>JAINUG010001904.1:0-15789 GCA_029706075.1 Aldrovandia affinis | reverse complement strand
AGTGTTTACTGCTTCTTATTTCCCAATCAAAATGGATTGATTGATTGATTGATTGAAACTTTTATTTTAACAGGGAAACACACTGCTACATGCCCAAACAATAATACACTTTAAACGTCACGCTTTTAGAAAACTGGCTATAAAGAAAAGGGGGTGACTACACTAAACTAACAAAACTATGCAAAATGTAACTACCTGCTTCAGAAATTGATTGCATATTTGTAAATTGTCTCCGCATGGCGGAGATAACATTGCTTTAATGATAATTAGACTAGCTTACTTGCTCATGAGTACTGAGGCTAGTAATGACGAAATTACAGCGCGAAGGTGGTGATGACAAAATCATTTGGAAGGGGAAGGTTGGAGAACAGAATACCTTTTTAATTGATAAGGTGTATTTTTTCGTGGATACTACTATACATCAGTGGTGGGGTCAGTCGTCAGGGCCTGCAAAGGCCTTCTCTGCTGGCCTAAAAATATCTGAATCACAGACTGATGTTAATTATATTTTTCCATGAATACTTATTAAATAATTCCAAATGGTCTGTCCGCTTCCTTTCATAGCTTTTTTGTTCAGTGCTGCTTCCAGACGTGTATTTTCATATTAAAGTATTTAACCAATCACATTTCAGCCATCATTTGTTGCCAGGGTCAAATAAATCTGCCTGAGGCCTTCACAATCAGTTCTGCATAAAATAAGTGTTGATCAAACTGTTGCTTCAACCAATCAGATTTTGAGTTGGGGACACAAAGGCCTTCTAGAAGGCCTAGGTAACATCAGCGTATTCACACCCTTTGATTGGATAGTCAGAGAGTGTCTGACTATGATGTAATGTGATTGGTTAAATGCTTTAATATGAAAATACACGTCTGGAAGCAGCGAATCAGGGGGAAAGCTATGAAAGGAGCGGACAGACCATTTGGAATTATTTAATAAGTATTCATGGACAAAATATAATTAAAATCAGTCTGTGAGAATCTTGGTGTGGTGATGGACAACAGGCTGTCCCTATCAATGAACATTGCAGCGGTAAGCCGGGCGTGCAGATTCTTCCTGTATAACATCAGGAGGATCCGTCCCTTCCTTACCACGTACTCTACCCAGCTCCTGGTCCAAGCAATGGTACTGTCCCGCTTGGACTACTGCAACTCGCCTCCCTGGCTGGCCTTCCCGCATCTGCCATCAGACCCTGCAACTCATTCAGAACGCTGCAGCCCGTCTGGTCTACAACCTTCCTAGACACTCCCATGTCACCCCCTGCTCACTACCCTCCACTGGCTGCCTGTTATAGCTCGCATCAAATTCAAGACATTGGTCCTAGCATACCAGGCAGTCAAGGGATCAGCCCCAACATACCTCCTCAAGATCTTCAAACCCTACACACCTGCCAGACCTCTCCATTCTGCTACCTCAGGACGCCTAGCACCTCCCCCTCCGCACCTGCGCTTCCCGGTCACGTCTCCTGTCGGTTCTGGCTCCACGATGGTGGAATGACCTTCCGGTGGAAGTCAGAACAGCTGAGACCCTGGTCACCTTCAAGCGTCGACTGAAGACTCACCTCTTCAGGGTGCACCTCTCCCGTAGTCCAGTTTTTGTTAACTTAGGGACATAGTTGCTTAGTTTACACGTCTACTTGTTTGTATTGTATTAGGCTTAGGCGTTATTTCCTGCATTTGAGTGCTTTACTGCTACCTCTGAATTGTGGCTACAGATTTACCTACAGGGTCCTAGTTTAACTATGTGGGTTGCTCCTAGCACCCAGGAATTGTACTTCCCACTAGGGTGGCTTTCAACTAAACTGTTCTTGACTACGGTTAACACTTTGTTGCACGTCGCTCTGGATAAGAGCGTCTGCCAAATGCCTGTAATGTAATGTAATGTAATGTGATTCAGACATTTGAGCGGACATTTTCAGCCCTAAAGCGGTAATTAAAACTTATGCCAGAAATACGACAGGGCAGGCTCGACTTTCAGCATTAGCTTCGATAGCGATAGAAAAGGACTTCTTGATGGAACTGAAACACACGGATAATCTGTACGACAGAGTAATTTAACTCTTTTTGAGGAAAGAAAGGGGGATGGATTTTGTGTACAAATAATAAGGATTTTTGGTGAGTAAAATGTTTCTATTTTCCTAAATAATATTGCAATTTTATGAGGTTATTATTGATGATTTTTTATGTGTGTCGCAGCTGTAGCACCCCCGGTTTGTTTCTTCAGTAAAGGCATTTATTCTGGATACACGAGTTATCTATCTTCGATGCAACGGCAACGGGTGTCTGTTCGGTTTGTTTTTGCACTTTGTTTATTTATCTTTCTTCAGTCATGTTTCATTCTCATTCTGTTCCACGTCTGTCATTGTTCCTGTTCGAGTTCCTCTCCTTGTCTTGTCATGCACTTCGGGAAATTCTGTTTCGTTTTTTTTTTTCAGGAGGAGGAAGAATGCATAAAGAAATCTGCGTGCGAATAAAGCAGAACGTGAGAAGCGTACAGAGATAGGGCGAGAGAGAATGACAGTGATAGTTAGGAAGCGTGAGATAATTAGTGATTAGTAGTGTTAGTAACTTAATCTAAATCCCTAATGTTAGTAGATTAGTTGGTTAGTACTATATACATCTAACTAATATATACAAAGTGTAATTAGAAAGTAAGAAGGAAGTAAAATGAGATTAGAAACAAAGATGGAAAAACGAAACATAGAATTTCCCGTGCATGACAGAACGAATGAAACATGACTGAAGAAAGATAAATAAACAAAGTGCAAAAACAAACCGAACAGACACTCAAAACATAACAATAAGATGGCTTTTATAGCCATAAAATAGTTATTGAGGGTGGATTGATTCAGACGGAGCACTACTGAAGGCCTAGGTGTGAAATGCACGGCCCGCCACTGCTATACATTCGATCCGCGTCCCTGACAGGCAGCGCACACCACTCCAAAGCGTGGTGCACTAGACCAGTGGATTACAATTCCCAGATTACAACTGACATGTGACGAGGTGAGCTAACGTAAAGATATAGCGGGGACGTTAAAAAAATAGTTGACATCAGATGTTGTACATTGTTAATAGCATAATCTAGAATGTTAGCATGGCACACACACACACAAGCACGACGTTACATTACATTACATTACATTATAGGCATTTGGCAGACGCTCTTATCCAGAGCGACGTACAACAAAGTGTTAACCGTAGTCAAGAACAGTTTAGCTGAAAGCCACCCTGAGTGGGAAGTACAATTCCTGGGTGCTAGGAGCAACCACATAGTTAAACTAGGACCCTGTAGGTAAATCTGTAGCCACAATTCAGAGGTAGCAGTAAAGCACTCAATGCAGGAAATAATGCCTAAGCCTAATACAATACATAAACAAGTAGACGTGTAAACTAAGCAACTATGTCCCTAAGTTAACAAAAACCGGACTACGGGGAGGTGCACCCTGAAGAGGTGAGTCTTCAGTCGCCGCTGAAGGTGGCTAGTGCCTCAGCTGTTCTGACTTCCACAGGAAGGTCATTCCACCATCGTGGAGCCAGAACCGACAGGAGACGTGACCGGGAAGCGCAGGTGCGGAGGGGGAGGTGCTAGGCGTCCTGAGGTAGCCGAACGGAGAGGTCTGGCAGGTGTGTAGGGTTTGAAGATCTTGGTGAGGTATGTTGGGGCTGATCCCTTGACTGCCTGGTATGCTAGGTACGCACACACAAACGCACACACTCACAGACACTCATACATACACACACAGGCATGCACACACACACAGGCACGCACACACACACACACTCGCACACACATACAGGCACGCACACGCACACACACACACACACATATTTCTCACACTAATTTCTAACAATTTATTTACTTTGTCTGCTCTTATTATTAGGGTGCCTGCTCTGCTGCAGTTTTTATTGTTATTAATATAATATAATATAATAATACTATTATTATTCCTCATACTTATTCTTCTTCCGTACAAAACTTCGGCGCGCTACTAGTCTCGCAGCGTTGCCAGCACACACGCAAGAAATACATCAAAACGTGCGGCTCGAACGGGAATCGTGAGCTATGACTTTTCTTAGTGATCGATCGCACGTCACGTTTTACGCACTTCTCTTTTTGCCCATTCAAATGAATGGAGCGGAATGTTCACGGCTACATTGTGATGTCACAGTGCTCCTGCTAAGGTAGGGTGTGAGCACCTAGTGTAGGGGAGCAGGCACCCTCAAAATGTCCGCGAACTTTCTCTAGTTATTGTTACCATTTCATTTCTGTTGTTGTTGCATGTTGATGCCTTCGTGCCAATAAAGCATATTGAATTGAGAGAGGATAGAGACAGAGACAGAGACAGAGAGAGGGGAGAGAGAGAAAGAGCGAGAGAGCGAGAGAGAGAGAGAGGGGAGTTATATAGAGAGAGACTTATTTACTTTTGATGTTCCTTTATTACACACATGAGAATCTTTCCACCATTACATACACACCCCACAGAATCAAATCAGCATTCAAAAGAAACGAAAAACTAAACCACGTTGGAACAAGTTTAAAAAAGGAAATGCACTTTATATTTATATGATATTTTTAAAATGTTTTATTAATTCATTTGTTTCGTCATTTTAAGCATATTGTTTATTTTCGTTAAAACATTTAGTCTCATTGAGTTTTCCCCTCTTTGATTTCTCCTCCCTCATCCCAGGGCCCGTATTCACAAAGCATTTTATCTTACCACTAGGAGTACTTCTAAATCGCACTAAAACCTTTTAGTTAGAGTCCCACCTTAAAACCTATTCACAAAGCTCCAAAGACCAACTCATACTAAGGAATTCCTAATATTGTCAAGCTAAGAGTGAGGGCGGGGTTGACGTCGTTGCTAAGGATGACGTTGTTTCTCATGAACAAGCTTACTCAGAATGCCCACAGTGATTTTTCGTACTTGCTCCTAAATTGCGGAGTTGGGACCAATTTTTACCCTTAAAATGCCCTCTTTGATTTCTCTCTCCCTCACACAGTTTTACAGAAGAGTCAGAACTAACCCGAAACCCAGGATAGAGGGGCTGAGTGAATGTGCTCTGGACTCTGTGTAGGAGGGTCATTGTGTCAGAGACGCTGTAGAAAGACAGAGTTCCTGCCCCGTGATCCAGATACACTCCTATTCTGGAGGAGGGGGGGACAGGGAGATCAGTGTCCTCATTATTGTGACTGAAACGGCACCGGTGAGGAGAGCAGAACAAACCCCAGGACTTGCTATTACATCCCAGAGCACAGTCATTACCCTTTCCTTTCCTGCTGATCACATTATATGAGACTGCTATATAAACCCCCGCCCTCCCCCTCCACTCAGCCTCCCAGTAAGAGCGCCCAGACAGACCCTGTCTGCACAGCACTTGGGCATAGCTGTCGAATCTCTCTGGGTGATCAGGATATGGCTGGTCCGGTCTCACACCTGTCACCTCTCTGTTCCCCTCAGACAGACGGAGGCGTCTACCCGCTGTGTTGGGGTCCAGTGTGAGCAGACAGGAATCTGATGGAGGAGAAGAAGGAGAGAAGAGAGCTCAGTGATCATAATCATCACATTAGATCTCTTACACGTTTTACACACGTTTCAATTAAATATTTTCTTTCATTCACACATTTAGCTCTTATTTCCATTTTAAAATGTACATTTCTTTTTTTAATGTTTAAAATTGTTTTAATTTAGTTTTAGTTACAGACTCACATTGTAAGAAGTCCTCTCTGCTCCTGGGCTCTAGAATATCGACATTTTCCACTGTAGAGAGATCACAAGAAAGATGAGCTCCTAAAAATTAACTTTCTATCATATTTCCCGGAGAAATGGGAAGATATTTTAACCAATAAAATGCAGGTAAATGCAAACTGGGCTCATCCAGGGTTAATGATGTGGAGGAAGAAATGTGTATCGAGTTGGGATGCTAGACCACATCCACAGACACTAATTAATTCAGTGTGACGCTGCAGTTCGCCACAGAAGTCAGAGACAAAGGGCTTTTCGCGCCACAACTTCAAAGGAACAGTTATTTGTTCCCACGGCAGGAAACCTCCTTCCCATTGGTTTAAGACCCTGGGAGGGCTGTCCTAACAACCTGTTATATCTTCATGTTAGCCCATAGCTCCATTTACCTGTAAGTTAACGCCCTGTTACTTCCCCCTTGTGATTGTTCCCTCCCCTTCCGTTGTGTTGGATATAAATATCCATTTGAATTTGAAGGCGGGAGGTTCGCTGTCCTGCGTGACACGGGTCTCCGTGCAGCTGCGCGTAATTAAAGCTTTAATACTGTTTAAAGGAATTCTCTCTGATCCTGCTGAGTTTGAATTTCCACGACAATGACAATATGAAATGAAAGTGTGAGGAATATATGGTGCTGAGCGTTGGAGGCTCAGTAGTTTCGGCAGTTTGCTTTTAAACAGCAGTGGCAGTTGGATCTGAGGGTTTGAAACTGTAACAATGTTGCTCATTTCCCCGGTTGCCATGGCGAGCAGCAGTGCTAAAGGGACAGAGTTTTCTCAGGGGAAGTCTGCATCTCTCAATACACACGCGTTTGTTTAGACGCGGATCTTACCCGCGCCAATATGGCGGCCGCGTAGACGCATCTGAACAGGGAGAATGAGGATCTACGTTTTTATATCTATGCTCACTGGGCTCAAAAACAGCCCAGAGGGCCTGTACTACACTCATACACTCAATCTGGTAAAAAAAAGAAAATGAAAAAATACACATTTGCCAGTATTATCAAGCTTATTGTGTTGTATGGAAGTGAGGAATGGGGTTCACTCAGCCAACAAGACTACACTGAATGGGGCAAAGCTCCAGCTGAAACCCTGCATGCAGAATTCTGCTAAAACATCCTGCCAGTGCTGAGGAATATCCCTTATCACAAAATGATGAAACTGCTTAAAATAATTCCTAAATGTTAAAGGGCCTGCATGACATAAAATTAAGAAAACTACTTCTGCTGTAATCACCTGTTTGAGAGATCTTGACTAATTGCCCCTTGCAGACGTCCTCCAGTCGCTCTTTCAGTTCAGAGACATGTTTCCTCACAGCCTCAAAAGAGAAGTGTGGATTGACAGTGATTCTGGGTAGGTCTCCAGGTCCAGGAGGGGCACAGACAGACTGACAGCTCTACAGAGAGGCAGACAGACAGGCAGAGAACCAAACAGTCTCAATACACATTCCTGTGGAGATGCCAGGAGCAGATCTTTGTAAATGAGGAACACAGCTCACCATGTGTGTACAATGTACACAGTGCAGATTGTGAGAGAGCCAGTGATGTTACCTGGAGGAAATGGATGTGATCCTCTGTGTGTGAAAGCTGCTCCAGCTCAGCGTCTCTCCTCCTCAGCTCAGCAATCTCCTGCTCCAGCTGCTTTATGAGTCTTTCAACCGGACCCACTGCAGCCTTCTCCTGATCTCCGATCAGCTCTTTCACCTCAGAGCGCCTTCTCTCAAAGGAGCGGATCAGCTCAATAAAGATCCTCTCGCTGTCCTCCACTGCTGCCTGTGCAGAGCCCTGTCAGGAGACACACAGAGAGGAGGGCTGTACATTTTAACTAGGCCTTTCACTCAGCTCTTACTGGGACCCCAGGCAGCCTGTTCCCCACAGTGTGGCTCAGTGGGATTGAGCCCCACAGGGCTGTAAAGTGGCCCAACACTGAGCTCCTCACTGGCTGACTGGGGGAGAGCCCTGACTGAGCCCTGAAATGGTTCTTCCAGCAGCCAGCTGTTGTGTTCTCCTCTGGTCAGTACCCACTGTGAGTGAATCCGCAGCCCGTCTCAGGTCCTGAAGTTTCTTCTCTCTCTCCTGGATTCTCTGCTGGGATTTCCTCTGTGTCACCCCCAGCTGCTTCTGTGGACAGATGGTTCTCCATGTTATATTATCTTGCAATACATTAAAATCTGTTCAATTATACTTCTGTTTAAGTATAAAAATGACACACTATAATTAACCATGAAACTATCACACACTGCTCGTCAGTGTGTAGAAGAGTTCTGGTCTTATAGGTAAAGCTTGTAAACTGTGTGAGTGAACTAGCTGCTCCAGCCGTGTTGATTCTCATTCAGGGAGTGAACAGGGGGGTGAGGGGGGAACAGAGCTGTCACAGAGAGCTAGCTTGTGTTCACTTCCTTATTCAATATATTTTCAAATTTATGAAATACTACAAAACAAATTGTATTCAGTGAAGCACAGTTCATAGATCAAATCAATGACTCAAGATTGTCCCTATCACCACTGTAAAGAGTGTACGTGTTATGTGTACCTGCCAGTACAGAGTTACAGTTCTTACCTGTTTCTCAGTCCTTCCTGCTGCAGCAGAGACTGTATCGTGGCCTCTGTGTTCATCCTTCACACACAGATAACAGATACACTGCTGATCGGTACGACAGTAAACCTCCAGCAGTTTGTCATGATGAGAGCAGATCTTCTCCTGCAGCTGTCCAGTGGCTGGGGTCAGTTTGTGCTTCTTAAAGGCAGGAGATTCATAGTGAGGCTGGAGGTGAGTTTCACAGTAAGAGGCCACACACACCAGACAGGACTTGACGGCTTTGTGCTTTCTCCCAGTGCAGACATCACACGTCACGTCTCCAGGTCCAGCGTAACAGTGAGCAGGAGGAGCAGCTTGGAGATCCAAACAGATTGGATAGCTGGACTGGTCCTGATCCAGATCCCCAGCTTCAGCCATTTTACTCAAAGAGACTAAGAGACAGAGATTAAGTCTATTAATTCTGAAAAAGAATGTGTGTGTGTGTGTGTGAGTGAGTGAGAGACAGTGTATGTGTGTGTCTGTGAGAGAGAGTGTGTGTGTGTGTGTATGAGAGATAGAAAGTGTGTGTGTGTGTGTGTGTGTGTGTGCGTGTGTGATGGACTGTGTGGGTGTGAGAGAGAGCTAGAGAGAGTGTGTGTGTGGTGTGTGTGTGTGTGTGTGTGTAGTGTGTGTGTTTGTGTACAAGCCAGTTTTGACACTTTGCGCCTGTCGCCTCTCCCTCTCCCCACACACACACACACACTCTTTATGTCTCACAAACAGACACACTCTATCTTTCTCAAAGACACACACACACACAGTCCTTCTCCCGCTCACACTCACACTCTCTCTCACACACACACTATCTCTAGCTCTCTCTCACACACACACACAGTCCATCACACACGCACACACACACACACACACACACACTTTCTATCTCTCATACACACACACACACACACACACACACACACCCCCCACAGACACACACACTCCCCCAGACACAGACAAACACACACACACACACACACACATACACCAACTCCCCCACAGACACACTCTCTCCCCCACAGACACACACACAGAAACACACACACACACACACACACACACACACACACCCCCCACAGAGACACACATTATCCCCCACAGAGACACACATTATCCCCCACAGAGACACACACTTACCCCACAGACACACACACACACACACACACACACACACACACACACACACACACACACACACGTGGTTGAAATGTGGGGGGTCTGGGTTGATCCGGGACCCCCCCAAGCTTTGAAATGTATTTCTTATGGGGGGGTCCATCTTTATTTTAACATGTTTTGACAAATGCGAGTCAAACGGGACATTATAACTATATACAACCAACCAATAGAAACAGTCTTTAAGAATTCTTTAAGATCTGTGGGTTCTGTCAGGCCAAAATGTGCCCGGCTCCCAAAATGTGCCCGGGTTGCATCGCGAGCACTCGAATGGCAGCTAGCGTACCGTTGCTAAGTTATGCTCATCTATGCAAATTTGGTCAATTTATAATATATGCCATTTAGCAGACGCTTTTATCCAGTAGTGACAGTAGTGAATGGATACATTTTTCAGTATATGTGGCCCCAGTGGGGATTGAACCCACAACCTAAGCGTTGCCAACGCTGTGCTCTACCAATTGAGCCACAGAGAACCACCATTTGAACCACCAAATTTGGTCAATTTACTATAGTCCTTCAACTAAATGTATTTAGAATTTACGCTTGTGTTGGAATATTTGTAGTGCAAGAGATACATTCCTCAAGTTAAAAAACATAACAAGCCAGCATAGACGATAAAATAAAGGTTTACGTCAGAACAAATCTTTGACGTCAGTGCATCAATCAGGCATATTTTTGAAAGTCTAATTAAGTAGAAAGTAGCCATGCTAACATGCAAAGGCGCTACATCAGCGTGTGTCAAATACAACACGATTTATAAAAATTTTATGACATTTGTTAGCATCTCAATTTTTTATGAAAAGTCGAGGGGTTTAATACTAGAATTTGTTCCCAGGCAGAAGCCAAATATTCAGTGGTCCATGTAGTTTGAAGGTTTTCACCATTTTTCTGTGCGAGAGTACATGCCTTTTAAAGATATACATTATTAAAGCCATTTCTAAATCATTTCTGTCCACCAACTAATAGTATGGGTCCCAAACATTATTTAATTCACTATTTTAAAAGGGTGAATGACCATTTTTAAAACCTGGCAGGCTGCTATGCTATCGATAGGCATGTGAGCTAGCTACGATGTCAACCCTGGCCTGAACAACACGCTGCCTGTGTGGGATATACTAGGCTATCCCCCCCCATAAAGCCTATTTTCTATTTACTTTTATCCATATAACTATAAGCAAAGATTCTTATGCAAAGATGGGTCACAGCCATAGAGCTGCGATCGATGGCCAGGCGTCGACAGAAATAATCAGCGTTAAATTGGTTGAGATAATGTACTGCGGACAGGGTTGTGTGATTTTGGGAATTTCATTTAGCTAGGTTTTTGTTTATAAGTTAACTAGGTGAGCTAACACTCATGATGCAAGTCACTAAGGTTACCAGTTGCTAACGTTATTATGCCTAACCTACAGAGCCCCTGGCCGTCTAAGGTGAGCCCAGCCCAGCCTTCCTCTGCTCCGGTCTGGTGTTTTTTTTGTTTTTATTTAAATGGCAGAAAATCCTGTTTCAACTGTTCAGACCTATCTGCCTGACTAATAAACCTGTTACATTTCAAGAAAACAATTGGTAATTTGTTTCAATGTAGCCATATAGTGACAAGAGAAACAAACAAACGTGTGCGTGCGTGCACATACGTGCGTGTGCATGTGCAGGCACATTATTGACAAATCTGGGGGACCCCCCAAGAGCCATTGGTCATTTCGTACACTGGATAGGATATCAACCAAAAGGCTGCTTTCAATTCTGACATTGTAGCCATTTGCATAGCTGTATTATTGTTGTTAAGAGTGCTTCTTTAAGGCTAAATAATATTTATACATAGCTGCCATTCTTACTTCTTTCCACAGTTTGTGGAATTTTCCCACAGTTAGGAGTATGTTTTCACTCTGAGCAGCTTCATACACACGGACATAGGTTGTGAATGCGTCCGCTAGGGGTGGAGAGATTAATAGGCTATCTGCACAACGAGAGTTTTCTATATCTTTACCCTCAGCAATCCTCCCTGGACTCAACTTTGATGACATACAGCTCCCATGGCAACAAGCACTGGGTATGTGTTGGCGGGGGACACGTTTGGGGGCTTACGTCACCACTCCAGCAACAAAAAAATTCACCTTTTCCCCCAAACTCTCTTTCCTGTGTAACTATCATACAATTAATTTCTGCTTGATGTTTTATGTTTTCACGGTATTGTGGATAATCTGTTGACATTTCTTAAAGGCAGGAGCGGGGTGAGGGGGGTAAACTTATTGGAAAGGTCCATGTTATGGTTCTAACACAAACATTATAATAGTGGTCTTGTGAGCCACCTGTCATTCTGCAGTTTAATACGATATTAACTTACCAGCAGGTTGGGCTCTTGCAGGAACTGAGAGAGAGAGTGGGGGAAAGAGAGAGAGACAGAGAGAAAGGGTAGAGAGAGAGCAACAGAGAGAGAGAGTGTGTTTAGTTTTTTTAACTGAAAACATTTACTACACAGCTTTGGCCTGCCACTGAATCCATTAAAAGCTTCATAGAGAGGAAACAAAATAAATTGCTATAGATTAAATACAGCACACTGTGACACTGGGAGAGGTGGAGGAGGAGTAGAGAGGGCTGCGCCTCCCTTTGGCTGCTGTCAGGTGCTCCTGTTCCCTCCCACAGCCTGGAGAGGACTACAGGGCCTTGGACAGCAGCGGCCTCTCCTACAGGCAGGCTCACCTGAGGCTAATGAGCAATCCACTCAGCTGTGAGCCATTGCCTTCGTTAGGCTGTTATAAAAGCACAGCCTGCCATGCCTGAGGGAGGGTTTTTGGGGCATGGAGGCGGAAGTGCAGGTTTGGTTACTGTTTCCCTCAATTGTCTGATTTTGGATTTTTACTGCTTTATTTTCGTAAATTGTTTAACAAGAGTAATAAATTTACAGTTTGATTTTAGTAACATGTTAGCATCTGTGGTAAAAGGTGAAGCGCTGGCCCCAACATTCAAAAATGCGCACGCACGCACACACACACACACACACACACACACACACACACACACACAACATAAACACACTCATATATATTTGCTACATCTATGCATATGGCTGAAAAACTGGATCCAGGGTCAGAGGTGTTAAGTATTTGCCTTTATTGGAGACAGGTGTATTTGCTCTTTATAGCAGTGTTTCTGTTGCTTCTTATTTCAATCAAATGGATTGATTGATTGATTGATTGAAACTTTTATTTAACAGGAAACACACTGCTACATGCCCAAACAATAATACACTTTAAACGTCACTTTTTTAGAAACTATATTATAAAGAAAGGGGGTGACTACACTAAACTAACAAAACTATGCAAAATGTAACTACCTGCTTCAGAAATTGATTGCATATTTGTAAATTGTTCCTACATGGAAGAGATAACATTAACTAATGAATGATGGGCAACACTTGCTCGCTTGGCAGTACTGAGAATAGTATTATTAATGCTGGCATGAAGAGTGGTGATATTAAATCATTTGGAAGGAAAGGTTGAACAGAGAATAGATTTTAATTTAGGTGTATTTTTAAAGTGGATACACTATGCTATATCGAAGACTCTGTCGCACGAGATGTCAAGTTTGTTCCATCCACAAATGCTGGCTGGTCTACATCGGAGACTTTCATGGACATTCTGTTCGCTGCTTCAGCCGTGTGGTACTGTATTAAGTATTTAACCAATCACATTTTCAGCCATCGTTGGACTGACATCAATCTTTGCCGCAGAAAGCTGGGCATTTATTATAGATGTTGATCAGGCGCTGTTTAAAGGTTTAGAGTTTGACAAGGTCTTCCAAATTGTCACTAGGTAACATCAGCGTATTCACACCTCTTTTTGATTGGATAGTCAGAGAGTGTCTGACTATGATGTAATGTGATTGGTTAAATGCTTTAATATGAAAATACACGCCTGGAAGCAGCGCAATCAGGGGGAAAGCTTACATGAAAGGAAGCGGACAGACCATTTGGAATTATTTAATAAGTATTCATGGACAAAATATAATTAAAATCAGTCTGTGAGAATCTTGGTGTGGTGATGGACAACAGGCTGTCCCTATCAATGAACATTGCAGCGGTAAGCCGACGCAGATTCTTCCCCATAACATCAGGAGGATCCGCTCCTTCCTTACTACGTACTCTACCCAGCTCCTGGTCCAAGCAATGGTACTGTCCCGCTGGGACTACTGCAACTCTCCTGGCTGGCCTTCCCGCATCTGCCATCAGACCCCTGCAACTCATTCAGAACGCTGCAGCCCGTCTGGTCTACAACCTTCCAGACACCCTCCCATGTCACCCCCTGCCTACTACTCCTCCACTGGCTGCCTGGTTATAGCCTTTGTGACTCAAATTCAAGACATATCCTAGCAGCAGCCAGGCAGTCAGGATCAGCCCCAACATAGCCTCTCAAGATCTTCAAACTCACACTGAAACAGACCCTCTCTCCATTCTGTTACCTCAGACGCCTAGCACCAAGAGCCTGGGCAAGCTCTCGGAGCTGCCCTGTTGAGCCTGACACATAGGAATGATTTTTCCGGTGGAAGTCAGAACAGCTGAGACTTCCTGCGGTGTCCCCCATCCCAGCCACGCTCGATGCTCCCTGACCTAAACAGAGCGGGCCATCGCTTGCACTGGGGTTTCCTTTTTTAAAATCCTAAAACATTTACTGCACAGACAGATATATATATTATGCTGAAATATATAGGCGATCAATGTATTAAGTGCTGAAAGTCAGGCTACATATTTCTTCTCGTAAATGAGAAAATCATAAAGAGAAACAATTGTTGTATTTTCATACCTATATTTAATTACTTACGAGCATATGCCTCTTCCAAACCTTCCGCTTTGATTGTTTAGGTCAATGGTTTTAACACCTGGGCGTGCTCAATGGCATGCTTTCTCTGGAACTTGTTAATTATCCTTCGTGGTACCAGCCATCTTCGACTCATATTTTCTAATCAGACCAAAGCTGATTTCCGTCAGTGCACTCAGCTTGTGCTTACATTTCGAACTCATCGGCAGAGAGACTCTCCAGCACTACATTAAGATCATAGACAGTATTTTCCATACTTGTACTAAAAAGTTCAGCTGCTTGGGATCAAAGATTTTGTCAGTGTACACCTGCGGGAGAAAAAATACTCAGGTGAAGTGACTCAACCCAGGTGTGAAAATCACAGAGGTGGGACGGGCTCCCTGTGGCTGCTCAGATGCAGGGGCGTGCAATTGGGCTATAGCCCCGGACCATGGGTATATTACTGATCAGTTTGACATGTAACTACTGATACAACTATGAACACTGCACTGCACTACTTTTCACTTAATTTTTAATCTTGTTGCAAGTGCCAATAGACATCACCAAGAACTATAATATACGTTAGATTCCATAAAATAAATATTCTTGTTCGAATTTGGACAAAACGCTAAATGCTCAATGGTTCCTCACCACTGTTTACTGTTCAATAATTTGTTAATTTCTAAAACAATACTAATAATATACTAACCTTTCCTTCCTGAAAGTTGCTATGTATGGTAATAGCAGCTGCCTTGCAATGATGTCTATTGCTGTATTACTGCACTGGATCTCGCGCCAACGTTATGATTGTTCTTACCATGTAATAATGCACATCTGTAAGTCGCCTGGATAAGAGCGTTCTGCTAAATGCTTAAAATGTAAATGTACAAATGTTACAACAGTCTCTGGGGCCCCTCTGTCCACTAACCCCAAACGAATTAAAATACTAATATTTCAAAAAGGCCCAGATGTCAGAAATAAACAGGAATCACACCTAGGAACAATTTAAATTTAAGCAAACAACCAACTACCCATACCTAGGTTGAAAATCAATTCCACTGGAAATTTCAACTTGGCCATATTATGAACTGAAGGAGAAAGCAAGAAGGGCTTTCTATGGCATTGTAAAAATCTATTAATTTTGACATCCCAATTAGGATCTGGTCTGCAAATATTCCAATCAGCTATTGAACCTATTGCAATTGTAACATGGTGCAGAGGTGGGTCCACTCATGTTACTATGAATTTGGAAATGGACAAATCCAATTGAAACCCTGCATGGAGTTCTGTAAAGCATCCTTCAGAGACACGCACCAATAATGCAGGGCAGAATTAGCCAAGATTATCTTTGAATTATCTACATTGGAAAGAGCCGACAATTTTAAACCCCCACTCATCACTTTAAAGCCCTGGTGCCAAGAAATGAACATTGAGAAGAGAGTCCTCAGCCACCTGTCCTGAGTCTGATACATCAAATATCACTATAGCCCAACCTAATTAAGCACATGTAAATTGAAA
>JAINUG010001903.1:0-15795 GCA_029706075.1 Aldrovandia affinis | reverse complement strand
TTCATCTATCTAAGCTGGATAATGAGAACTTTAAAATTCATGATTTTTCACTTCGGAGGTAAGGCTATACACTTATGTTTTTGTGATTTTCCAAGAAATGTACTTTTCATGATAAATGTCTTCAAATGCATTTTATTCAACATATTTCTTCATAGTAAGTCATTCCAGATGTTTCTTCATCTATCTAAGCTGGAAAAATCAGAACTTTAAAATTCATGATTTTTCACTCTGGAGGTAAGGCTATACACTTATGTTTTTGTGATTTTCCAAGAAATGTACTTTTCATGATAAATGTCTTCAAATGCATTTTATTCAACATATTTCTTCATAGTAAGTCATTCCAGATGTTTCTTCATCTATCTAAGCTGGAAAATCAGAAATTCATGATTTTTCACTTCGGAGGTAAGGCTATACACTTGTTTTTTTTGATTTTCCAAGAAATGTACTTTTCATGATAAATGTCTTCAAATGCATTTTATTCAACATATTTCTCCATACGCGGTAATTGCATATGTTTCTTCATCTATCTAAGCTGGATAATGAGAACTTTAAAATTCATGATTTTTCACTTCGGAGGTAAGGCTATACACTTATGTTTTTGTGATTTTCCAAGAAATGTACTTTTCATGATAAATGTCTTCAAATGCATTTTATTCAACATATTTCTTCATAGTAAGTCATTCCAGATGTTTCTTCATCTATCTAAGCTGGAAAATCAGAACTTTAAAATTCATGATTTTTCACTCTGGAGGTAAGGCTATATATACACTTATGTTTTTGTGATTTTCCAAGAAATGTACTTTTCATGATAAATGTCTTCAAATGCATTTTATTCAACATATTTCTTCATAGTAAGTCATTCCAGATGTTTCTTCATCTATCTAAGCTGGAAAATCAGAACTTTAAAATTCATGATTTTTCACTTCGGAGGTAAGGCTATACACTTATGTTTTTGTGATTTTCCATGAAATGTACTTTTCATGATAAATGTCTTCAAATGCATCTTATTCAACATATTTCTTCATAGTAAGTCATTCCAGATGTTTCTTCATCTATCTAAGCTGGAAAATCAGAAATTCATGATTTTTCACTTCGGAGGTAAGGCTATACACTTGTTTTTTGTGATTTTCTAAGAAATGTACTTTTCATGATAAATGTCTTCAAATGCATTTTATTCAACATATTTCTTCATAGTAAGTCATTCCAGATGTTTCTTCATCTATCTAAGCTGGATAATCAGAACTTTAAAATTCATGATTTTTCACTTCGGAGGTAAGGCTATACACTTATGTTTTTGTGATTTTCAAGAAATGTACTTTTCATGATAAATGTCTTCAAATGCATTTTATTCAACATATTTCTTCATAGTAAGTCATTCCAGATGTTTCTTCATCTATCTAAGCTGGAAAATCAGAACTTTAAAATTCATGATTTTTCACTTCGGGTAAGGCTATACACTTATGTTTTTGTGATTTTCCAAGAAATGTACTTTTCATGATAAATGTCTTCAAATGCATTTTATTCAACATATTTCTTCATAGTAAGTCATTCCAGATGTTTCTTCATCTATCTAAGCTGGAAAATCAGAACTTTAAAATTCATGATTTTTCACTTCGGAGGTAAGGCTATACACTTATGTTTTTGTGATTTTCAAGAAATGTACTTTTCATGATAAATGTCTTCAAATGCATTTTATTCAACATATTTCTTCATAGTAAGTCATTCCAGATGTTTCTTCATCTATCTAAGCTGGAAAATCAGAACTTTAAAATTCATGATTTTTCACTTCGGAGGTAAGGCTATACACTTATGTTTTTGTGATTTTCCAAGAAATGTACTTTTCATGATAAATGTCTTCAAATGCATTTTATTCAACAAATTTCTTCATAGTAAATCATTCCAGATGTTTCTTCATCTATCTAAGCTGGAAAATCAGAACTTTAAAATTCATGATTTTTCACTTCGGATGTTTCTTCATCTATCTAAGTAAGCTATACACTTATGTTTTTGTGATTTTCAAGAAATGTACTTTTCATGATAAATGTCTTCAAATGCATTTTATTCAACAAATTTCTTCATAGTAAGTCATTCCAGATGTTTCTTCATCTATCTAAGCTGGATAATGAGAGCTTTAAAATTCATGATTTTTCACTTCGGAAGTAAGGCTATACACTTATGTTTTTGTGATTTTCCAAGAAATGTACTTTTCATGATAAATGTCTTCAAATGCATTTTATTCAACATATTTCTTCATAGTAAGTCATTCCAGATGTTTCTTCATCTATCTAAGCTGGAAAATCAGAACTTTAAAATTCATGATTTTTCACTTCGGAGGTAAGGCTATACACTTATGTTTTTGTGATTTTCCAAGAAATGTACTTTTCATGATAAATGACTTCAAATGCATTTTATTCAACATATTTCTTCATAGTAAGTCATTCCAGATGTTTCTTCATCTATCTAAGCTGGAAAATCAGAACTTTAAAATTCATGATTTTTCACTTCGGAGGTAAGGCTATACACTTATGTTTTTGTGATTTTCCAAGAAATGTACTTTTCATGATAAATGTCTTCAAATGCATCTTATTCAACATATTTCTTCATAGTAAGTCATTCCAGATGTTTCTTCATCTATCTAAGCTGGAAAATCAGAAATTCATGATTTTTCACTTCGGAGGTAAGGCTATACACTTGTTTTTTGTGATTTTCCAAGAAATGTACTTTTCATGATAAATGTCTTCAAATGCATTTTATTCAACATATTTCTCCATACGCGGTAATTGCATATGTTTCTTCATCTATCTAAGCTGGATAATGAGAACTTTAAAATTCATGATTTTTCACTTCGGAGGTAAGGCTATAAATGTCTTCAAATGCATTTTATTCAACATATTTCTTCATAGTAAGTCATTCCAGATGTTTCTTCATCTATCTAAGCTGGAAAATCAGAACTTTAAAATTCATGATTTTTCACTTCGGAGTAAGGCTATACACTTGTTTTTTTGTGATTTTCCAAGAAATGTACTTTTCATGATAAATGTCTTCAAATGCATTTTATTCAACATATTTCTTCATAGTAAGTCATTCCAGATGTTTCTTCATCTATCTAAGCTGGAAAATCAGAACTTTAAAATTCATGATTTTTCACTTCGGAGGTAAGGCTATACACTTATGTTTTTGTGATTTTCCAAGAAATGTACTTTTCATGATAAATGTCTTCAAATGCATCTTATTCAACATATTTCTTCATAGTAAGTCATTCCAGATGTTTCTTCATCTATCTAAGCTGGAAAATCAGAAATTCATGATTTTTCACTTCGGAGGTAAGGCTATACACTTGTTTTTTTGTGATTTTCCAAGAAATGTACTTTTCATGATAAATGTCTTCAAATGCATTTTATTCAACATATTTCTTCATAGTAAGTAATTGCATATGTTTCTTCATCTATCTAAGCTGGATAATGAGAACTTTAAAATTCATGATTTTTCACTTCGGAGGTAAGGCTATACACTTATGTTTTTGTGATTTTCCAAGAAATGTACTTTTCATGATAAATGTCTTCAAATGCATTTTATTCAACATATTTCTTCATAGTAAGTCATTCCAGATGTTTCTTCATCTATCTAAGCTGGAAAATCAGAACTTTAAAATTCATGATTTTTCACTCTGGAGGTAAGGCTATATATACACTTATGTTTTTTGTGATTTTCCAAGAAATGTACTTTTCATGATAAATGTCTTCAAATGCATTTTATTCAACATATTTCTTCATAGTAAGTCATTCCAGATGTTTCTTCATCTATCTAAGCTGGAAAATCAGAACTTTAAAATTCATGATTTTTCACTCTGGAGGTAAGGCTATATATACACTTATGTTTTTGTGATTTTCCAAGAAATGTACTTTTCATGATAAATGTCTTCAAATGCAACTTATTCAACATATTTCTTCATAGTAAGTCATTCCAGATGTTTCTTCATCTATCTAAGCTGGAAAATCAGAAATTCATGATTTTTCACTTCGGAGGTAAGGCTATACACTTGTTTTTTGTGATTTTCCAAGAAATGTACTTTTCATGATAAATGTCTTCAAATGCATTTTATTCAACATATTTCTCCATAGTATGTAATTGCATATGTTTCTTCATCTATCTAAGCTGGATAATGAGAACTTTAAAATTCATGATTTTTCACTTCGGAGGTAAGGCTATACACTTATGTTTTTGTGATTTTCAAGAAATGTACTTTTCATGATAAATGTCTTCAAATGCATTTTATTCAACATATTTCTTCATAGTAAGTCATTCCAGATGTTTCTTCATCTATCTAAGCTGGAAAATCAGAACTTTAAAATTCATGATTTTTCACTCTGGAGGTAAGGCTATATATACACTTATGTTTTTTGTGATTTTCCAAGAAATGTACTTTTCATGATAAATGTCTTCAAATGCATTTTATTCAACATATTTCTTCATAGTAAGTCATTCCAGATGTTTCTTCATCTATCTAAGCTGGAAAATCAGAACTTTAAAATTCATGATTTTTCACTTCGGAGGTAAGGCTATACACTTATGTTTTTGTGATTTTCCAAGAAATGTACTTTTCATGATAAATGTCTTCAAATGCATTTTATTCAACATATTTCTCCATACGCGGTAATTGCATATGTTTCTACATCTATCTAAGCTGGATAATGAGAACTTTAAAATTCATGATTTTTCACTTCGGAGGTAAGGCTATACACTTATGTTTTTGTGATTTTCCAAGAAATGTACTTTTCATGATAAATGTCTTCAAATGCATTTTATTCAACATATTTCTTCATAGTAAGTCATTCCAGATGTTTCTTCATCTATCTAAGCTGGAAAATCAGAACTTTAAAATTCATGATTTTTCACTCTGGAGGTAAGGCTATATATACACTTATGTTTTTTGTGATTTTCCAAGAAATGTACTTTTCATGATAAATGTCTTCAAATGCATTTTATTCAACATATTTCTTCATAGTAAGTCATTCCAGATGTTTCTTCATCTATCTAAGCTGGAAAATCAGAACTTTAAAATTCATGATTTTTCACTTCGGAGGTAAGGCTATACACTTATGTTTTTGTGATTTTCCAAGAAATGTACTTTTCATGATAAATGTCTTCAAATGCAACTTATTCAACATATTTCTTCATAGTAAGTCATTCCAGATGTTTCTTCATCTATCTAAGCTGGAAAATCAGAAATTCATGATTTTTCACTTCGGAGGTAAGGCTATACACTTGTTTTTGTGATTTTCCAAGAAATGTACTTTTCATGATAAATGTCTTCAAATGCATTTTATTCAACATATTTCTCCATACGCGGTAATTGCATATGTTTCTACATCTATCTAAGCTGGATAATGAGAACTTTAAAATTAATGATTTTTCACTTCGGAGGTAAGGCTATACACTTATGTTTTTTGTGATTTTCCAAGAAATGTACTTTTCATGATAAATGTCTTCAAATGCATTTTATTCAACATATTTCTTCATAGTAAGTCATTCCAGATGTTTCTTCATCTATCTAAGCTGGAAAATCAGAACTTTAAAATTGATGATTTTTCACTTCAGAGGTAAGGCTATACACTTATGTTTTTTGTGATTTTCCAAGAAATGTACTTTTCATGATAAATGTCTTCAAATGCATTTTATTCAACATATTTCTTCATAGTAAGTCATTCCAGATGTTTCTTCATCTATCTAAGCTGGAAAATCAAAACTTTAAAATTCATGATTTTTCACTTCGGAGGTAAGGCTATACACTTATGTTTTTTGTGATTTTCCAAGAAATGTACTTTTCATGATAAATGTCTTCAAATGCATTTTATTCAACATATTTCTTCATAGTAAGTCATTCCAGATGTTTCTTCATCTATCTAAGCTGGATAATGAGAACTTTAAAATTCATGATTTTTCACTTCGGAGGTAAGGCTATTGTTACGTGCTACGTGTTTTCGTCTCTGTCTTTGTTCTCCCCCAACATGCTGCTGAGAGGAGCTACGCCATTGGCCATTCCCCTTGTCCATCATCATTACCGCAATATCAGAAGGTCCCGCCTCCACCAATCAACACGCTCCCCTCCGTCATATAAACCCCAGCTGCTTCCTGTTTGGGAAATTGACTTCCTGGTTAAGAGATTTGTTAAATGAAACTATTGTTGCAAGTACAGATTTGTGTTCCATGTGGTTTTGTGAATCCTCTGTTTTGTTTACCCCGTGTTCCCTGAGACGTAAGGGAAAGGTAAGATAGAGGCCTCTGTATATTTGCACGTAGGGATCATTGTTGTTTAGACACATTAGAAAAGCGAGTGGTTGCCACCTTTGTACTTTGGTTTGGTTAGCTAGAGCAGGTAGAGAGGCTTTTGTTTTCTCTTTACTTTATGTTTAAGTAAGACAGCCATCGGATTCCTCTTTAGTTAGCCTTATTTGGTTTTGTTTGTTTATCTTCGATTTGGCAACACTCTTTTCCCTGGTCTTGTGTCCTGTTATGTGTTTGTGTAGTTGTATATATGTAAATAGACACGAAATATATTTGATTGCACCGTACCCTCTGCCTCAGTTCCATTTCTCCACCCTACATCTTATCATTAATTCCACTCTTCCCGTATATATAATTATAAACATTGTTACACCCCTCCCCAAATACCCCTAGACCAACTGGGGTCGTAACAAAGTGGGGGCTCGTCCGGGAGCGATATAGACTAGTTGGGTGTGTTTTGTGTGAGCTGTGTGTGTGTGGCATTGTTGGGTTTGTTTTTTCAGTTTTGCTTGGTTTTTGAAAAATTAGTAGACATGGCTACTGGTTTTGAGTTGGTGTTGTTCCTGAGGGAACCGTCCATCGGTGTGTTTGAAACGTGCAAAAAGCAGGAGTTGGTAGAGATAGCAGAACACTTTGGTGTTATAATTCCAACTTCCCTTTTAAAAAAGAGATTAAATCCCGTGTGTGGGATATACTAGTGGAAGCAGGAGTGTTTAGGTTGCCTGTGGTCATGCCCCTGTCAGCCCGCTAGAAGTATCTCGGGTAGCCAGTCTGTCTCCTGGAGAGACAGAGCAGGGCACTGAGGCTTCCTCCGGAAGGGAGGTGAAGGAGAAGAAGCCTCCGTCCACCCTGCCGCGGTTTGAGGCATTCTCGCCAGGTTCCTCCGGGTCGATGGCTGAGGCAAGGCTTAAGGTGCGTATGGCCCGCCTGCATTTGGAGGCCCAGGAGAGAGCCCAGGCGCTGGAGGCCCAGGAGAGAGCCCAGGCGCGGGAGGCGCAGGCTCGAAAGCTCGAGCTTGAGCACAACCTGGCGATGCACAGGTTGGAGATAGAGGCTGACACCCAGGTAAGACTGCGCCAGTTGGAGCTGCAGAGTGCAGCAACGCAGTTAGCTCCTGCAGTCCACTCAGGTATATATGATGTAAGGAGACAAGTAGCGATTCCCCCTTTTCGGGAGACCGAGGTGGATGCTTATTTTAGCACATTTGAACGTCTCGCTACTGCCTTGCACTGGCCACGAGAAATTTGGTCATCTCTGCTACAGGGTAAACTGACTGGAAAAGCCCAAAAGGCTATTGCAACCTTGTCTCTGGAAGACAGCCTGGATTATGAGATTGTAAAGACTGCTGTTCTCCGTGCGTTTGAGCTCGTGCCTGAGGCTTACAGACAAAAGTTCCGAAATTATAAAAAAACTTCACCTCAGACATTTGTTGAGTTTGCTAAGGAGAAGGCGTACCTCTTTGACAAGTGGTGTAGCGCTAGTAAGCTGACGGATCATGATTCGCTACGGGAATTAATATTATTAGAAGAGTTCAAAAAGTGTGCTCCTGAGCGGGTGGTAGTACATTTAAATGAGCAGAAGGTTAATTCCTTAAACGAAGCTGCTATTTTCGCTGACGAGTTTATGCTCACGCATAAAACTGTGTTTGTACCTCGTAGTGAGGACTCTGCGGCTCTGTCCGATACGTCCCCCGTTACACGCTCTAGACCGCCATCTCCACGCTCCAAAACGGAACGTGAGTGCTTTTATTGTCACAAGGTTGGGCATCTCATTGCTGAGTGTCCAACGCTAAAAAGGAAAACAAATGGCGCACCGAAACCTACAGGGTTAGTTAAGACCATCTCACCGACAGTTTTGTCCTTGGATAACCCCAATATTAAAGGTAGTGTTGGGTATGAACCTTTTATATTTGATGGTTTTGTGTCTTTGTCTGTGGAGAAAAACAATCAAAAATCAGTCCGTGTTTTAAGAGACACCGGAGCTAGCCAGTCTTTTATATTAGCTGACGTGTTGCCATTTTCGGAAGAAACCTCATGTGGCAGTAATATAGTAGTGCAAGGCATTGAAATGGGGTTTGTCACCGTGCCGTTACATGAAATTTATGTACAGACCGATTTAGTTTCTGGACGTTTTAAAGTGGCTGTACGCCTCGCTTTGCCAGTCCCGGGAATAGCTTTTATCATGGGAACGATATTGCCGGCGGTAAAGTGAGACCTGTACTAGAGGTTTTAAAGCAGCCGGAAGAGCGCCCTGTGTCTGATAAGTCGCTGTTGAATCCTGGTGTTTTCCCTGCCTGTGCGCTTTACGAGAGCCCAATCGCGTAAATGGGGCAATCAGGTGGATTTGTCGGAGTCCATATTGGAGCCCGCGTTCAGTAGCGACGCTAAAACTCCCCGTGTCCTAAAGAGGAAATAGAGGACGTTGGTTTTCTTTGTTTGAGCTGCCTGTTACCCGCGAACAGCTCATTGTTGCGCAACAGAAAGACCAGTCATTAAGTCCGTGTTTTAACATGAGCATCACCCCAGAAGCGGCTAAGTTAAAATCTATGGCTTATTTTCTAGAGGGTAACGTATTAATGAGGAAATGGTGTTCCCCTGTTTCGGCTGGGATGGAATGGGGTATAGTTTACCAAGTAGTTGTGCCTACAGAATACCGCCAGCAGGTGCTGTCCTTGGCTCATGAGAACCCCTGGTCTGGCCACCTGGGGGTAACGAAAACCTACAACCGAGTGTTGCAGCATTTCTTTTGGCCCAAGATGAAGTCCGCTGTTGTCAATTTCTGTAAAACGTGTCACATCTGTCAGATTACCGTAAACCTAATCAGGTAATTCCTCCCGCCCCTCTCTGTCCGATTCCGGTTTTGGGTGAACCGTTCCACCATGTGATTGCGGATTGTGTGGGACCGTTACCACGAACCAAATCAGGAAACCAATTTCTGTTGACTATTATGTGTGTTGCTACCCGATTCCCAGAGGCTATTCCTCTTCGTAATATCACAGCTCAGTCTGTGTTAAAAGCACTAACTAAATTCTTTTCCACGTTCGGACTCCCAAAAATTTTACAGACCGATCAAGGTACAAACTTTATGTCTAGGAGGTTTAAGCAAGTGATGCGGTCCTGGTCCATTACCCACAAAGTATCTAGTGCGTACCACCCTGAGACACAGGGGGCGTTAGAACGTTGGCATCAGACATTTAAGTCTGTTTTACGTAAGTACTGCCTAGATTCAGGGAAATGCTGGGATGAAGGTGTGCCATTTGCTTTATTTGCATTGCGAGAATCTGTGCAGGAGTCACTGGGTTTTAGCCTAGCAGAGCTAGTCTTTGGTCATACTGTGCGAGGTCCCCTTAACCCTCTGAGGTCCGTGCTAAGCTTTGAGATGGTTTGTAATTTTGGCATGTTCTGATATTTATCTCAATTTCATCAACTTAACACACACTTACTCCAAAGTGTTTGATATTTTTATTTGAAGGACAATCACAGCTACATTTGTATGCCATCAATAGTTTGGTCAGTATCATATGCAGCTTGTAAATAGATCTACAAACACACAAGTTAAAAATAGTAAATTTTTCTGCTGTCACAAAGTTGTGAAAGCACACACTAAACTATAGTGACGAATTGTTTTGCCAATGTGCGTTTGTTCATCAAGGTCTTGGTTATGTAAGGGTGTGAAAACAGTTTAGCACATCTGAGATCTAAATAGCTAAAAACCTGTTTTTATCAGAACTGGTCACATTTATTTCAGGCTGTGGGAGGGCTAAATGCTAAATACCTGAATATTCATTATTCATTGTCCACACCTCTAAGAGTTGTCAGATGGGCCATCTCTCTCTCAAAGGCCATACAGAGTAAGCAAGTCAGTGAGCCATGCAGAAGAATATATGCTTTTTTTTCATTTTGGAAGATTTATTGAAAACAGCACACAAACTACTATACAGTATATACAGGGGAATGCCACATATTACAAGTCATACAGCCTAACAATAATGCACATAATATCCTCCTGAGACCCAAGGAAAAAAAGGGTCTTCCAATTAAACTTTTTTGTGATTTTTTTCACTTTAGAATTAAAACAACAACTCACAATTTAGATTTTAAATGGCAAAGCAATATTTGAGTTACCATTTCTCCTTTCACAACAAGCGCATCTTGTGGCAGCAGCCATTTTGGCTCTTATTTTATTATCCACAAACGTAGGCAAAACAATGTCGGAGGCGACACGCAAATAACTCACAAAACAAACCAAAATGATAAACAAACTGGAACAAACAAAGCTAGCTGAACAAACAAAGCTAGCTAAACAGCAAATCCAAAACGTAATCCCAAACACAGATTTAACTAAACAGAAGCACTCTAATAATAAACAAAAACAAGAATCGATTTTACAAGGACGTGAGATCATGAAACCGATCATGCTACATACGATTTTTCTAATATTTTAGGCTGTTTGAAAAGTATTCTTCCATAGATCTTGTGTGCCTATTGAAATTTGTTACGTTGCAACACGCGAATATGTAGTCACAAGATGCGGAATTCATATATTGAATATATATATACGAGTATTTGATAACATGGCAAATCAAATATAGTTACTTACTCTTCGCCAGTTGTTGTCCTCGTCGCTTTCCATCAATGCTGTCAAACACTGCAGCGCAGAAAATCTTTCCATCTTGAATAAAATTGTATGTCTGTATAAAATCTTGCTTCAAATTGTCGACAGTTTGTGTTGTTTACGCCGGCGTTTTCACACATGGCCCCACGCCCCTCCCCACATACCTCCCCGAAAATCGCACCTAGTTACCATGTCAATAGAAGGGGGACGTTACTAACAGGTAAAAAGAGAGTAAAAGGCAAGGTTTACTTTTGGTCTAATTAACCTAATTTAAAAATCCCATTTGATTTGCCAGTGCTCAAATCGGAAAGTCGCGATTCTAAGGTTTCTGTCAATGTTTTTGTCGCGTGTGTATGATAAAATATCGCGAAGTTAGAAATAGTAATATACTTTTATTGCTGCTGGGAGCGGCGCCGCTCCCGTCGACCTCAGGGGGTTAAGGTTCTAAAAGAGAAATTCATGTCTGCTGATTCGACACCCAAATCTAATGTGCTGGACTACGTCAGTCAGTTTCGTGAGCGTTTGCACCGTGCCTGTTCCTTTGCTAAGGAAGCGTTGTCCTCGTCTCAAAGCGCTATGAAGAGTCGCTATGACAAGAAGGCTGTTGCTCGCTCCTTTAAACCAGGAGATCAGGTCCTTGTTTTGCTGCCCATTCCTGGTTCCGCGCTGTCCGCTTGTTTCTCTGGCCCTTATGTTGTGGAAGAGAAATTAAGTGAAAGTAATTATGTTATTAAAACTCCTGACCGCAGACGTCAGTCACGAATATGTCATGTAAACATGTTAAAGATGTATCATGTAAGAGAAACCACTCCAGTGTCGGAGGTGATGGAGAGTTTACCTGTTACAGCTGTAAGGTCTGTCACTAAGTATTCCAATCTTGATAAGGCGGGAGATGAGGATGGTTTGGTGCTCAGAAATGCACCCGCAGCAGTGTGCTAGGCTGTCTAATTCAGAAGTCGTAGCAGACCTGTCTTCCCACCTCGTCCACTTGCCGGGAGAACAGCGCCGCGATATAATACAGTTAATGTCTGTTTATCCGACTCTTTTGGGGATACTCCTACACAGACATCACTCTTTATGCATGATATTGAATTAACTAGTTCCGCCCGAGTCGTCAACACCCATATCGTGTAAATGCCGCCAAACGTGAAATGATGAAACACGAAGTACAGAATCTTCTTGAATTATTTGGTAGCTCTCTCGGACTTTGTGATGTTGTTTTTTTGATTATGAACCAACTTCTTTGTATTTTTGTTCAGGAAGTTCGTTCTTGTTTGTGGGAGTGTTACGTGCTACGTGTTTTCGTCTCTGTCTTTGTTCTCCCCCCAACATGCTGCTGAGAGGAGCTACGCCATTGGCCATTCCCCCTTGTCCATCATCATTACCGCAATATCAGAAGGTCCCGCCTCCACCAATCAACACGCTCCCCTCCGTCATATAAACCCCAGCTGCTTCCTGTTTGGGAAATTGACTTCCTGGTTAAGAGATTTGTTAAATGAAACTATTGTTGCAAGTACAGATTTGTGTTCCATGTGGTTTTGTGAATCCTCTGTTTTGTTTACCCCGTGTTCCCTGAGACGTAAGGGAAAGGTAAGATAGAGGCCTCTGTATATTTGCACGTAGGGATCATTGTTGTTTAGACACATTAGAAAAGCGAGTGGTTGCCACCTTTGTACTTTGGTTTGGTTAGCTAGAGCAGGTAGAGAGGCTTTTGTTTTCTCTTTACTTTATGTTTAAGTAAGACAGCCATCTTCCTCTTTAGTTAGCCTTATTTGGTTTTGTTTGTTTATCTTCGATTTGGCAACACTCTTTTCCCTGGTCTTGTGTCCTGTTATGTGTTTGTGTAGTTGTATATATGTAAATAGACACGAAATATATTTGATTGCACCGTACCCTCTGCCTCAGTTCCATTTCTCCACCCTACATCTTATCATTAATTCCACTCTTCCCGTATATATAATTATAAACATTGTTACACCCTCCCCAAATACCCCTAGACCAACTGGGGTCAAATAGCTATACACTTATGTTTTTGGTGATTTTCCAAGAAATGTACTTTTCATGATAAATGTCTTCAAATGCATTTTATTCAACAAATTTCTTCATAGTAAATCATTCCAGATGTTTCTTCATCTATCTAAGCTGGAAAATCAGAACTTTAAAATTCATGATTTTTCACTTCGGGGGTAAAGCTATACACTTATGTTTTTGTGATTTTCCAAGAAATGTACTTTTCATGATAAATGTCTTCAAATGCATTTTATTCAACAAATTTCTTCATAGTAAGTCATTCCAGATGTTTCTTCATCTATCTAAGCTGGATAATGAGAGCTTTAAAATTCATGATTTTTCACTTCGGAAGTAAGGCTATACACTTATGTTTTTTGTGATTTTCCAAGAAATGTACTTTTCATGATAAATGTCTTCAAATGCATTTTATTCAACATATTTCTTCATAGTAAGTCATTCCAGATGTTTCTTCATCTATCTAAGCTGGAAAATCAGAACTTTAAAATTCATGATTTTCACTTCGGAGGTAAGGCTATACACTTATGTTTTTGTGATTTTCAAGAAATGTACTTTTCATGATAAATGTCTTCAAATGCATTTTATTCAACATATTTCTTCATAGTAAGTCATTCCAGATGTTTCTTCATCTATCTAAGCTGGAAAATCAGAACTTTAAAATTCATGATTTTTCACTTCGGAGGTAAGGCTATACACTTATGTTTTTTGTGATTTTCCAAGAAATGTACTTTTCATGATAAATGTCTTCAAATGCATCTTATTCAACATATTTCTTCATAGTAAGTCATTCCAGATGTTTCTTCATCTATCTAAGCTGGAAAATCAGAAATTCATGATTTTTCACTTCGGAGGTAAGGCTATACACTTGTTTTTTGTGATTTTCCAAGAAATGTACTTTTCATGATAAATGTCTTCAAATGCATTTTATTCAACATATTTCTCCATACGCGGTAATTGCATATGTTTCTACATCTATCTAAGCTGGATAATGAGAACTTTAAAATTCATGATTTTTCACTTCGGAGGTAAGGCTATATATACACTTATGTTTTTTGTGATTTTCCAAGAAATGTACTTTTCATGATAAATGTCTTCAAATGCATTTTATTCAACATATTTCTTCATAGTAAGTCATTCCAGATGTTTCTTCATCTATCTAAGCTGGAAAATCAGAACTTTAAAATTCATGATTTTTCACTTCGGAGGTAAGGCTATACACTTATGTTTTTGTGATTTTCCAAGAAATGTACTTTTCATGATAAATGTCTTCAAATGCAACTTATTCAACATATTTCTTCATAGTAAGTCATTCCAGATGGTTCTTCATCTATCTAAGCTGGAAAATCAGAAATTCATGATTTTTCACTTCGGAGGTAAGGCTATACACTTGTTTTTTGTGATTTTCCAAGAAATGTACTTTTCATGATAAATGTCTTCAAATGCATTTTATTCAACATATTTATCCATAGTAAGTCATTGCATATGTTTCTACATCTATCTAAGCTGGATAATGAGAACTTTAAAATTCATGATTTTTCACTTCGGAGGTAAGGCTATACACTATGTTTTTTGTGATTTTCCAAGAAATGTACTTTTCATGATAAATGTCTTCAAATGCATTTTATTCAACATATTTCTTCATAGTAAGTCATTCCAGATGTTTCTTCATCTATCTAAGCTGGAAAATCAGAACTTTAAAATTAATGATTTTTCACTTCGGAGGTAAGGCTATACACTTATGTTTTTGTGATTTTCCAAAGAAATGTACTTTTCATGATAAATGTCTTCAAATGCATTTTATTCAACATATTTCTTCATAGTAAGTCATTCCAGATGTTTCTTCATCTATCTAAGCTGGAAAATCAGAACTTTAAAATTCATGATTTTTCACTTCGGAGGTAAGGCTATACACTTATGTTTTTTGTGATTTTCCAAGAAATGTACTTTTCATGATAAATGTCTTCAAATGCATCTTATTCAACATATTTCTTCATAGTAAGTCATTCCAGATGTTTCTTCATCTATCTAAGCTGGAAAATCAGAAATTCATGATTTTTCACTTCGGAGGTAAGGCTATACACTTGTTTTTTGTGATTTTCAAGAAATGTACTTTTCATGATAAATGTCTTCAAATGCATTTTATTCAACATATTTCTCCATACGCGGTAATTGCATATGTTTCTACATCTATCTAAGCTGGATAATGAGAACTTTAAAATTCATGATTTTTCACTTCGGAGGTAAGGCTATACACTTATGTTTTTTGTGATTTTCCAAGAAATGTACTTTTCATGATAAATGTCTTCAAATGCATTTTATTCAACATATTTCTTCATAGTAAGTCATTCCAGATGTTTCTTCATCTATCTAAGCTGGAAAATCAGAACTTTAAAATTAATGATTTTTCACTTCGGAGGTAAGGCTATACACTTATGTTTTTTGTGATTTTCCAAAGAAATGTACTTTTCATGATAAATGTCTTCAAATGCATTTTATTCAACATATTTCTTCATAGTAAGTCATTCCAGATGTTTCTTCATCTATCTAAGCTGGAAAATCAGAACTTTAAAATTCATGATTTTTCACTTCGGAGGTAAGGCTATACACTTATGTTTTTTTGATTTTCCAAAGAAATGTACTTTTCATGATAAATGTCTTCAAATGCATTTTATTCAACATATTTCTTCATAGTAAGTCATTCCAGATGTTTCTTCATCTATCTAAGCTGGAAAATCAGAACTTTAAAATTAATGATTTTTCACTTCGGAGGTAAGGCTATACACTTATGTTTTTTGTGATTTTCCAAAAGAAATGTACTTTTCATGATAAATGTCTTCAAATGCATTTTATTCAACATATTTCTTCATA
>JAINUG010001902.1:0-15796 GCA_029706075.1 Aldrovandia affinis | reverse complement strand
GTGCGGGACTCGGATAATACAACTGATGGCAATCGGTTGGGCGTGGTTGCTGCCGCATGAGTTTGAGGGGAGTGTGGCGGATGGGCTCACGTGAGGCCGCTGCACAGTGGCGTGGATAAAGAGTACGATTAGTTCCCGGAGTTAGGGACTTGAGTATTTACCTCAGCGAACTTAATCGCTCTCTTTATCGCGTCGAGATCCAGTTGAAACTCGCTGCGGGCAGAACCAACACCCGTCACAGTGGGGCTGCGTGACTAGGATAATACAACTGATGGCAATCGGTTGGGCGTGGTTGCTGCCGCATGAGTTTCGGGGGAGTGCTAGCGGATGGGCTCACATGAGGCCGCTGCAGAGTGGCGTGGATAAGAGTACGATTCGTTCCCGGACTTGAGTCTTTAGCTCAGCGAGCTTAATCGCTCTCTTGTCGCGTCGGAGATCCCCCTCGGTTCGAAACTCATGCGGGCAGAACCAACACCGTCACACTGGCATATCAGGCTGCTAGGGGAACCGCTCCCTCCATCCTCTGGGCCCCCAGGCAGCCACTCCTCGCGGTCTCGCCTCTTCTCTGTCCTGACCTCACGTTGGTATGGGCGAGGAGCCAGGTCCACCTCAGGATGTTGTTTGCTTAATTTTTTCACTATTATTTCTTGTTAGCCTATACCTTGGGCCATCACAAGTTCATACTGACCACTCCCAACTCGGGGCCATTTGGCCTCAGGGCCAGAAAACCCCCTTTTCGGAAATGTTTCTGGCAGAAATTATGTCAATGCAAATATTAAGGTGGTGCAACTGCATAGATTGTCCTACACGTATGAAATTTTGCATGGAGTATCCTGACACATAGGGGAAACTAGCAGAATAGGATTTGGGGACGTACTGCCTTCCTATTGTCAAATATCACCCTCATGATACCCCAAAAGACAAAAAAGTGTCAGTCCGCCTGACAAATTCTCATCAAAAGTGATTATTTTCAAGCACTTTATTGTATATCACTGCCCCATTTGTGTACAGAAAACTTCCCAGCTTTATGAGCTTCAATTTAAGCCCAAGATGAACCTTCTGTCTTGAAGATTACACTTGCTATGGCCTAAGTTCTTCACTGTACCTCAAATCGGAGAAAACTGAATTTTCAATCACTACCTTCCAAATGGGATTCAGCACATTTCTTGCATCAATACATTTCTTGCAACAATATTTAATCCAGATCATATATCAAATATATGTATACTATATGTATGTATGTGTGTATACCTATAGATAGATATCCAGAATAAGCCTACTTCACTGTACCCCAAATCAGAGCAATCCACTGTAACGTTACCCCAAATCAGAGCAGCCTTGTCAGCTGCACTGACAACAGTGGGTATCACAAAAATGAAATACCACAGGCTCCCAAAGACTGAGGGTATGTATTTGGTTTTAGACAATGATTAGGTGATTTTTGAACTGATATTCAACCATACTTAACATGATTTAAACATATCTAACGTTAGCCATAGGTAACGTTAAGAAGTCCCAGGATGATTGTGATCAAGATCGCACATGCTCTACAGTAGCTAACGTTAGTTAACGTTAGTGTTTCACATTAGCAATGGTAGCCTAAGGCTTATAGCTAAATGTGAGATTCCTGAAAATAAAACTTCATCATCTAACACCGATGACGTAGCAGTATGATTATGATAAACATCTAAAGTTAACGCAAGCTAGCACAACTACTGAGCTAACGTTTCGTTAGCTAGCCAGCAACTTCTTACCTAACGTTGCTGTACTTAATGTTAGCTAACTAGGTTGCACTTATCATTAGGTTTTTACACTGTGTGTGTACGTGCTCGCTTGTGTGTGTGTGTGCATATTCATTATTAGTTGTTTGGTGTGCTAACGTTAATGTTACGACTCCATATTCCAGTTTGACCACACTTGATATAATATGCTGCTTCATGCTCCTACAAGAGATGCTGCAACCAATTCTACGCTATTCTTTTATAAAGGTAAGCACAGTCTTCCTATAGGCCAGCTATGTTTTCTTTTGTGATTGGAAGTGAAATCAATAAATATTGGGCCTTCCTTCCTTTGTAGGTCTGGAGGATGAAGGCTGGCTGCATATATAATTATCCATGCAGCTTTGAGGGTAATAAAAATCAAAGCGGCAAACATTATTGAATTCATGTGAATTTGCACACTGATTGACACACCATATTTCATTGTTATAATGTATATACTGATTTTCAGATGGTTGCAATGCTAAGGTATACACCAGTCAAGGTGCCAAAGAGATCACTAGATGATCAAGAATGGACAGCTTGCCAGAGTGCTCCAAAGAATAATCGGCCGGAATGTGGTGGTATGCAAGATGTTTGTGAATCAATCCCTGATGAATTGTCTTTTGATTGTGGGTATCATGTGAAAACTGTCGACGCATGTTTTTCCGTGATGCTAACTGCTTTAAGAAAGTGTCAAGCAGAAAATTACTCCACTAGACCAACACGTGAGCATGTGGGATTCTTCAGTTTGTTTGGCAGTTATTGCATATTCTGCAAAAGTAGCACAGTGAAGAAAAAGCTGGCAACAGATATAGCTTGCAGAAATTCCAAATCAACGCATACAAAATATAGATAAAAAAGCAATGGAACTGGTGATGAAGTCTTGTTGGGCAAAATCAGGGTGATCTTTTTTTAGGAGGTACAGTTTCATGAATGCTGTCACAGGCAGTACACATAATGTAAAGCGAGCACCCCAGCCTGACACTTCAGCTGCAGCGGCTGAAGCAACTGCAAAGAAGGCACTGATCAGTAAGCTTTCACTCAGGTGCATGACCATATAAAAACTGAAGTTATCCAAAAGGGCAGGTTGTCAAACTTGCTCATCTTACAGTTTTGTATAATGAAACCTTGACAGAATCCAGAGAGGCAGCTGTGGCTGAGATCACAAGCCATAACTTGAGACTAAAAATCGAATGCTGCCTTGATCTCAAAGATAATATCGACTTCTCAGCTTGCCCTTTCAAAGACACATTAGTGTTTTGTAAATCCCAAGAAACCATGAAGACAACAGTGCGTTCAGCTTATGAGTTGGGAATTACTGATTGGAGTAAAGAGGTCAGCCATGATCTTCACAAGAAAATCTTAACAGCCTTCAAAACCTCTGAACCACTACCTTGGCCTCCAAGAGCTCATGATCTCCGTGATCCAAATGAGGAGATTCCTTCTGAGTTTTAAAATTTGTTTTAAACCTCATCTGCGGAATAAAGGAAGCCCTCATATCGGGAGGAAAGTTTGGCATCATCCATTTCTCAAGACATCTGCAGAGCAGTTACGTCAGGTCAATGGAAGATGAAAAAACACATCTTGCTATGTATGACACTACGCCATCTCTTCAGATCCAAGAGCATCACCACTCTGATAAATAGGCTTGGTCACTGTGAGTCATACACATACTCAATCGAACTTGAAACAGCTCTGGCAAATTCAATCGTGGAAAGTGCTTCAGTAATCAGCAACTCGGATGTTATCAAGAGGCAACCTGATGGAGCAGTCTTCCATAGTGACTGGGACAATTTTGATCAGCTAGTATCAAATGTATATGGAGCAGGGTCCATTCATACCACCGCAGGAATCTACCTGCAAGATCTAGGTTCCTGTGCAGAGGCAGAAGCCCCTATGTCAGCACAGCCATCAGTAGAGTCCTGTGCAGAGGCAGAAGCCCCTACGTCAGCACAGCCGTCAGTAGAGTCCTGTGCAGAGGCAGAAGCCCCTACGTCAGCACAGCCTACACAAGAGTCCTGTGCAGAGGCAGAAGCCCCTATGTCAGCACAGCCGTCAGAGTCTTGTGCAGAGGCAGAAGCCCCTACGTCAGCACAGCCTACACAAGAGTCCTGTGCAGAGGCAGAAGCCCCTACGTCAGCACAGCCTACACAAGAGTCCTGTGCAGAGGCAGAAGCCCCTACGTCAGCACAGCCTACACAAGAGTCCTGTGCAGAGGCAGAAGCCCCTATGTCAGCACAGCCTACACAAGAGTCCTGTGCAGAGGCAGAAGCCCCTATGTCTGCACAGACAAGAGTCCTGTGCAGAGGCAGAAGCCCCTACATCAGCACAGCCTATAGAGACTCCTAATCAACCTACAAAAAAACAACGATCCTTTAGAAGTCCTGCCACAGAGTTGCCAACTTACTACAAGCGGAAACGATCTGAACCAACTGACTTGGCATCATCCAGTTCAAATAACTCAACCACATACAGCCACTCAAAATCATCAGATAGGCCTACTGATCTTATTTGGGTCTTTGCTCGTAAAGTCAACTCCGGGGATCAGCACATCCCTGGTTTGTCAGGCTGGGTGTCTGTCACTGGCCATCCTCCAAAATGCCTCACCACAATTGGGTATTTTTCCATGATCAATGCCCCCATAACTGACTTGGCAACCATTCAGGAATGCCTTAGATGTAGCCAAGCTGTGTCTTCTGAAGCTGGACAAGAGTACACCATCAGTACTTTTGATCTAGGTGTTTGCATGAAAGCCTACCCTCTAATATGGAATGAACCTGAAAAATACAAAAAACACATCATCCTCATCGGTACATTCCATTGCTGTGGAGCATACTTGAAAGGCATAGGCAGAAGATACTGTCAAGGGAGTGGATGGGTAGAAGTGGCGTTGGAAGCAAAACTGATCACCACAGGCTCTGTGACTGGAGTCACCGATGGAAAGAATTGGGACAGAGCGATGAACACACACAAGTCCATGCTGGAAGCTCTTGAGAGACTTCTCTATGACAAGTATCTGGAAACACATGAAGCACTCTCTCGTGAAGGGACTGCTTTCCTGGAAAATCTCACTCTGAATGAATCCACTCTCACTGAAGTTCTATCATCAGCGGATGTATCCCACCACATGGCAGAATATCATGCATTCAGAGACGCCATGAGAAATGGGGATCTGGGAGAAACTGGACAGTTTTGGATGGAATACATGGACCGCGTCTGGCTTGTCCTGTCAATGAATAACGCAATCAAAATGAATGACTATGAAGGATACAAAGCCGCCCTAAACAACATGCCAGACCTCTTCTTCTGCTCAGACCAGCAGAATTATGCTAGATTCCTCATATACTTTGGATACTTTCTTGAACACATTGAGGAAACACATCCTGGATCAGAGAAACTTCTGCGCGCTGGAGCAATCAGTGTAGCCAGATCAGAGATCCCAGGGAACCGCTGCCACACCGACAAAACCATAGAAGAAACAGCTATGAGATGGCTCAAGTCAAACTCAGGGTCTGGGACATATTCTGCTGGGATCTGTGGAATCACCAGTAACTATGAAGCCAGCCAACATCACATCCTGACTGCCCATGCTAAAGGAGAGTTTGTAGAGGCCATGTGGAACATGACAAGCGGCCGAGACGAACATACAGAGAAGCAGCAAAGAGATCTAAGACCACGTGAAATCACTCGGTCTGAGGAGCAAGTCCAGCAAACAGTAGATGCATTTCAGAGTTTTATCAACCCATTCCAGCTCGAGACTTCTCAGCCCTTGACAAGTTTGACTTCAGGAGCGGCTATGCCAGAAGAGGTGCGCTGTGATGTGCTGAATGCCCTGAAAAATGGCCAAAGTCAAAAAGAACAGTTCATCCGTGATCGACTTTTTAACCCCTGAGGTCGACGGGAGCGGCGCCGCTCCCAGCAGCAATAAAAGTATATTACTATTTCTAACTTCGCAATATTTTATCATACACACGCGACAAAAACATTGACAGAAACCTTAGAATCGCGACTTTCCGATTTGAGCACTGGCAAATCAAATGGGATTTTTTAAATTAGGTTAATTAGACCAAAAGTAAACCTTGCCTTTTACTCTCTTTTTTTTTGTAACGTCCCCTTCTATTGACATGGTAACTAGGTGCGAGTTTCGGGAGGTGTGTGGGGAGGGCGTGGGGCCATGTGTGAAAACGCCGGCGTAAACACATAAACTGTCCCGACAATTTGAAGCAAGATTTCATACAGACATACAATTTTATTCAAGATGGAAAGATTTTCTGAGCTGCAGTGTTTGAGAGTATTGATGGATAGCGGCGAAGACAATAACTGACGAAGAGTAAGTAACTATATTTGATTTGCCATGTTATCAAATACTCGTATATTCAATATATGAATTCCGCGTCTTGTGACTACATATTCCACGTGTTGCAACGTAACAAATTGCAATATGCACACAAGATCTATGGAAGAATACTTTTCAAACAGCCTAAAATGTTATTTATTTCGCTTGTTTTCAAATACTCGTGAAAATATATGAATTCCGCGTCTTGTGACGCCAAACATATTCCGCGTGTTAGTAACTTAATCTAAATCCCTAACGTTAGTAGATTAGTTGGTTAGTACTATACACATCTACCTAATATATACAAAGTGCAATCTAGAAAGTAAGAAGGAAGAAAACGAGATAATAAGCGAAGGCGGAAAAAACCCTAAAAGTATAAACTCCCGAAGTGCATGACAAGACAAGGAGTGGATCTCGAAATAAACAGAACAAGGACAGACAGAGAGCAGAACGTGACAGAACAGGGAAAATGCAATACTGGATAAGGAATAATGAATAAGGACTGAATGAAAAATAAACAAAGACCAAAAAACAACAGAACAGGAACTCAGAATATAACACTGATGGCCCAGTGAGATGGCCCATCTGACAGATCTTAGAGGTGTGGACAATGAATAATGAATATTCAGGTATTTAGCATTTAGCCCTCCCACAGCCTGAAATAAATGTGACCAGTTCTGATAAAAACAGGTTTTTAGCTATTTAGATCTCAGATGTGCTAAACTGTTTTCACACCCATACATAACCAAGACCTTGATGAACAAACGCACATTGGCAAAACAATTCGTCACTATAGTTTAGTGTGTGCTTTCACAACTTTTGTGACAGCAGAAAAATTTACTATTTTTAACTTGTGTGTTTGTAGATCTATTTACAAGCTGCATATGATACTGACCAAACTATTGATGGCATACAAATGTAGCTGTGATTGTCCTTCAAATAAAAATATCAAACACTTTGGAGTAAGTGTGTGTTAAATTGATGAAATTGAGATAAATATCAGACCATGCCAAAATCAAAAAACATCTAAAAGCTTAGCACGGACCTCAGAGGGTTAACCAACAAAGTCCCTTTCTTTCAACCTATCAAGAGGAACAGATTCAAGACAATGTCATCTACCACACCCAAAAGGAAGCTTGTGGCATCAAACCAGAAAGTGATCCAGTACAAGGCCACAAGTGGGTTTATCTTTCAGATCTTCATCAAATCACAGGTACTACAGTCACAAATAAGCATTTCTGACCTAATGACCTATCCCCTGACTCTGACACCATACTCCATCGCAACAATCGATGGCTTTTTCACAAAAACCAACAAAGCACAAGGGATGAACTACATGATCAAAGATGCTGAGAATGCACAGCTTCCTTCTCCTAGCCAATGTGCTCTCATTCAAGACGGAAACTCTTCATTCTACATGAGCGATGTGCCACGGACAATGAAGACAATATCAGAGCGCACCTTCAAGAGTCTACCTGCTGCAGCTGAAACAGTATTCAGCACAGACACTTATGTTGACCGTCTTAATTCACCAAAATCAGCAGAGAGGGATCGCAGAGGTTGTGGTGAACGCGTTTTATAGCCAATGGGCTGAATGTTCATCGACCTGCTGATTGAAAGGTTTTCTCACAAACGATGAAAACAAGAAGTCACTCATCCATTTACTTCTGGATCACTGGAGCTCTCAAGATATGATGGAAGACATCGTCCGAAGGCCTGTCATTTTCATAGAGGCTGGTAAAGCTTTCAAGATTGAATGTAATGCTGGAGTGATGTCAAAAGAACTTCTACCAGAGATCTGTTCAAACCATGAAGAAACAGATGTGAGGGTGATCGTCTACATGCAGTACATCCAAACCAAAATGTCTCACATCAGAACAGTCAGAGTCAGAGCAAAAGACTCTGACATTTTCTTCATTCTCCTCTTTTATGCCAGATCATCAACAGTCAACATCATCTTTGACATGGGAGATAGACTTATCGACATCAACCAGCTGGCTGAAAATTATTCACAAGAACACATTTCAGCTCTGCTAGCCTTGCATGCCTTCACTGGTGCTGACTGCACTTCAGCATTCAAAGGCAAAGGAAAGGTGTGACCGATGAAGATTCTGAATCAGAATTCAAAGTTCATTCAGATCTTTGTTGCAGTGGGGGACTCTTGGGAGATCGATGAGCTTGTTCTCAGTGGTGCTGAAGAGTTCACCTGTTGCCTCTATGGTTTTAGTCCTCGAATCAAGAAAGTTGATGAGGCAAGAGAGATTAAGATCAAGAAGATTTATGGCTCAAGCCTCGAGCTTCGACAGGGTCTCTCCGTTGACCTCTCAACCTTCCCACCTTGCAAGAGGGTCCTCTTGGAGCACATGAAAAGGGTCAACTTCCAAGTATGCGTCTGGAAGAGGGCTCATGAGCACTACCCGAAATCCCATCTCCTCTTGACCATGGGTTTCATATTAACTCTGAGACTGGCAAGCTAGAACCACTATGGTTTGAGGGCGACGTCATCCCCAAAGCCCTCGTTGATGTCCTAGCTGAAGAGGACACAGATGAGGATGACATAGCTGATGAAATCCATACTATGGATGATGATGAGGAAGAGGATAAAAGTGATGATGATTAAAATTCACCGGATCGCTGAAGTTCTATCATAGCTAATGCATTTCACCACATAGTAGAATATCATTTATTCAGAGAAACTGTGAGAAATACAGAGCCGGAAGAACCGGACAGTTTAGAATGGAATATGGACAGCATTAGTCCTGTCAATGAATAATGCGATAAGATTGAATGACTATACAAAGCCCACCTAAACAACTTTCCAAACAACTTCTTCTTCTCAATCCAGCAGAAATGAGAGAGATTCCTCACATACTGTAGAATAGGCTACTTTCTTCAACTTTTGCATGCTAAAGCAAACAGTGTAGCCATGTCTCAGGCAACCCGTTCCACACAGACAAAACAATAGAAGAGACAGCTATGGCTTAAACAAACTCAGGGTCTGGGACATATGCTTCTACTAATATGGTACATTAATAAGATTATTTGCCAGAGTACAGCATAGATGAGCAGCAAAGAGGTCTAAGAACCAAAAAAATGTGCTGTATAAATGTAGCCTTTGTTTAGTTTCTCCCTTTGGCTTCATTGAATGTTTATAGGTGAATAAGACAGTTTACTCTATTGATGGTGGCTTCATGATTGATTACTGTGCACTACGTGTATGTATGTATTGAATTACACGCTATCTATACAGTACACCAACTAGGCCTATAGTTTGACTAGCATTCAAGAGCATTTGTTTTCCTTCCCCTTCGTAACCCTAACCCATTATTATTTTGTTACATTTGTTACCAACATACTTTTATTTAGATCTTTTGCTAACTTTTTGCACACAGGGACAAATGACTAGTTTATACATCACATAGATTTTCTTTTGGTTTTTGTTTAGACATCAGTTTAGAGCGTGCACCACACACTGTATGCGTATGAACTCTCACATATTCGTGTGTGTTTGAGTGTGTGCATGCACTCGACATGAAGCTGTGAATTGTACGCCGTGCCAACTCTCCTAACAATGCCTTACTATTTATTATGATCGGTGATCTTCCTAACGCTATCCAAACTGGATTCATTTGTTGAAGAAACTATTGAAGAATTGGAAGCCTATATAGACGCAAAATTCTACAATATGGCAGGAAAGCACCCGGAGAACAAGCGCGCCAGAGACCAGCTAAGTTCCAGTGAGACGGATGATATGGCCGCACCACTCCGTGACATTCATGAGTCCTTATCTTTCATGAAACAACAACTACAAAAGTTGGATCTACTGGAGAAGCTGAGAGATGAGGTGGCGGAATTAAAGCACTCAGTGGAATTTAACAATGCCTTAATTGAGACGCTGAAGGCCGACAACGCGTCCGTTCGGGTGGAGGTGAATGAACTGAAACGCCAGACAACTGAACTCCGTGCCGAGAAAGTTCAAATGGCAAATGTGATTTTGGATCTCCAATGCAGAAGCATGAGAGACAATATAATTATCCATGGAGTACCGGAACAGGAGAAAGAGACCTACCAGCAGAGTGAAGAGCTTGCCAAATCCTTTCTCAAAGACGAGCTGAAGATGGGGCCGAGCGAGGCTGATGCTATCCGCTTCTCCATAGTTCACCGCCTTGGAAGGGCCAAAGCTGGGCATCAACCTCCCCGTCCGATCGTAGCCAAAACCGTCAATCTAAAGATGAAGTCTTCCATCATGGCTAAGGGCAGAGAACTAAAAGGATCCAAGTATTCCATTACTGACCAGTTTCCACCTGAAATCCTTCGGAGACGCAGGCTGCTCTCTCCGATCATGACGGATGCGAGGAAAAGCAAAAAGAGGGTTCGTATGTCCATCGATAAACTTTTCATTGACGGAATACTATACAAAAACCCAGAGATGACATACTGGCTTAACTGAAATTTAAAGAAAATGAACTGTAGTAGTATCGTCATGTCTCTACCAACTCTAAGCAGCATGACCTCTCTGCCGGTGTAAACATTGACGCGTTCCGATGACGTCACCATCGCGTTGTTCACCATGGCAACACCTCAGAACTGTGTACCCGGTCTCGGTCTGACCTGTTGCTCCATTGACTTTAGGCTAGCCTACTCTTTACTCTGTTTTGTTTTTTTGTTTTTTTCTTTCCTTCTTCTTCCCCTTCATCTCTCATCTTTCACAGTACAGTTTGGATTAGCCACATTGGCTGGGGAGTGGCCTATAATGTACTTGATTTATGTTCTTTCCTTTTATTTCTTTCTATTTGATTTGTTGTCCACCTTTATTGGACTGCTACCTGTTTTTTGTGTTGTCTGTCTTGTGTGTGTCTTGTGGGTGTGTGTGTGCGTGCGTGTGTATGTGGTTGTTGCCCCCACCCCCTACTTACCCTTTCCTTCATATCACCGCACCAATGACTCTTAGTCCTAACAAGATTGTGTTTACATGTTTACGATGGATACGGTCAAAGGTTTAAAAATAATTCATGCGAATGTTAGGAGCCTTGCACCAAAAATTGATCTCCTTAGAGCCTGGGTTGCACAGCACAAACCAAATATAATTACACTCTCTGAAACATGGCTTCATAGCAATATCTGTGATAATGATGTCAAACTTGATGACTATCACCTGTACAGAGTAGATAGGGCTAGCAGAGGAGGCGGTGTTGCCACCTACATGGCTTCAAACCTTGTATCTGAGTATTTAATACCTAATGTTGACCCTATTAATTTTGAATGCCTTTTTGTTAAGATTATTTTACATGAAAATAAACATCTGATTATTGGGAATATCTACAGGCCCCCTTCTGCCCCTGCTGACTCTACCAAGTGTATACTATCAACTATTAACTCTTTGAACTGCCAGACTGAGATGATAATTTTAGGTGATTTTAATAGCAACTGGCTGGATCGCTCATCCTCTGCTGACAGAAATTTAATTGGTGGTGTGAACTTCACACAACTCATTAGTGAACCCACTAGAGTCGATGAGAAGTCCGAGTCTCTCCTCGATTGGATACTAGTCTCGGATCCTGCTAGGATTGTTAAATCTGGGGTTTTATCAGACTGTTTTAGTGATCACTGTGTTATTTACTGTGTCTGGAAGATCACATTACCCAAGTCCCCTCCCAAACTTATTAGAATGAGACAATGTAAAAATGTAAATGTTGATCACTTTATTCACGATATAATGTCCATTAGATGGGATCGATTTGAATTAATTCCCTCTGTCGAGAAGCCTCGAACTTCTTGCACTCAGAGATAACGAAAGTTATTGACTTACATGCACCTTGGAGAACAAGTAGAGTGAAAGGCCGACACTTACCTTGGATCAGTCCAGATCTCATCCATCTTTTTAGAGAGCGAGACAAGGCCTGGGCAAAATATCGTGCCTCTAAGCATCCCACTGACTGGGAATCCTACAGACTCCTAAGGAACTTGTCTAAGACCAAAACAAGATTAGCCAAATCTAATTATTACAAGGACTGCCTCTCTCAAGATCAAACTAACCCTAGACAGTTCTGGAAGCGAATTAATAGTGTCCTTAATAAATCCGAAAAAAGCTCTTCTAACTTGATGAGAATCAATAACAAAATTGTCACGGATGCTTTAGTTATCTCTGATGCTTTTAATAACTATTTCTCCTCTATTAGTAGTTCTCTCTTTTTTGATTCTTCTGGCACCACCAGTTCATATGTCAACTCATCTATTAACACACACTGCAGTAGAGGTTCCTTCTCATTCAGAAAAATCTCAGCCTCCGAGGTTCTTCAGGTCATTGGTGAATTGAAAGAGAGTAGTAGCTGGTCCTGATGGACTGGAGGCTAAGTTCATTAAACTTGCCTCTCATATATTAATGTTTCCCCTTGCTGACCTATTTAATCTATCTCTTTCAACTTGCACTCTTCCCCTCATCTGGAAATATGCTAAAATAACCCCACTTCATAAAGGTGGTGATCCTTCAGACCTCAACAACTATAGGCCTATTTCAATCATTAGTTCGGTGGCTAAAATCTTTGAGAAATTAATCTTCAATCAACTATCTCAGTATATTAATGACTCTAACATTCTATCCCAATCCCAATCTGGTTTTAGGCCAAATTTCTCCACTACCACTGCTCTCCTTAAATTCACAAATGACGTGTCATCATCCTTTGATAACAATCAGTTAACTGGATCAATCTTTATAGATCTGACCAAGGCTTTCGACCTGGTCGACCACTATCTACTCCTAGATAAACTTCACTCTATTGGCCTCTCTCAGCAAGCCCTATTATGGTTCAATGCATATCTTCATAACAGGCGTCATTGTGTTGTATTTCATGGTAAACAATCCAGCTATGCAGTTATGGAAAAGGGTGTGCCCCAGGGTTCTTCATTGGGTCCTCTCCTCTTTTCTATTTTCATCAATGATCTTCCACAAATCTGCTCCGACTGTCATGTCCATCTATATGCTGATGACACTGTCATTTATACATCTAACTCTGATATATCACAAATTCAATTGTCACTGCAATCTGACTTTAATGCTGTTCAAAACTGGTTTTCTAACAACAGACTTCTTTTAAACAAGAAAAAGTCCTCCTTGATGTTATTTGGGACTAGGTTCAGACTACGCACATGTAACAATTTAAGTATTAATTTCTGTGATGGGACACCACTTGAGAAAGTGGAAGTTTTCAAATACCTTGGTATTTGGCTTGACCCAGAACTTTCCTTCAAACCTCATATTGACTCTGTTATAAAGAAAATAAATCGCAGCCTGAGCTCACTCTACCGTTCAATAAACTGCTTCACTTTTCAGGTTAGAAAAAGAATTATTACTCAGTTAGTACTCCCCATTCTCGATTATGCAGATATAGTTTATCAGAATACATCAGAATCAAATTTACGTCCGCTTAATGTAGTTTACAATAAACTGTGTAGGTTCATCCTTAGGTGCCCATATCACACTCATCACTGCGTTATGTATGAATCACTTAATTGGCTCTCATTACAATCCAGAATGCATTACCATTGGCTGCAATTTATTTTTAAATGTATCTTTTTCAAATATCCCATTTATCTAAAGCAATATTTAGTTCCTTGTAGATCTTCTTATTCATTCAGACACGCACAGTACCCTTCTTTCATTGTTCCTCGTTTTTCTAAAGAAGTTGGACGCCGGGCCTTTAAATGTAAAGCCCCATTGGACTGGAACCACTTGCCCAACTCGCTTCGCTCCAGTTCTTCACTGCATATTTTTAGAACATTATTATTCGCTCACCTCAAGACAACTTGTTCTTGTTTTTGATTTTTGGGGGATTGTATGACTGTTGTTTTTGTGTTTGTGTTTGTGTTTTGTATTTCTGTTGATCTGTTGTATTTTTCTCTTGTTTTAGTTGATGTACCAACTTGTTTAGTTGATGTACCTATGTTTCTAGGGACTCCCTCGAAAACGAGATGCGACATCTCAAGGGGTTTATCCCTTTAATAAAGTTCATATATATTTAGGGGTGCCTTTTGCACCTGTCAAATGGAGGGTTGGGTTTATTCATTTCAGTTTTGTTTTATTTGGTGCCACTTTAGAGTCCTCTTTGTTCCTGTGTTGCCTGTACTTTAATAAATATACTTAAACGCATATTTGGTTTCCTGGTTTTGTGTGACAGCGCCCTTTGCTCAATCTGTTGCTTTATACAATGATAACCCTGTCCACCTGTGGGCATTAACATACAGTATTCACTTTTCATTGTCTTCACTTCAGATAGCATAGTAGCCTAGTACATATTAAGATATTGTTGCAAGAATATGTATTAATAGCCTGTGCTGAATCCCATTTGGAAGGGTAGTGATTGAAAATTCAGTTTTCTCCGATTTGAGGTACAGTGAAGAACTTAGGCCACAGCAAGTGTAATCTTCAAGACAGAAGGTTCATCTTGGGCTTAAATTGAAGCTCATAAAGCTGGGAAGTCTTTTGTATACAAATGGGGCAGTGACATGTACAATAAAGTGCTTGAAAATAATCACTTTTGATGAGAATTTGTCAGGCGGACTGACACTTTTTTGTCTTTTGGGGTATGTTGAGGGTGATATTTGACAATAGAAAGGCAGTAAGCCCCCAAATCCTATTCTGCTAGTTTCCCCTATGTGTCAGGATACTCCATGCAAAATTTCATACGTGTAGGACAATCTATGCAGTTGCACCACCTTAATATTTGCATTTTACATAATTTCGCCAGAAACATTTCCTGAAAAGGGGTTTTCTGGCCCCTGAGGCCAAACGGCCCCGAGTTGGGAGTGGTCAGTATGAACTTGTGATGGCCCAAGGTATAGGCTAACAAGAAATAATAGTGAAAAAAATTAAGCAAACAACATCCTGAGGGGTGGACCTGGCTCCCGGCCTAGTAGGATTAACTTCTGCAATTGATCAGAACCACGGAATCAATGGCCATCTTCCGCAAGAGACTAAAATCCACCTCTTCAGACTCCACTACCACTAAATCTGTACACTAATTAACTTCCTTCGCCACTGTCTACATGTTTTAATTAATACATTTAAAAGAAATAGATTAAAAATACTAACTTTTCTTAATCTATGTTACAGGTATGGTGTACAACTGTCAACAATTATGTCTATTGTAAAGTTACTACACTGATCTATTGCACTAACCTTCAGGTCAGGCTGCCCTCCTCGACATATAAAAATATAATGTCCTTTTTAAGATCGGGAGAGACCATGATGCTCCTGAGGGGCAACCTGACCCTGAGCCTGCAGGTAATATGAAAAAAAGTTAATAATAAAGTATTAACAAATAAACAAAAGGATGGATGTACCTGGATGTCTGCTCATGGTTGTCTCCCCACCAGGCCATTCATGTTTAGACGTCGATTAGCCCTGACAGAGAACTTCCCCGAAATGCACTGACTCAGAACATGAATACCATCTGCTCTAGGAGTGCTCTGTGGGCAGACAGGTCTGGGGCCTTGTTATGTCCTCTGTCTCCCCTAACAGGCCCTTGCTGAGATCCTCCCTGGCGGCTGAGAGTCCTGTTCGGCTCACCGGAGGATGTAGGACCCTGGATCTCCAGCGCCAGTGGAGGATGGTGAACACCGTCAAGCAGCAAAATGTTTTTTCTTCCCCTTAGTTTAAATAACCTATATGCATCTGTCTAATGACTACATGTAATGTTTGTTT
>JAINUG010001901.1:0-15798 GCA_029706075.1 Aldrovandia affinis | reverse complement strand
CTGTATGTTGACTGACACATGACAAGTTAATGAATTCAAATATGCATAGTTAACGTTAGCTACTTGTATCTTGCTACCTAGACACTTAACTTGGTGATAGAACATTATATCATAAGTTGATTTTGCATATGACAGGTGGCTGAATAAATAACTTAACATACAACCTTAGGAAAGTAACGTTAATGTAACTGCGAAAAAGAAGATAACGTTAATTTAATGACGTTAGCTACTAGCTAGTAAAAAACACAAACTAGTGCTTCCTGTGTTAGGCTGGTGGCTTCAGGCGTTTTGTGAATGATTTAATTGAGAACGCAGTTAAATCGGTGCTCGCTATCTGCCCACCCGACTCAGAAAGTATCTGGCGAGCTGACCTGACGTTTCCTCCCTGCCTGGAGAACGGGGTTAGCTGGCTTAGGTAGCGAAGGGATTCCCGGACTGTTACATGACAAGCTTTTGCTACAGCACAACCTGCGATCTCAAGCTCTGATGTACATGGTTACACCAGCGTACTAGCTGCAATAGTTGGCTCGCAGATTAAAACAAAAATCGAAACGCACCTTATTTAGCGTGCAGTCACTTGGGCCACCGATGACAGACAATCTTTGGTCGCTGGCTGGCGACAGCCACTTCCCGCTGCATTCCTGCACGAAACACCACGAATCGCCATTTCATTGGTCTCTTTCTGTACCACGTGATTGAGCATGTGCAACTGTTATTATCCAAGATCCTATAGACGCACCAGATACTCGACTCCTGGGGCGCCTTCCATTCGCTTATAATTGACCCTTCGCTAAACTCGCCCCCTTAGTTACTGTTGCTAAGTCCGCAAGCTGGAGCCAGCATGGCTCTCCCACTGTCGCTAACTGCACTCCCTGGAGAAATATTGTCCAATTTTTGGAAAATAGAAAAAGCGATTTCAGATAGAAGCAGACAGAAGGGTGTACAATATGCATTTGAAGGTTATATTCAAGATATCACACTGACTCAGCAACAAAATGACGTAAAAAAAATTAAGATAGAAGCCAAAGCCTACAGATCAGAGTAAAACTGAACCACCGCATCACCGGGCAATTGAGACAGGACAACGACATTAAGTTACACTGTTCCTGTAAAGCTGGGTATGTCACGGTTGTTCCCCTGAACCACCACCAGATGGCAGTGTTGTGCCTTCCTTGAGGGTTCACACCTGAACTTAATCATTTATCATCCCCCTAAATACCGCACCTGGCTTTCGTTCAAACGCGAAATCGTAAGCCATTTTACGATTTAGCCGGTGCGGTTGAACGTGTCTTTTAAAGACGTGTTTTCGTTAGATACTTATTTAGATAAAGAATTTATCTCCTTCCAAGTATCCCTTTATCAAATGTAGGACTTATTTTATGAAACCTTATTTAGAAACCTATCTACCTGTAGGCATTCAGTTTGGTTTCTTTCTAGCAGTCAAACAAGACTGTGTTTTGGGTTTTCATTTTCGTTATTTATTTGGCTCTTCTAGCCGTTTATTATTTTGTTCGGACAACTCGGTTGTCTTTGGTTTTATTTTGTTCGTTTGTGTCTTTGTGGCACTTGGGTCATCCGTTGGTGATTATTTCTGTTTCCCCTGTTTGTTATTGTTTCTCTATTTCTCTGATCTTCAGAGTTAGTGGTTAGACTGTAGGGCAGTACAGCCTAACTTATAGATTCCCCGGGTTCTGCGAGTGGCACCAATCACTACCACCCTCACAGTACGATTTCGCCATGAACACGGCGTCAGCGGATCCCCGCGGTATCGATCCACTAGCAGGTTTGCAAAATAGCGAAATGGAGACAGAGAACGGCCATAGAAATTTTATTAGAACAACAACGAGTCATGCAAGACAACCAGGCTAGTATGGTCTCGTCTGTTCAAATACTGGAGGGCTTGATCCAGACAATGGTCGACGGTCGTCCCCAAACTGCGGTGGGATTCGCCGGTCCTAATCCGGTCGTCCTCCTCGCTGGGGCACACCTGTGGGAGAGGGATTACGAGAGGCAAAGATTCAGCTTCCTCCTCGTTTTAGCGGCGAGTCCGGTAAATGTCGGGTTTTTTTAGCTCAGTGCCAAATCGTATTCCAGACTCAGCCATCTAGATATAGCTCAGAGGAGTCGCGAGTGGCACTCGTGCTATCATTATTATCGGGGGCAGCCCTCGAGTGGGCAGTACCTCTTATTCGCTCTCAAGCACCGGTATTGACAGACTCGCTGGGGTTTAATGAAGAGAATGGAGTTGGTTTTGACCACGAGCTTCCACGACAGCGAATCTGCGACTAAATTGACGCGTACATGCCAGGGGCAACCAAAGCGTGGCGGAATTCTCGATTTCCTTCCGTACTCTGTCGGGGAGTTACAGGGTGGCCTGAGAATCCTCTCTTTAACGTTGTTTACTAACGGTGAGAGGTGAGAGACGCTAGCTACCATTGGCATTCCCGATTCACTAGATGAACTTATTACCACCGCTATACGGATCGATAACCGTATTAGGGAACGCCAGCAGAGAGAGAGGGGACAGAGAGCACCTGGTACCTACGAAAGGATTCTTACCTCTGTTTCTAAGCGCTTGGGCAAAGCAGACGAACCCATGGAAGTAGACAGTGCTAGTTTTCGGTCCCGGCCAGAGGGGATGCGGACTTTTGTCGGTACTGTCGACTGACGGGTCACGCATAAAAATTGTTCCAAACTTAAGGGAAAACGAATAGTCTCATTATCGGGCCGGAGGCGGTAGTGAGACATCAGTCCTCTTTCTTCCGAACCTTCATTCCTGTTGAACTATCCTGGGGGAGACAAAACATTAAAATAAACGCATTTCTTGATTCAGGAGCTGTTGATTGTTTTGTGGACTCGGATGGGCTAAAGGTATTCACTTACCTGTTCGGGTTCTTTCACAATCTTGTGGTGTTACCGCTCTTGATGGCCGTCCGCTGGGTTCCGGTCGCATTAAGGAATCCACGGAGACTGTAAACATGCGGATCGCTTACGGCTGCACACAGAACAAATTAAGTTTTTTTGGTCGAATCGCCTCGTACCCATTAGTTCTTGGACACTCCTGGTTAATAAAACATCAACCACAGGTGAACTGGGGTAGTCATAAAACCCTATTGTTCAATGGGGGATCAATGTTCTCTTGGGTGTTTACCTTTTATTCCGTCGTCTTCGGTTTCGGTGGGTCTAAAAGTCACGAGACCGATTCGAGACCGACGAATCTATTTACTGTTCGCCTAATCATGCTCCCCTCATCCGTACACTCCAATGAGCCGGAGAACGAACTCTCAATGGGATCCTCAGTGTGCTTGGGAAGTCCCACTGAGGAGTCCACGGCCGAGGAGATTAGTGACCTGGAATCCTTACCTTTTGATTCTTTTAGAGGCAGACATGCCGCTCGGGACGATGAGCCCAATTTGTCACGAGTTCCGAAAAGATCGGTTAGCTACTCCAGTTCGATTCCCATAAAAAATTCAGAACTGCCCCCATTGAGCACGAGTTTCCAAGGGATAAGGAGGGAATGGAACTCATGAGTGCGGAATGTTACTCGCTACCTTCCGGCATTCCTAAGGCTTATTCTGATCTGAGCGAAGTGTTTAGTAAGCAAAGGGCTACTAAACTACCTTCGCATAGACCTTATGATTGCGCTATTGAGCTGCATCCGGGCACGTTCCTCCAGCGCGAGCCTTATATTCATTATCTATACCTGAGAGTGCGGCTATGAAAGAATACATTACTGAATCTCTAGCTAACGGTTTTATCAGGTCATCTACGTCTCCTGCTGGGGCGGGTTCTTTTTGTCGGTAAAGGACGGGGGATTACGACCTTGTATCGACTACAGAGGTTAAATAATATAACCGTAAAGAATCGACACCCTTCCCCTATGAACTCCGCGTTTGAACGTCTCCAAGGCGTCCCATTTTTACTAAATTAGATCTTCGCAACGCATATAATTTGGTTCGGATTCGTCAGGGGACGAGTGGAAAACTGCTTTTAATACCCACAGTGGCCACTATGAGTATCTGGTCATGCCATTTGGTCTCACGTGCGCTCCCGCAGTCTTCCAGGCGCTTGTGAATGACGTTCTCAGGAGATGTTGGAGAAATCTGTTTTTCGTCTATCTGGGCGATATACTGATTTTCTCCACTTCTCTCTCTGAGCACGTTAAACACGTCAGACAGGTACTGAAATGCCTGCTCAACGCCAGACTGTTTGTTAAAGCAGAAAAATGCGTTTTCACGTTCCATCAGTTTCCTTCCTAGGATTCATTGTTTCGAGGGAAGGATCCAAATGGATCCCAATAAAGTGACTGCGGTCAGGGATTGGCCTGCTCGGTCTCTGTTAAACAGGTGCAGCGGTTTTTGGGGTTTGCTAACTTTTATAGACGGTTTATCCGCAATTTTAGTTCCGTGGTTGCCCCCATCACAGTGCTTACCCGAAAGACGGTTCCCTCTCGGTTCCAATGGACTCCTAAGGCGGAGGCGGCGTTCGCCGACTTAAAGAAGAGATTCTGTTCAGAACCCATTTTAATTTCTCCTAATCCTTCACTGCCCTTCATTGTTGAGGTTGATGCCTCTGAGCTCGGTGCAGGGGCTATATTATCCCAGCGGTCGGCCTTAGACCAGAAAGTTCATCCCTGTGCGTATTTCTCTCGGAGCCTTTCCCCTGCCGAGAAATTACGATGTTGGGGACCGGGAGTTATTAGCAGTGAAATTAGCACTGGAGGAATGGCGTCACTGGCTAGAGGGGGCGGAGCATCCCTTTACGGTCTGGACAGACCATAAAAACCTGGAATACATCCAGGGGGCTCAGCGTCGTAATTCACGGCAAGCTCGATGGGCATTGTTTTTTACTAGGTTTAATTTTATTTTGACCTACCGACCGGGTTCAAAAACATTAAACCAGACGCTCTTTTCCCGCTTGTGCGATGGGTCAGAGCAGGACCGTCCGCCCACACCCATTATCCCAGGAGCACAAATTCTATCCCGGTCTCATGGGAGATAGAGAAAGTGGTGCACGAGGCTCAGCGCCTTGAGCCGGGTCCTGGCGGGGGTCCTCGGGGTGTCTCTTTGTTCCGTCAGGAGCACGCGCCAAGTTCTTCAGTGGGGGCACTCCTCTCGGCTCACGGGTCACCCGGGCATACATCGTACGCACGATTTCCTGGGCAGACGGTTCTGGTGGCCCGGGATGGAGAAGGATGTGCGGGAGTTTGTGGCAGCCTGTACTGTTTGTGCTCGCAACAAGGGCTCACAGCTGGCACCGTCAGGGTTACTTCGGCCTTTACCCGTTCCGCATCGTCCTTGGAGCCATATTGCCTTGGACTTTGTCACCGGCCTACCCAGTTCGAATGGTCTTACGGTCATTCTGGTAGTGGTGGACAGGTTTTCGAAGGCGGCCCACTTCATTCCACTTCCTAAACTGCCATCCGCACTCGAGACAGCTCGCCTGATGGTGGACCATGTCTTTCGCCTTCATGGGTTGCCGCAAGACGTGGTGTCTGATCGGGGCCTCAGTTTTCGGCCAGATTCTGGCGGGCCTTTTGTTCCTTTTAGGGCGTCGGTCAGTCTGTCTTCGGGTTTTCACCCTCAGACCAATGGACAGACTGAACGCACGAATCAGACTATGGAGAACACTCTCCGGTGTCTGGCCTCCTCCAATCCCACATCGTGAGTCGGCATCTTGCCTGGGCGGAGTACGCCCATAACACCCTGCGTAATGCCTCTTCTGGCCTCTCTCCGTTCGAGGCTCAATTTGGGTTTCAACCTCCTCTGTTTCCTGAGCTGGAGGGTGACGCAGGGGTGCCCTCCGCAGCGGCCTTTGTGCGACGTTGTCGGGCCACCTGGCGGAGGGTTCGGGCGGCACTGTTGCGTGCCGTGGATCGCCAGAGGGAGTTTGCTAACCGTCGTCCGACGGGCTGCTCCATCATATCGGGTGGGGCAACGGGTGTGGCTTTCTACTGGGATCTGCCGTTACGGGTAGAGTCCCGGAAACTCGCGCCGCGCTTTATTGACCTTTCAAAATCATCCATAAAATTAACCCGGTCACCGTTCGTTTACAGCTCCCACAATCCATGCGGATACATCCCACGTTTCACGTATCCCGCATAAAACCACTACTTATTAGCGCCTTAGCGCCTCCCGAAATACCGCCGCCGCCGCCTCGTATCATTGGAGGGGGTCCTGCTTACACGGTACGGAGTATTGTGGCCTCGCGGCGAGTAGGCAGGGGAACTCAGTTCCGCCGGTCCTAATCCGGTCGTCACTCCTCGCTGGGGCACACCTGTGGGAGAGGGATTACGAGAGGCAAAGATTCAGCTTCCTCCTCGTTTTAGCGGCGAGTCCGGTAAATGTCGGGGTTTTTTAGCTCAGTGCCAAATCGTATTCCAGACTCAGCCATCTAGATATAGCTCAGAGGAGTCGCGAGTGGCACTCGTGCTATCATTATTATCGGGGGCAGCCCTCGAGTGGGCAGTACCTCTTATTCGCTCTCAAGCACCGGTATTGACAGACTCGCTGGGTTTAATGAAGAGAATGGAGTTGGTTTTTGACCACGAGCTTCACGACAGCGAATCTGCGACTAAATTGACGCGCATGCGCCAGGGTAACCAAAGCGTGGCGGAATTCTCGATTTCCTTCCGTACTCTCGCGGGAGTTACAGGTTGGCCTGAGAATCCTCTCTTAACGTTGTTTACTAACGGTGAGAGGTGAGAGACGCGCTAGCTACCATTGGCATTCCCGATTCACTAGATGAACTTATTACCACCGCTATACGGATCGATAACCGTATTAGGGAACGCCAGCGAGAGAGAGGGGACAGAGAGCACCTGGTACCTACGAAAGGATTCTTACCTCTGTTTCCTAAGCGCTTGGGCAAAGCAGACGAACCCATGGAAGTAGACAGTGCTAGTTTTCGGGTCCCGGCCAGAGGGGATGCGGACTTTTGTCGGTACTGTCGACTGACGGGTCACGTTATTAAAAATTGTTCCAAACTTAAGGGAAAACGAATAGTCTCATTATCGGGCCGGAGGCCGGTAGTGAGACATCAGTCCTCTTTCTTCCGAACCTTCATTCCTGTTGAACTATCCTGGGGAGACAAAACATTAAAATAAACGCATTTCTTGATTCAGGAGCTGTTGATTGTTTTGTGGACTCCGGATGGGCTAAAGGTATTCACTTACCTGTTCGGTTCTTTCACAATCTTGTGGTGTTACCGCTCTTGATGGCCGTCCGCTGGGTTCCGGCCGCATTAAGGAATCCACGGAGACTGTAAACATGCGGATCGCTTCACGGCGAGCACACAGAACAAATTAAGTTTTTTTGGTCGAATCGCCTCGTACCCCATTAGTTCTTGGACACTCCTGGTTAATAAAACATCAACCACAGGTGAACTGGGGTAGTCATAAAAACCCTATTGTTCAATGGGGGATCAATGTTCTCTTGGGTGTTTACCTTTTATTCCGTCGTCTTCCGGTTTCGGTGGGTCTAAAGTCACGAGACCGATTCGAGACCGACGAATCTATTTACTGTTCGCCTAATCATGCTCCCTCATCCGTACACTCCAATGAGACGGAGAACGAACTCGAATGGGATCCTCAGTGTGCTTGGGAAGTCCCACTGGAGGAGTCCACGGCCGAGGAGATTAGTGACCTGGAATCCTTACCTTTTGATTCTTTAGAGGCAGACATGCCGCCTCACGGACGATGAGCCCAATTTGTCACGAGTTCTGAAAAGATCGGTTAGCTACTCCAGTTCCGATTCCCATAAAAATTCGAACTGCCCCCATTGAGCACGAGTTTCAAGGGATAAGGAGGGAATGGAACTCATGAGTGCGGAATGTTACTCGCTACCTTCCGGCATTCCTAAGGCTTATTCTGATCTGAGCGAAGTGTTTAGTAAGCAAAAGGGCTACTAAACTACCTTCGCATAGACCTTATGATTGCGCTATTGAGCTGCATCCGGGCACGGTTCCTCCGCCGCGGAGCCTTATATTCATTATCTATACCTGAGAGTGCGGCTATGAAAGAATACATTACTGAATCTCTAGCTAACGGTTTTATCAGGTCATCTACGCCTCCTGCTGGGGCGGGGTTCTTTTTTCGTCGCAAAAGGACGGGGATTACGACCTTGTATCGACTACAGAGGGTTAAATAATATAACCGTAAAGAATCGATACCCCCTTCCCCTTATGAACTCCGCGTTTGAACGTCTCAAGGGCGTCCATTTTTACTAAATTAGATCTTCGCAACGCATATAATTTGGTTCGGATTCGTCAGGGGGAGTGGAAAACTGCTTTTAATACCCACAGTGGCCACTATGAGTATCTGGTCATGCCATTTGGTCTCACGTGCGCTCCCGCAGTCTTCCAGGCGCTTGTGAATGACGTTCTCAGGGAGATGTTGGAGAAATCTGTTTTCGTCTATCTGGACGTATATACTGATTTTCTCCACTTCTCTCTCTGAGCACGTTAAACACGTCAGACAGGTACTGAAATGCCTGCTCAACGCCAGACTGTTTGTTAAAGCAGAAAATGCGTTTTCCACGTTCCATCAGTTTCCTTCCTAGGATTCATTGTTTCCGAGGGAAGGATCCAAATGGATCCCAATAAAGTGACTGCGGTCAGGGATTGGCCTGCTCCGGTCTCTGTTAAACAGGTGCAGCGGTTTTGGGGTTTGCTAACTTTTATAGACGGTTTATCCGCAATTTTAGTTCCGTGGTTGCCCCCATCACAGTGCTTACCCGAAAGACGGTTCCCTCTCGGTTCCAATGGACTCCTAAGGCGGAGGCGGCGTCGCCGACTTAAAGAAGAGATTCTGTTCAGAACCCATTTTAATTTCTCCTAATCCTTCACTGCCCTTCATTGTTGAGGTTGATGCCTCTGAGCTCGGTGCAGGGGCTATATTATCCCAGCGGTCGGCCTTAGACCAGAGAAAGTTCATCCCTGTGTTATTTCTCTCGAGCCTTTCCCCTGCCGAGAGAAATTACGATGTTGGGGACCGGAGTTATTAGCAGTGAAATTAGCACTGGAGGAATGGCGTCACTGGCTAGAGGGGGCGGAGCATCCCTTTACGGTCTGGACAGACTATAAAACCTGGAATACATCCAGGGGGCTCAGCCGTAATTCACGGCAAGCTCGATGGGCATTGTTTTTACTAGGTTTAATTTATTTTGACCTACCGACCGGGTTCAAAAACATTAAACCAGACGCTCTTTCCCGCTTGTACGATGGGTCAGAGCAGGACCGTCCGCCCACACCCATTATCCCAGGAGCACAAATTCTATCCCCCGGTCTCATGGGAGATAGAGAAAGTGGTGCACGAGGCTCAGCGCCCTTTGAGCCGGGTCCTGGCGGGGGTCCTCGGGTGTCTCTTTGTTCCCAGGAGCACGCGCCCAAGTTTCTTCAGTGGGGGCACTCCTCTCGGCTCACGGGTCACCCGGGCATACATCGTACGCACGATTTCCTGGGCAGACGGTTCTGGTGGCCCGGATGGAGAAGGATGTGCGGAGTTTGTGGCAGCCTGTACTGTTTGTGCTCGCAACAAGGGCTCACAGCTGGCACCGTCAGGGTTACTTCGGCCTTTACCGTTCCGCATCGTCCTTGAGCCATATTGCCTTGGACTTTTGTCACCGGCCTACCCAGTTCGAATGGTCTTACGGTCATTCTGGTAGTGGTGGACAGGTTTTCGAAGGCGGCCCACTTCATTCACTTCCTAAACTGCCATCCACTCGAGACAGCTCGCCTGATGGTGGACCATGTCTTTCGCCTCATGGGTTGCCGCAAGACGTGGTGTCTGATCGGGGCCTCAGTTTTCGGCCAGATTCTGGCGGGCCTTGTTCCCTTTTAGGCGTCGGTCAGTCTGTCTTCGGTTTTCACCTCAGACCAATGGAGACTGAACGCACGAATCAGACTATGGAGAACACTCTCCGGTGTCTGGCCTCCAATCCCACATCGTGGAGTCACTGTGCATCTTGCCTGGGCGGAGTACGCCCATAACACCCTGCGTAATGCCTCTTCTGGCCTCTCTCCGTTCGAGGCTCAATTTGGGTTTCAACCTCCTCTGTTTCCTGAGCTGGAGGGTGACGCAGGGGTGCCCTCCGCAGCGGCCTTTGTGCGACGTTGTCGGCCACCTGGCGGAGGTCTGGGCGGCACTGTTGCGTGCCGTGGATCGCCAGAGGGAGCTTGCTAACCGTCGCCGGCGGGCTGCTCCATCATATCGGGTGGGGCAACGGGTGTGGCTTTCTACTCGGGATCTGCCGTTACGGGTAGAGTCCTGAAACTCGCGCCGCGCTTTATTGGACCTTTCAAAATCATCCATAAAATTAACCCGGTCACCGCTCGTTTACAGCTCCTACAATCCATGCGGATACATCCCACGCTTCACGTATCCCGCATAAAACCACTACTTATTAGCGCCTTAGCGCCCCCGAAATACCGCCCGCCGCCTCGTATCATTGGAGGGGTCCTGCTTACACGGTACGGAGTATTGTGGCCTCGCGGCGAGTAGGCAGGGGAACTCAGTTCCCCGGTCCTAATCCGGTCGCTACTCCTCGCTGGGGCACACCTGTGGGAGAGGGATTACGAGAGGCAAAGATTCAGCTTCTCCTGCTTTTAGCGGCGAGTCCGGTAAATGTCGGGGTTTTTAGCTCAGTGCCAAATCGCATTCCAGACTCAGCCATCTAGATATAGCTCAGAGGAGTCGCGAGTGGCACTCGTGCTATCATTATTATCGGGGCAGCCCTCGAGTGGGCAGTACCTCTTATTCGCTCTCAAGCACCGGTATTGACAGACTCGCTGGGTTTAATGAAGAGAATGGAGTTGGTTTTTGACCACGAGCTTCACGACAGCGAATCTGCGACCAAATTGACGCTATGCGCCAGGGTAACCAGCGTGGCGAATTCTCGATTTCCTTCCGTACTCTCGCGGGAGTTACAGGTTGGCCTGAGAATCCTCTCTTAACGTTGTTTACTAACGGTGAGAGGTGAGACGCGCTAGCTACCATTGGCATTCCCGATTCACTAGATGAACTTATTACCACCGCTATCACGGATCGATAAACCGTATTAGGAACGCCAGCGAGAGAGAGGGGACAGAGAGCACCTGGTACCTACGAAAAGATTCTTACCTCTGTTTCCTAAGCGCTTGGGCAAAGCAGAGCGAACCCATGGAAGACAGTGCTAGTTTTTTGGTCCCGCCAGAGGATGCGGACTTTTGTCGGTACTGTCGATTGACGGGTCACGTTATTAAAAATTGTTCCAAACTTAAGGGAAACGAATAGTCTCATTATTGGCTGGAGGCCGTAGTAGAGACATCAGTCCTCTTTCTTCCGAACCTTCATTCCTGTTGAACTATCCTGGGGAGACAAAACATTAAAATAAACGCATTTCTTGATTCAGAGCTGTTGATTGTTTTGTGGACTCGGATGGGCTAAAAGGTATTCACTTACCTGTTCGGGTTCTTTCACAATCTTGTGGTGTTACCGCTCTTGATGGCGTCCGCTGGGTTCCGGTCGCATTAAGGAATCCACGGAGACTGTAAACATGCGGATCGCCATTACGCAGCACACAGAACAAATTAAGTTTTTTTGGTCGAATCAGCCACGCACCCATTAGTTCTTGACACTCCTGGTTAATAAAACATCAACCACAGGTGAACTGGGGTAGTCATAAAACCCTATTGTTCAATGGGGGATCAATGTTCTCTTGGGTGTTTACCTTTTATTCCGTCGTCTTCCGGTTTCGGTGGGTCTAAAAGTCACGAGACCGATTCGAGACCGACGAATCTATTTACTGTTCGCCTAATCATGCTCCTCATCCGTACACTCCAATGAGACGGAGAACGAACTCGAATGGGATCCTCAGTGCTTGGGAAGTCCCACTGGAGGAGTCCACGGCCGAGGAGATTAGTGACCTGGAATCCTTACCTTTTGATTCTTTAGAGGCAGACATGCCGTCACGGACGATGAGCCCAATTTGTCACGAGTTCTGAAAAGATCGGTTAGCTACTCCAGTTCGATTCCCATAAAAATTCGAACTGCCCCCATTGAGCACGAGTTTCTCCAAGGGATAAGGAGGGAATGGAACTCATGAGTGCGGAATGTTACTCGCTACCTTCCGGCATTCCTAAGGCTTATTCTGATCTGAGCGAAGTGTTTAGTAAGCAAAGGGCTACTAAACTACCTTCGTGATAGACCTTATGATTGTTGCTTATTGAGCTGCATCCGGGCACGGTTCCTCCGCCGGAGCCTTATATTCATTATCTATACCTGAGAGAGCGGCTATGAAAGAATACATTACTGAATCTCTAGCTAACGGTTTTATCAGGTCATCTCGCTCCTGCTGGGGGGGGGTTCTTTTTTGTCGGGACGGGGATTACGACCTTGTATCGACTACAGAGGGTTAAATAATATAACCGTAAAGAATCGATACCCTTCCCTTATGAACTCCACGTTTGAACGTCCAAGGGGCGTCCATTTTTACTTAAAATTAGATCTTCGCATAGCATATAATTTGGTTCGGATTCGTCAGGGGACGAGTGGAAAACTGCTTTTAATACCCACAGTGGCCACTATGAGTATCTGGTCATGCCATTTGGTCTCACGTGCGCTCCCGCAGTCTTCCAGGCGCCAGAATGATGGCCGTTCAGGGAGATGTTGGAGAAATCTGTTTTCGCGTCTATCTGGACGATACTGATTTTCTCCACTTCTCTCTGAGCACGTTAAACACGCTCAGACAGGTACTGAAATGCCTGCTCAACGCCAGACTGTTTGTTAAAGCAGAAAAATGCGTTTTTCACGCTCCACAGTTTCTTCTAGGATTCATTGTTTCAGGGAAGGATCCAAATGGATCCCAATAAAGTGACTGCGGTCAGGATTGGCCTTGCTCCGGTCTCTGTTAAACAGGTGCAGCGGTTTTGGGGTTTGCTAACTTTTATAGACGGTTTATCCGCATTTTAGTTCCGTGGTTGCCCCCATCACAGTGCTTACCCGGAAGACGGTTCCCCTCTCGGTTCCAATGGACTCCTAAGGGAGGGGTTCGACTTAAAGAAGAGATTCTGTTCAGAACCCATTTTAATTTCTCCTAATCCTTCACTGCCTTCATTGTTGAGGTTGATGCCTCTGAGCTCGGTGCAGGGGCTATTATCCCAGCGGTCGGCCTTAGACCAGAAAGTTCATCCCAGCGATTTCTCTCGGAGCCTTTCCCTGCCGAGAGAAATTACGATGTTGGGGACCGGAGTTATTAGCAGTGAAATTAGCACTGGAGGAATGGCGTCACTGGCTAGAGGGGGCGGAGCATCCACGGTCTGGACAGACCGCAAAACCCTGGAATACATCCAGGGGCTCAGCGTCGTAATTCCGGCAAGCGGGATGGGCATTGTTTTTTACTAGGTTTAATTTTATTTTGACCTACCGACCGGGTTCAAAAACATTAAACCAGACGCTTCTTTCCCGCTTGTACGATGGGTCAGAGCAGGACCGTCCAGCCCACACATCTTTGGGATGGACACTGCTATGCTTAAAAACCTCAAAGAGTCTCTAGCTCCTCCCATTATGCAGATCATGAACCTGTCAATCTCTGAGTGCATTTTCCCAACTGCCTGGAAGACAGCTGTGATCTCTCCCATTTTTAAGTCAGGTGATTCTCGGAACATCTGCAATTACAGACCAATCAGCATTCTGCCTGCAGTATCAAAGATACTAGAGAAATGGGTAGCAGAACAGCTTATCTCTCACTTAAACAATAGCCCCTTCCCCACTGCATCCCATGCAATTTGGCTTCAGAGCACAGCATTCCACAGATACCGCCAACTGTCTTTTCTGAAAAGATCAAATCACTGATGGACAAGCAAGGTGTTGTGAGTGCAGTATTCCTGGATTTGAGAAAGGCTTTTGACACAGTCAACCATAAGGTTTACTTGCTAAGCTATCTACCTTCAACTTCTCCACAACGCCATCAAATGGACAGAGTCATACCTCAACAATAGAACCCAATGTGTGAAAGTTCACAACCATCAATCAGACACCATCAACCCTACTGGCGTCCCACAAGGATCCATCTTAGGACCACTCCTGTTTAGCCTATATGTTAATGACTTGCCTACCATATGCCCTGACGAGATCCAGTTATACGCAGACGACGGTTGATCTATGCACATGGTAGCACAAAGCAACAAGCTGCAGCAAAACTCTCCAACGCATTGGGCCACATAACAACGTGGCTTGAACAATCATGCCTCCAGCTCAATGTTAAAAACTGTTGCCATGTTCTTCACAAAAAAAACCATGCACCACCCCGGACCCAGATGTCATGATATCAGGAGGAAAACTGCAGATAGTCCATGAATACAAGTATCTGGGCATTCTCATTGACTCAAATCTATCCTTCAAATCTCACATCAAGAAAGTAGGCCACAAGGTTAAGTTCAGTCTATCTAACTATAGGTTCATCAGAAATTCCATGACCATCGATGCCGCCAAAACTGTACTTCAACGCAATGATAGTCTCCCATCTCACATACTGCTTAACTAGCGTGGCACAGGCCAACAAAACATCACTCAAGCCACTAGAAACACTGTACAAACAGAGCCTTAAAGTCCTGGACCGGAAACCAAACTCACATCACCACTGTCTCATTTTACAGAAGTACAAACTTCTGAGCTGGGAAAATTTAATCCTTTTCAAAAACCTCTGCCTCCTCTACAAAATCTCTACATAATACTGCACCCCTCCGCTTCATACATACATCACACAGAGATCAAGCACCAGCCGTACAACCAGAGCCTCCACCCGAGGAGACTGCATTGTCCCACACACAGAGTCAGTGCATTTAGCCGCTCAGCATTTTCAGTTAAAGCATCACAGGATTGGAACTCAATACCCACACAGATCAGGGATCTCAATACTTACCATACCTTCACTGCACACCTGAAATCATGGCTCTCGTTAATAATCAACCATGCACATTAATACAGTAGATGCTCCTATTGCCATCAAGCCAACAACTGTTCTGTCCCAATTGTTTGTCTGTCATGTCCTTTCATGTTTCTCTCCTGTATAGTGCATGTGTATGTCATGTCCTGTCATGAGTATGTTTTTTCCTGTATAGTGCATGTGTATATTTGGTATTTTAACAGTATGTTAATATGTGTTCCATGTGCCTTAATGTCTTATGTCTGTCAAATAGCTTGTTTTTATTGCATTCTTATTGTATTATATTTTACATTTCAGGTTGCCTTTTAACATCCTATTGAGGGACTCCAGATGAAAACTAGCCTCTTGGCTAATTCTGGCTCATTTACAATGTATTGTTTTTAACATTCAGTGTATATTAATGTGCATTGTCCCTGACAAATAAACTAATAAAATAAAATAAAAATAAAATAAACACCCATTATCCCAGGAGCACAAATTCTATCCCCCGGTCTCATGGGAGATAGAGAAAGTGGTGCACGAGGCTCAGCGCCTTGAGCCGGGTCCTGGCGGGGTCCTCGGGTGTCTCTTTGTTCCGTCAGGAGCACGCGCCTGTTCTTCAGTGGGGCACTCCTCTCGGCTCACGGGTCACCCGGGCATACATCGTTACGATTTCCTGGGCAGACGGTTCTGTGGCCCGGATGGAGAAGGATGTGCGGGAGTTTGTGGCAGCCTGTACTGTTTGTGCTCGCAACAAGGGCTCACAGCTGGCACCGTCAGGGTTACTTCGGCCTTTACCCGTTCCGCATCGTCCTTGGAGCCATATTGCCTTGGACTTTGTCACCGGCCTACCCAGTTCGAATGGTCTTACGGTCATTCTGGTAGTGGTGGACAGGTT
>JAINUG010001900.1:0-15808 GCA_029706075.1 Aldrovandia affinis | reverse complement strand
TATCAATACATTGTTATTCTTATTCTATCATTGTCATCATTGTCCTTATCAATTATTATTATTATTATTGCTGCTGCTGCTGCTACTACTACACACACACACACACACACTCATACACACACACACACAAACACACACACACACACTCTCTCACACACACACACACACACACACACACACACACACCTGCACCTACATACACTCACGCACACACACACACACTCACACACACACACGCTCACTCACACTTCCCACACACACACACACACACACACACACACACACTCACAAACACACACACACTCACACATGCGCACACACACACACACACACATTCACACATACACACCTGCACCTACACACACATATGCACACACCTGCACCTACACACACTCACACACACACACACACACACATACACATAACCTATTCAATTCAATTTGATTCTAGGTAGCAGAGGATATTGAACAGATGCCATGATAAAATTATACACATTTGGGACTGAATGTACAATTTGGTAAGAAACATCAAATAAAGATGTAGACCTCCACGTGCTTATTGAAAAAACACACTATTGTACACTGACTCCTCCTCCTTGTGAACAAAAGCTGCCATTTTTGAACTGTGGAAACACATTTTGGGCAGGGCTGGGAAATTCTGGTCCTGGAGGGCTGGTGTGTGCAGGTTTTTGTTTCTACCAATTACCCCTGTGGCCCAATTAGCTAATTAGCTGGATACACCAACGCTGGTTCACTTGTAGATTAGACCACAGTAACATGTTTCATATGGGAACACAAGAAGTCTTCAGCTGTCACTCATGGGCTTACCAAGAAATGTAGCTAAAATGTCAGATCACGTAAATGATTGGGGCTAATTAAATAATTGGCATGAAATCCAGAAATGGATACGGCCCTCCTTGCCCATTCCTGTCCCAAACCCCAGGTAGTCAATACAGAGCCAATTATGTAGTGATGTCACAACCACTTTAACGGCTCAGTGAAGTGCTGAGTAACAAGTAAACCAGGACTCCCTGCACCTCTCCGGGACCAGGATTGAGAACCACTGCCTTAGACCAGTGGCTCACAATTTCCTACAGGGCACACTGCGCTGCATGTTTTCATTCCAACCACCGCTAATCATGCTCAAGTGATCATTAACAGACGACCGATGCAGATGATAGGTTGGGAGTGGAGGTTGGGATGAAAATTTCCAGGACAGTGTGGCCTGTAGGAATGGATTGAGAAACACTGCAATAGACAAAGGTGCACATGAACTTACCGTAGGTTCCAACAAGCAATTAGGGCCAACTCAGGAATGAGTAAGACCCACACACCACTAAACTAATTACCCGATTGGCCCAAATTAAATTCCTTACAATGATCTTCAATCGTCCCCATAAAATTCACGAGCATACATGAGACACACACAAAAAAAACCTCAGAATGATTTCTGAGGTAAGGAAATCATTAGGAGTGTTTCACTAAATCGCTGAAACACTCCTTTAATTACGTAATTTATAAGAGTTCCAATTTGAGCTAAAGTTGGGTTAAATCTGTTATTGTTCTGTTACCGGACAGTTCCTGGCACAAGAAAGTTGGGTGATTTTATACATTATTTTCAGTTTGTTTTAAAAAATCAGATTCTATGTAGGTCTACTGGCTGCAATGTTGCTTTTGATTAAACAAATTGGGGAGGGAATATTTTTTTTGATTCAGAAGAAATTAAGAAATAAATAAGCTCTTATAAAGTTATTAGTTTTTTGTTTGATTACATTTATTTCACTGAATATCAATAATTATAATACAAATTCAATTCATTGTCATACTTTTTTAACAGGTTTGATAGGTTGGTCAATAATATCATTATTAAACAGGTACTAATACCTTGTCTTTTCTCTTTATAAAGACTGGATACTGCAGTATCTTGGGGGGAAGTGACTTGACTTGGGACTTGACTTGACTTGCCCAAGAAAAAAATGACTTGTAACTTGCTTGAGACTTGGACCAAATGACTTGAGACTTACTTGTGACTTGGATAAGAGGGACTCGGTCCCATGTGTGTTATTAGCATTGGCCGCAGAACGCATTTTGAATGGGCGGGGCCAAGAATGACGTGACGTTGCCCCCTCCCAAGTATCGAACGCCAGACAGCTCATAATCCATACACGTATTCTTATTATAATACACGTATCGTTTTATCAGTGGTGGGCCGTCAGGCCTGCAAGGCCTTCTCTGCTGGCCTAAAAAATATCTGAATCACAGACTGATGTTAATTATATTTTGTCCATGAATACTTAATAAATAATTCCAAATGGTCTGTTCGCTTCCTTTCATAGCTGTTCCCCTGGTTGCGCTGCATCCAGACGTGTATTTTCATATTAAAGCATTTAACCAATCACATTTCAGCCATCATTTGTTGCCAGGGTCAAATAAATCTGCCTGTAGGCCTTCACAATCCGTTCTGCAGGCCCTGTAGCATAAAATAAGTGTTGATCAAACTGTTGCTTCAACCAATCAGATAGCAGGCCTAGGTAACGTCAGCGTATTCACACCCTTTGATTGGATAGTCAGAGACTGTCTGACTATGATGTAATGTGATTGGTTAAATGCTTTAATATGAAAATACACGTCTGGATGTGTATTAAATCTATGGAGATGGCATCACCTAACACCCTTGAGTTCTCGGGAAAACTGAAAGAAACGGAAATGTGAATAAAGTACATCAGAAGAGGAATAAAGGGGAATGTAAAAAACGCTTTGGATCATACAGTGGCAAAAATGTATCTAAACAGGAGAGTGATAATGGCAAACAGCAGCTGCAGCCTTGCTACAGATGTGCGGGTAAACGCGCAGCGCAGGTATGCAAATTCAAGCAAGAAAAATGTCACCATTGTTCTAAGGTAGGACGCATTGCACGCATGTGTAGGAATAAAAGACACAGGTCCAGACTCAGTATGTGCAACCGGAAGCTAATGAGTGTGAACAGGACAATGAAAATGAACTGTTTGGAGTATGCACAGTATACACAGCTTCTAATGGGACACGTGGCATTGCTGTTAATGTTTAGAAGGTAAGGGAGCAGATATGCAACTAGACACAGGAGCTGCCGTAACGTTAGTGTCTGAGGTAGTCTACAAGGAGGCACTGTCTCACTTACCCCTTGAGAAAAGCAAAATGCAGCCTTTTACCTTTCTCTGGAGAAAATATCCCTTGTTAGGGCAAGTGACTGTGAATGCAAAATACGAGCAGCAAACAGCAAAGCTACCCCTGGTGACTGTGAAGGAGATCGACCAGCACTACTAGACTCTAACTGGCTGGACAAAACCAGACTAAACTAGAGTAACATATTCTCTATTGGAGGTGCTCTTGATGCTGGTGTGGAGGCCATGCCACAGAGACACAAGGCTGTGTTGAGGAAGGCCCCAGCGCCATCCGGGAGTTCAAGGCTTCTATTAAGATAAGGCCAGACGCCCATCCTATCTGCAGGGAAGCCAGACCCGTGCCCTACGCACTCAAAGAGGCAGTTTAAAGAGAGCTGGATAGGCTGGAAGGCATGGGCATCATATCCAAAACAGACAGAAGTGAATGGGCTGCTCCAATTGTAGTCGTGCCAAAAGCAGATAAGTCCATACGGATTTGCGGAGACTACAAAGTCACCATAAGTCAGAGTGTTGAAAAGGAGATCTACCCACTGCCAAATGCTGAACATTTGTTTGCAACATTAGCTGGAGGGAAGTTGTTTACCAAGTTGGACTTACCGCATGCTTATCAGCAACTGGAGCTTGATAAAGACTCAGGAAGGTATCTTCAGTAAACACTCACCGCGGACTATACGTCTACCACCGTCTCTCATATGGAGTCTCCAGTGCCCCGTCTATTTTCCAACGAGTGATGGACCAAATCCTGCAGGGCCTTGACCACAAGTTACAAGCACAAGTCATACAAAATGTTTTATTTCAGATTGTTCAAACACAAACTATAAGTTGCAAGCACAAGTCATTGCTTACAGAGACAAAATACTTTTGGCATTGATTTGAGCCCATAGAGTTCAAGTTAAACAGGTAAGAGAATAACCTGTTGTTCCACTTTACCGGCGATAAGCAGTCTGATCTTATTCACTGCGACAGGATTAGAGCTGAGCTTTTACACCAGAACCAGGGTAGCTAACAGTAAACATGTCGAGTAGTTTGGGGCAAAACGGCCCCCTTAATAAAGATGTCTATTTGTGTGATCAATATGAATATATTTAGATATTAATTAAGTATGTAGATGTTGCTAATTTAAAGTAGTTCAATTTAAAAAGCTTTGTTTTGTTGTTATCAATATCCCCACCATGATATTTGTAGCTTTTTGTCAATTTAGCTTTTTACCCCAAAATCATGCGTCGGTTAAAAAAAAAAGATTTGTTTCAGCTCCACCTAAATGAGTTAAGTTAGGGCGGTAGCTTACCTAAATTATGTTGAAACAATAAATAATGTTTGCAGTGTAACTACACACGAGAACAATTTATTTTACGGTGTAGTAGTAAGTATTCAAAATGTTACATAATTAAAGTGTCTGAAATGAGGCAAAAATTCAAGTGTTTTTAACATTTATTAGAAAACCGGGGGGAAAGTAGGAACTATAAATTTTGAGAAAGAAGAAAGCACTTGCATGCATCACGGCCTGGTCCTATCCGTTAGTGTTCATGTAAAGGGTGCAGGTTCTGCTGCAGGTTTTCAACCACGGCCCTCAAACTACCGATGCATTCACACTGCTGTTTCACCCTTCCCTCCCAGCAAGGGTGCGCCAGGGTCCGTTAGTGCTGATCTAGGATCAGTTTTCTCCTGTCCATATCCTAACCATATCCATTATGAGCTAAAAGGCTAAACTGATCCTAGATCAGCACTCCTGCTCTTAGAATCTTTTGTACATACAGGCCCTGGTTCTGGTGTGTTCTAGGCCATACAGTCGACCTGTTATCGTTTGATGACACCGACTGATCGGATAATAACTTGTTGAAAGAGCAGGTGTGTATTTCAGCTCAGTCAGGGTCTGGTTCAGGTCCAGTGCGTGCCACTGAAAATGCTCCATTGTGCATCAGAGTGATCAGACCAGTTCCTTAAATAAGCAATGTGCCATCAGCATCATAATATTCATAAGCATATGCACACAAAAACAAAACAAACAAAACAAGTTTTAAAAGGAAACCTGTTTAAAAAAAAATTATTACGGTCTGAAACAAAAATCATTTCCAGTGAATCTGGAAAATGTGGTGGGTGGGTGTGATTAAACTCTGGCGTAGACCCCGATCAGGCGTACAGGGCATGTGTTTTGACACTCTGATCAGGTGTGTTTGACACTCTGAGGGGTGTAGAGGGCGTGTGTTTGACACTCTGATCAGGCGTTGTTTGAGGGCGTGTGTTTTGACACTCCGAGCAGGCACTTTCACGCCCACAGCCTCTATATAACGTTGCACAGGCACAGACACCATTTTGTGGGGTGGATTGAGAACTTCTACACACCTCGACTCCTTGGAACAGAAGGGTGAAACAGGTATGTTGAGAAGACACATGCTGTCTATTTTCTCCACACACACACACACACACACACACACACACACACACAAGCAGTAACATACAGCTACACAGTGGTAGTTATAGTTCAGCAAATAACAATTTAATGAATTGGCACAGTGGACTTTTAGAACAAAACACATCTGGACACTTATGATGCGAAAGTGTTGATGTTATATCTGTGTGGAATTCACAAAGGTTCCTTTGCCTTGAAACGGGTACACTACAGTAAGTGAGCCGGAAAGATGTCCTTTTGCTAAGAAAGAATGTACTAACGAGAGTACAAGAACGCTGAGTGCTTAAAATCTGTTAAATCTGAAACATACTTGTACATGCCATCACTTTGTCTGTTACCGATGTAAGTAGTTATTGTAGCCAACACGTCACCTAGCTAACTAGCTAGTTAAGACTAACTCAAACAGCAAATGTTAGTTACCAAAATAACAGGAAGTTTGAGCTTTAGGCTGTGTACTTGGAAAGAAAGAAAGAGGGAGCGCCTTTAGGCTGTGGGGTCTGAGTAGCCAATCACTGGCCAGGAGAGGGAGCGCCTTTAGGCTGTGGGGGTCTGAGTAGCCAATCACTGGCCAGGAGAGGGAGCCCTTTAGGCTGTGGGGGTCTGAGTAATCACTGGCCAGGAGAGGGCGCCTTTAGGCTGTGGGGGTCTGAGTAGCCAATCACTGGCCAGGAGAGGGAGCGCCTTTAGGCTGTGGGGGTCTGAGTAGCCAATCACTGGCCAGGAGGGAGCGCCTTAGGCTGTGGGGGTCTGAGTAGCCAATCACTGGCCAGGAGAGGGAGCGAGGAGGGGAGCGCCTTTAGGCTGTGGGGTCTGAGTAGCCAATCACTGGCCAGGAGAGGGAGCACCTGTGGGGGTCTGAGGCCAATCACTGGCCAGGAGAGGAGCCTTTAGGCTGTGGGGGTCTGAGTAGCCAATCACTGGCCAGGAGAGGGAGCGCCTTAGGCTGTGGGGTCTGAGTAGCCAATCACTGGCCAGGAGAGGGAGCCCCTTTAGGCTGTGGGGGTCTGAGTAGCCAATCACTGGCCAGGAGAGGGAGCGCCTTCTGAATCACGCGAGAATTACAAAAGGAGGGAAAACAGAAGATGCTCCCGTGCAGCATAGCCGAACGCCGGTTCACAATAACTTTTAGTTTCACGGTTTAATGCCACAGTCCTCTGTTCTGTTTGCTGAAATAAGCCCAGTTAAGGTGTTTTACGTGCGTTCATGAAACCGTAAGTTGCCTTCCTGTTTGTTGTTTAGAGCTGTAATTAAGCATTGTGCCATTGTAGCCGGTATGAGCCTGTTTCTGGGGGCATTGAGTAATGCCAGGCGATGTCATGCCAGGTGCGTCTGGGTCACCTGATAACTGGGACATTGGAGTAATGCCAGGCGGTGTCATGCCAGGACATGTCCGGACACTCAGGTTTTGTCACTCAGGAATGCGAGCTCGTCATGTTGGCATAGCAACTACAGTCCAAAATTCCAATGACGTCATCCGGACACATTCCTGAGGCCCAGACACACCCTGGCATGACAGGGGCATAAAGATTTTAATAATGCTCAGAATGTTCATAGAGTAAACAGTGAGGTATTTATGTTTATGTTTATGGGATTGTGGTGTCCCCAGGGGTTGGGCGACACACACGGACCTTGCAGAGGGCGTAGGCAAGTTTAAGAACACGGAGGAGGCAGTATTCAAAAACAAAACAATTATTTATTAAACAAACTCTTGATGAACACAAAACAAAGGGTGGGGTCTTCTATCAATAAACACACAAAGTCCGCACTCGTTGTCAATGTCCAATCCAATTCCGCTATCCAAGTCAGTTCCGCAATCCAGTCCGTAGTCAAAATCCAAAGTGTAATCCAGTCAAAAACACAAAAACACTCCAAAACACTCTCTCCTCAAATATCTGGTCAAAGTCCACAGTATTTACTACCCCAGTGATGGGAATACCTGAGGCCTTCAGCCGGTCTTCATTGCTGTTCTGGCTCGGTAAATCGGCAGCCCGTCGTAGTGTTTCTCCATGCGTAGGCCAGGCAGCCATTTCTCTGCGCAGTCTGGGTCCACAGACGGTTAATGAAAGCCGGTTAGACAGCCCACAACGCAGCGTTTGCTAGGTTACGCTATTTGTAATCACCTACATGCGCATTTGCCACGGCGCATGCCAGGTAGTTCGTATATATCAGCGCTCATTACTGATGATCGGCGAAGTTTCGGGTTATCCTACACCGTAGGTTGGCGGTTATCGCGAATGCATGTTGTTTACAGATATTGGCAACGATACAGTTTGAAAAGCAGGCAGTTGTAATAGCGCGCACACGCGACGCTGGCTTAAAAAATTTAGCCGTCGTAGACTCATGTATTAGCCAATTTTTCTCTTACATGAAGATTCTGCGCGACGTGAATAGTGCCCGCCATTCTGGTAATGCAGTCTCCGTTCCCCGCTGGAGTCCACACATCCAACACCAAATCCCATTCCTAACGAACAAGCCCATTTTCCTCTGCGACTGAAATGGCAAGACGAATAAGAATGACAATAGAAGAACGGAAGACGGCTAAATGAAGAGATATTTTAATGTCCTAAATCAGGCTATCAACAGGCGCCCGCTTAACCTTATTTTAGGCTCTCAATATACCTGGTTATTAATGTATAATCATTATAATTAGCCCCCAAAAGTCGTGTGAAATAGGCAGGGGCAGGTTCCGCCAAAAAAATTGCCGCGTCCTGAAGATTTCAAAGTCCTGACACATGGGAGAATTCCAAATAATATTATCTGCTTATTGAGCTTAAAACAATTGTTAGGGCAAGCTATATAAAGGCATCATCAAGGGCGTAGATTTATAATATTTTTTATTGAAAAGCAGGCTGTTTTTAAGCTTATACATTATATTCCAAATAAAATAAGTCCGGTCAATAGACTCACGTGCATAACGCTTTCATTTTAAAATAAATAAATATTACGTTAGCCTACGCTGTTGGGGCAACACAAACACAAGAATTTCCTTCAGCTTTAGGCCTACATATTCGCGATAAAATAAAAGGAATAAAATATTTGTAAACAGTCGCAAAGCCACATGGAGTCTATTCATACAGACAGGCGTTGCCGTGCCGACTTGAAATCAAACACTCGTCACAAGAACGATAAAATAAAATATAATAAAATAATTCTGGAAAAAAACCCCATTGCCGGCTCATATCGCTATTTCAATTTTCAAGTATCAGTGTTTAGAGGGAAAACAAAGTTCAACCTGGGAAATGAAGCCAGTGAGACAGACGGAAACCACGTGTCTCATCCGTCGCGCTATCACCGTCGTGTCAAGTTTAACGCCACTGGTCGAACAGCCACCCCGAGCTCCGATACCATCCTGGCGATCCGTGTTCGTCAAACGCCGCCGTGCAGCCTCAGCTCAAACAAATCCAGCAAACCGGCAAGAAGTTAGCAAGAGTACTGAGAATGGTCAGATCTGAGGGTATTCAGATTAATTAGAAGGTGTTAGCTTAATTACAGTTGCAAGTTTGGTTTGTCCCTATAATGAACTCCCTGCAGGTCTGCAGTTGGCCTGTTTATCCAGCATTTCCGTCCAGGGAGAGTAAGGGTTTTTCAAACAGAACAGCTTCTCTTCGTTATAAATTAGCCACGGAAATCTTTCTTCCACTCGGGATTATACTTGTACGTTTCTCTCGTTTCTCATTATTTGGCAGTGGTTCCACGTGGGCTCGTTTGGGTGTAGCTTTTCGGCTTCTTTATCGTTACTTTTATTTAGGACAGGGGTACTCAACTTCAGAGGCCAAGAGGGCCACATTTAAACCACAACAGATGCAAAGGGCCACAACATATTATTAAGATATTTGTACAATTGTATTCACTGTATTTAATTCTGATGTTTAATATGCTGCATAGTCTTGCTAGTGTTAATGCATCCCAAAGCATTATGGAATATTAAAAAATATTCTCAATTTGAGTAACAAAACAGTTATGTGGGTAAATAAAGTTTGTCTTGCTATTCTTTTTTAATGCATTGCAAAGCATCATTGAATGTGGAAAAAAATATTCTCAATTTGAGTAAAGAAAAACCACAGTTAGCCTATGTGGGTAAATAAACTTTGCAAGCCATGGTGGAAAATAACTTACTTATTCCTAGTGAGAAATCTGAGTCTGCATTCTTTTCACAAGTACTTTCAGATCTGATTGTTGCTCAGTTGTAGCTGCTTTTAACAACGCTGCGGAACATGGATTGCTGGGCTTGAAACCCACCTAGCAACGTTTGTATTTTGTGTTTCCTGAGATCGCTGCCAGGTGGATAGACATCTCGGAACTCGGGGTGAAGCTGTTCGTGGTGGCGTTGTAGATTAGCTCGCTTTGACACAGCAATTGTTTTTTGACAGATGAGACACATTGGTTTCCCATGTATCTCCGCAAAAGCAAATTCCATTTCCCACGCAGGGTTGAAAACCCTGTTTTCCCTCTAAGCACAATGCGAAAAAGGGTAAGAAGTAAAATGATATGAGCCAGCAATAGGTTATTTTTTTGTTTGTTTTCAAATTGTTTTTATTATATTTTATTTTATCTGAGAACAGGTCTGTAGCGAACGGAAATGATTTGATTTCAAGTCGGCAGCAGCACGCCGTAATTAAAATGTTATGAGCCAGATAGGCCTCCATGTAACTTTTTGTTTGTTTGCAAATAGTTTTTATTCTGTTTTATTTTATCTGAGAATATGTAGGCCTAAAGCTGAAGGAAATTCTTTGTGTTTACGTGTTGCCCCAACGAGCGTAGGCTAGCGTAATATTTATTTATTTTTAAAATAGCGTTATGCACGTGAGTCTATTGACGGGACTTATTTTATTTGGAATATAATGTATAAGCAAAAGTAGCCTACTTTTCAATAAAAAATATTATAAATCTACATGCCTTGATGATGCCTTTATATAGCTTGCCTAACAATTGTTTTTAAGCTCAATAAACACAGATAATATTTGACCGGAATTTCTCCCATTTGTCCGGGACATTGAAATCTTCCAGGACACGTGGACCGGCACCAATTTTTTCTAACGGAAACCCTGGCACTGCCTAATTTTCACACGACTTTTGGGGCTAATTATAATGATTATACATTAATAACCAGGCATGTTGAGGGGCCACAAAATAAAGGTTCGCGGGCCGCCTGTTGAGTAAGCCTGATTTAGGACATTAAAATATCTCTTCATTTTGTCGTCTTCCGTTCTTCTATTGTCATTCTTATTCGTCTTGCCCGCTCGAATCGCAGAGGAAAATGGGCTTGTTCGTTAGGAATTGTGGGATTTGGTGTTGGATGTGTGGACTCTACGTAGACGGGGACCGCACGATAGACTACAACTACCAAGTAGAATAGCGAGGCACTTTAATTCACGTCACACAGAATCTAACTTCATAAGCAAGAGAAAAAAATTGGCTATCGCACTGGTGCTACGGCAGTAAAATTATTCATCGCACAGACAATTTTTTTCGTAGCACGTGCGACATATATGTCGCACTGTACAGCCCTGTACACCTTTTCAAATATACATGTTGCCAATAATATCTACTTAAACTTAACATGTACATTCACTATTAACTTACTTAACCTACAGTTGGTAGGATAGCCTATAAAATACACTCCACAGATCACTCTCTGCTTAATGAACGCTATTCGTATACAGACTACAGCATGCGCCATGGGTGCTAAATGCGCATGCGCAGGTGACCTAAAGTAACGTAACTTACTTAAACACTTGCGATGAACAGTACTAACTTCGCTTTCATTATGCATCCTGTGGCAGCCCAAGGGGCTGCACAAGGAAATGGCTGCCTGGCCTACACCACATGGGAACCAGGAAACACTACATTTCCCAGCAGGCCACGGTTACACCTGAGCCAAGTCAAGCAATGGGGACTAACGACCAGCTGAAGGACATTTCAAGGCCTATTTAAAGGTCTGATTCCCATCACACTGGGAGTGTGTTTGGAGAGTAAGTACTGTGAAGACTTTGACCAGACAGTATTTGAGGAGAGAGTGTTTTGGAGTGTTTTTTGTGTTTGACTGGATTGTTTGAGGACCCCCCTTTGGATTTTGACTACGGACTGGATTGCGGAACTGACTTGGATAACGGAATTGGATTGGACATTGACAACGAGTAGGATGCGGACTTTGTGTGTTTGAATTCCCCTGAAGACCCCACCCTTTGTTTTGTGTTCATCAAGAGTTTGTATAATAAATAATTGTTTTGTTTTTTAATACTGCCTCCTCCGTGTTCTTAAACTTGCCTACGCCCTCTGCAAGGTCCGTGTGTGTCGCCCAACCCCTGGGGACACCACAATCCATAAACATAAACATAAATACCTCACTGTTTACTCTATGAACATTCTGAGCATTATTAAAATCTTTATGCCCCTGTCATGCCAGGGTGTGTCTGGGCCTCAGGAATGTGTCCGGATGACGTCATTGGAATTTTTGACTGTAGTTGCTATGCCAACATGACGAGCTCGCATTCCTGAGTGACAAAACCTGAGTGTCCGGACACGTCCTGGCATGACACCGCCTGGCATTACTCAATGTCCGGACACTCAGGTTTTGTCTCTCAGGAATGCGAGCTCGTCATGTTGGCATAGCAACTACAGTCAAAAATTCCAATGACGTCATCCGGACACATTCCTGAGGCCCAGACACACCCTGGCATGACATCACCTGGCATTACTCAATGCCCCCAGAAACAGGCTCATACCGGCTACAATGGCACAATGCTTAATTACAGCTCTAAACAACAAACAGGAAGGCAATTTACGGTTTCATGAATGCACGTAAAACACCTTAACCAGGCTTATTTCAGCAAACAGAACAGAGAACTGTGGCATTAAACCGTGAAACTAAAAGTTATTGTGAACTGGCATTCGGCTATGCTGTACCGGAGCATCTTCTGTTTTCCCTCCTTTTATAATTCTCGCGTGATTCAGAAGGCACTCCCTCTCCTGGCCAGTGATTGGCTACTCAGACCCCCACAGCCTAAAGGCGCTCCCTCTCCTGGCCAGTGATTGGCTACTCAGACCCCCACAACCTAAAGGCGCTCCCTCTTTCTTTCTAACTAACTAACATTTGCTGTTTGAGTTAGTCTTAACTAGCTAGTTAGCTAGGTGACGTGTTGGCTACAATAACTACTTACATCGGTAACAGACAAGGTGATGGCATGTACAAGTATGTTTCAGATTTAACAGATTTTAAGCACTCAGCGTTCTTGTACTCTCGTTAGTACATTCTTTCTTAACAAAAAGGACATCTTTCCGGCTCACTTACTGTAGTGTACCCGTTTCAAGGCAAAGGGAACCTTTGTGAATTCCACACAGATATAACATCAACACTTTCGCATCATAAGTGTCCAGATGTGTTTTGTTCTAAAAGTCCACTGTGCCAATTCACTAAATTGTTATTTACTGAACTATAACTACCACTGTGTAGCTGTATGTTACTGCTTAGAGTGTGTGTGAGGGAGAAAATAGACAGCATGTGTCTTCTCAACATACCTGTTTCACCCTTCTGTTCCGAGGAGTCGAGGTGTGTAGAAGTTCTCAATCCACCCCACAAAATGGTGTCTGTGCCTGTGCAACGTTATATAGAGGCTGTGGACGTGAAAGTAACGCCTGCTCGGAGTGTCAAACACACGCCCTCTACACCTGATCAGAGTGTAAAACACATGCCCTGTACGCCTGATCGGGGTCTACGCCAGAGTTTAATCACACCCACCCACCACATTTTCCAGATTCACTGGAAATTATTTTGTTTCAGACCGTAATAATATATTTTTTTAAACAGGTTTCCTTTTAAAACTTGATTTGTTTGTTTTGTTTTTGTGTGCATATGCTTATGAATATTATGATGCTGATGGCACATTGCTTATTTAAGGAACTGGTCTGATCACTCTGATGCACAATGGAGCATTTTCAGTGGCACGCACTGAACCTGAACCAGACCCTGACTGAGCTGAAATACACACCTGCTCTTTCAACAAGTTATTATCCGATCAGTCGGTGTCATCAAACGATAACAGGTCGACTGTATGGCCTAGAACACACCAGAACCAGGGCCTGTATGTACAAAGATTCTAAGAGCAGGAGTGCTGATCTAGGATCAGTTTAGCCTTTTAGCTCATAATGGATATGGTTAGGATATGGACAGGAGAAAACTGATCCTAGATCAGCACTAACGGACCCTGGCGCACCCTTGCTGGGAGGAAAGGGTGAAACAGCAGTGTGAATGCATCGGTAGTTTGAGGGCCGTGGTTGAAAACCTGCAGCAGAACCTGCACCCTTTACATGAACACTAACGGATAGGACCAGGCCGTGATGCATGCAAGTGCTTTCTTCTTTCTCAAAATTTATAGTTCCTACTTTTTTTTTTCTAATAAATGTTAAAAACACTTGAATTTTTGCCTCATTTCAGACACTTTAATTATGTAACATTTTGAATACTTAAGATAAGTTTAACTACACCGTAAAATAAATTGTTCTCGTGTGTAGTTACACTGCAAACATTATTTATTGTTTCAACATAATTTAGGTAAGCTACCGCCCTAACTTAACTCATTTAGGTGAAGCTGAAACAAATCTTTATTTTTTTTACCGACGCATGATTTGGGGTAAAAAGCTAAATTGACAAAAAGCTACAAATATCATGGTGGGGATATTGATAACAATAAAACAAAGCTTTTAGATTGAACTACTTTAAATTAGCAACATCTACATACTTAATTAATATCTAAATATATTCATATTGATCACACAAATAGACATCTTTATTAAGGGGGCCGTTTTGCCCCAAACTACTCGACATGTTTACTGTTCGCTACCCTGGTTCTGGTGTAAAAGCTCAGCTCTAATCCTGTCGCAGTGAATAAGATCAGACTGCTTATCGCCGGTAAAGCGGAACAACAGGTTATTCTCTTACCTGTTTAACTTGAACTCTATGGGCTCAAATCAATGCCAAAAGTATTTTGTCTCTGTAAGCAATGACTTGTGCTTGCAACTTATAGTTTGTGTTTGAACAATCTGAAATAAAACATTTTGTGCTTGTAACTTGTGGTCAAGGCCCTGCAGGATTTGGTCCATCACTCGTTGGAAAATAGACGGGGCACTGGAGACTCCATATGAGAGACGGTGGTAGACGTATAGTCCGCGGTGAGTGTTTACTGTAAGATACCTTCCTGAGTCTTTATCAAGCTCCAGTTGCTGATAAGCATGCGGTAAGTCCAACTTGGTAAACAACTTGCCTCCAGCTAATGTTGCAAACAAATGTTCAGCATTTGGCAGTGGGTAGATCTCCTTTTCAACACTCTTCATGGTGACTTTGTAGTCTCCGCAAATCCGTATCGACTTATCTGCTTTTGGCACGACTACAATTGGAGCAGCCCAGTCACTTCTGTCTGTTTTGGATATGATGCCCATGCCTTCCAGCCTATCCAGCTCTCTTTAAACTGCCTCTTTGAGTGCGTAGGGCACGGGTCTGGCTTCCCTGCAGATAGGATGGGCGTCTGGCCTTATCTTAATAGAAGCCTTGAACTCCCGGATGGTGCTGGGGCCTTCCTCAAACACAGCCTTGTGTCTCTGTGGCATGGCCTCCACACCAGCATCAAGAGCACCTCCAGTAGAGAATATGTTACTCCAGTTTAGTCTGGTTTTGTCCAGCCAGTTAGAGTCTAGTAGTGCTGGTCGATCTCCCTTCACAGTCACCAGGGGTAGCTTTGCTGTTTGCTGCTCGTATTTTGCATTCACAGTCACTTGCCCTAACAAGGGGATATTTTCTCAATGGGCCAATGGGCCAAACATGGCTGCAGTAACATTCGCCAGGCCGCAGGAGAGGGCCCACTCCGTGTGGCCTTGAAGGTGTTGGGATGATGTGTCCAGCACGTGGCTTCTGTAAAAGTACAGAACTCATTATGCGAAAGTACAGACCTCATTCTGATGGAATTCAGATGATGGGTTTGTACGGAAAGGTACGGACAGTACTTTCTAGACTCTTGAGCTCTTGATGTGCAGATTAATGTATACAATTAGTCAAAAAGTAATCCTCCCCTCTAAATGATAGATGACCATGAAGGAATTTCAACCAGCATGGCAGCAATTAGTGAGATTAATAGTCCAGTACCAACTATGAGGGCATTGAGAGGGCATTGAGCGGGCCGCGTACAATTAAATCGAGCACATGTATTTTGATACTTAGGATTTACCATTGTTTCAAAAATATTGTT
>JAINUG010000190.1:1579496-1836594 GCA_029706075.1 Aldrovandia affinis | reverse complement strand
CAACTCTGAGGGATTTGGTTATTTTAAGAGAACTGCAAAACTGGACTTCCAGGACTGGAGTTGAACTGCCCTGGCTTAAAGTTTATTTTGTCAGAATTTTGTATTTATTTTTTGGAAGTTTTTTGTAACATTTTTAACATCTCAATAAAAGCAGAGCACTACTGAGATAAGGTGTAAGAACACCTAATGTCACCCATTAATTGATCTGCTTTATACACAAAATAAGAAATGACTTAAACATAACTTAATTTAAGGTTTCTGATTATGATGTATATAGGTAGCCATGGGTGTTATGTTCTTGATTAATTATATTCTGAAACGCACTTAATTTGTCCATTACATATTTTTTAAATGTCAGTTTTGACCCTGTAAGTCTAAGATGTTCATGTCCTGAGTCAGATGGCAATATTTAAAAAAGAGCACCAAGATATATATATATATAAAAAAAATATATATATTTACAAAATAAGTACAAACCAACATTTCCTAACAATCCTATGAATACAGTAGCACTTACCTGTACTCGTCTGAAAAAATTCATCATAATTTATTGTTTTAAATTCATTAACTAACGAATGCACTGTGTTACTCTCAGTTGAAGCTTTTATTATTGTTATTGTTATTATTATTTGTGGCTGTTATGCTTTAAATACTGGGGTAATGTGTAATGATGTCACAGTAGCTGCAACCTGATATCAACATTCTGAACTCCTGTGATGTCATAGCGGTGTTGGGCTAACTACTTTTGTTATATTTTCTGGTGTGTACATCTGTACTGTGATTATATTCATCATAATAATAATAATAATAATAATACATTTTATTTGTTATGCACCTTTCAAGAAACCCAAGGTCGCAGTACAGTGGGAGGAGTAGATAAAAGTTACATAAAACATACATTTAAGCAGATACAAGCACAACAGAACGGAGACAACACAGGAACCACAGAAACTAAACAAAGGTTTTAGAATGCATATATGATATACTGTATACATATTGATGTGGAATTTCCTTTAAAAAGAGTTAAAGTTGTTCCTTCGTACCTTTGTTAGTAGAAAAATTGATGCAGGCTGAAGTCTTTGTTTCCGTGTTTCAAAATGTATTTCTTTAATAGAGTAGAGAACATACTGGGTCTGTCCCCTCAAGTACAGATTGACAAATAACCAAAGATGCAAACAGAATGGTGGTGCTTTATACTTTGTCATGGGTCTCCCACACCCTTCCTTCTGATGCTAATCACATCTCACACTCAAACAAGATGAGGTTTCAAAGACAGGAGATTACACCTGGGGAAGGAGAGAGGAACTGAACTGGGGGGAGGAAAGGGGCACAACAGTGGCAATTTTAGACCCTATTTTAGGGGGACTAAACCCCCGTCTTTCATCTCAAGCCCCCTGAAAATGTTTAGTCATTATTTTCTAAAAAACATTTTTACTTATTGTGTATTTTTAAAAATACTTGTGACTTCCCCCCATTAAGAATGGCTAACAAACCCAAGGAGGTTTTATATATTATCTCTAAAAAATGTCAATTGGCAAACCCAACACACTTTTGCGGTAGTGTAAAACCATCCTCACACGTAAAAGGCAGCTGTCCTGTTGGTATGTACAGTAATGGGGCGCAAACATTCTGCGCACGCGATGGGACGAGAAACCATTAGTGACGCTATTTTTTGCTTTTTAGCCTAATACGCAGCTGCAACTTGTCCAGTCCACTTAATATGATTTATAAAGGCTGTCCGAAAAGATCATTGTGTGTGTTTTTACTGTCTGTGGAAAGCTGGTCTTAACATTGGATCAGACATGAGAGCATTGATATGGCTGATTGCTAGAAGGAGATATCATTGGCATTAGAGATTACCAAATGGAGAGGATATTCGTTAATTGAACATCCCTATTAGAGTCCAAAATAAAAAACATTATCAAAACATATGGGCTCCCATATTAGCAATACCATAGATATTGGATGGAACTTTAGCCTGAAAATGTGACGTACGTGATAAGGACCCAGACGCAGATCAGGATAAGGCAAAGAATTGTTTAATAGAAAGCAGGGGTCAAAACCAGGAGTCAGGGTAGTGAAGGTACAAAATCACAAGGCAAAGAGAAGTCACAAAAAACAATCCAAAAAGTCAAAACCGGGAAGCAGATAGGCAAACAAACAAAATCGACAGGCAGGCTTGGAGTGATAACAGAAGGGGTGTCTCAGGAAAAACTACAGACTCTGGCTTACTAGGAATTGGCTCAGGGAATGAAGATCAATACAGACCAGGAAAGAACATAAACACGGAACTAATATACAAGCAGGGAAGGGAAACACAATAGGACTCAGGTGTGACTGGGAGGAGAGAAGGGCAGGAACATAGATGAAAACGAGGGGATTCGCTAATAGAATAACGAGGGGAAACGAAAGACACGGACTGGGAATAATACAAACACAGACAATAAACGACCTGGGAGATCAGGCAGACACGTGCATATAAAGAAGGGGAGGAACGCATCTAGAAAACTGAGTGCGAATGAAAAGAACAGGGATAGGATAACGAGAGAGAATGACAGCGATAGTAAGAAGCGTGAGATAATTAGTGATTAGTAGTGTTAGTAACTTAATCTAAATCCTTAATGTTAGTAGATTAGTTGGTTAGTACTATATACATCTAACTAATATATACAAAGTGTAATATAGAAAGTAAGAAGGAAGAAAAACAAGATTAGAAACGAAGACGGAAAAACCGAAACATAGAATTTCCCGAAGTGCAAATGACAAAGACAAGGAGTGGATCTCGAACAGGAACAATGACAGACAGGGAACAGAACGTGAATGAAACATGACTCGAAGAATAATAAATAAACAAAGTACAAAAACAAACCGAACAGGCACTCAGAACGTAACAGAAAAGCTTCAGTATTTATGTAACATATCGTCACCTTCTTAAAATAATGGCCTAAATCACAACGGCATGTTCGTAAATTGGCCTAAGTAATCTAATCCTCTTATGTTACATAATTGACAGACAGCGTTATTTGTATGTCAATAGTCATATATTGTCATAACCTTTTTGTGTGAAATGATTAATAAATATCATATATTCTATATTTGGTTCAGTTTATTCTGTTGAACTTGAAAATATGACTTAGGCCATTATTATTTTAAGAAGGTGACGATATATAATGAATATATATATCAATATACCTGTTATGTAGCTACATAATAACAAATAAACACATTGCATGTTCAATATATGCAATGTATGTTGGTCATACATGGGCATATTCACCTAGATGTTATGTAAATCAGTACAAAGCATTCCTCTCAAACCAAGCTTTCTTTCCAGATGTTAATTACATATCTATGCTGTAGGTACACTACCCCTCTACCCTCCTCTGCTCCTAATTTACAGTGTTTTTCTGTGGTTTACTTCATTTCCTGGTGGTAGAAATTTCAAAAATGTAACATCATTGCATTTACATTTTAAGATGTTACATTTAACAGAGCACAAAAACATAAATACTTAAATTGCAAATGGAGCCGCCACACAAGAACCTCCAGACATGTGTCTGAAAAAAAGTACTCAGCGAATAGCCAATCACATTTCTTGGTGAAAAAGCATCTTCCTGTTTATAATGCAATGTTGAAAGACTAAAATGTTGTGACCAAGGTGCAATTGTAAATTATTTCTGTTGTAAGTTCCATTTAAATACTTCCCTGCATTATGGAAAATATATTTGTTCCCTTCAGATTTATTTTTATTTTCATGGTCATCTTTGTGCTAAGTGGTCGTTTCATAATGTGCGTAGACTGTAGCCCAACTATCTGGCCAATACCGTGGCAATTACAGCAGCCAAAAATACAACTTCACAGTCAAATACGTATTTTAATACTTTGAGAATAAGAAGTGCAGTCCTCTACACACCAATGACCATGACAAAGTCCTGACTGTATACAGTGGATTATCATGTGTGGAACAAGAAATACAGCTGGAGATTGGACAGTAGTTCAAGCTCACAACCAACAACAATTCAAGTCAGGTTGGTCGTTCACCTACCTACTACAGCCTATTATTATCATTATATTATCATTATCATAAATCACTTTATTCTTAATATGTAAATATGCCACATACACCTCTCCAGGAGAAAGCCACATATTAGTCTGGAGGTGGTGTATTTGATGCCCTCTGATACCAGAAACTAGCTGTTGTAAGTCTACTTGTTCCTAATTTCACAAAGCTTTCAAATGACCATGCTCAGGTTGATTGCATGTTGCCACTAGTGGATGCTGCATCTATACTATGGTATGTATGGTCTTTCCATGAATAGGGAGCCTGCCATACAAAGGGTTCTACCTCAGATATGTGAGATCAAAATCTATCAAAAACAAATACCTAATTTAATTAACATTGGGAACGGCAGATTATTTCCCATCACAACATGATGCGCCAGAAGGCATTTCTGTTTCCCACAATATTGATATTGTTGATCCCTCATGTTTTCAAACATTTTCAGACAAGTTGTTGAGCACCCCGGAGCATGTCGGCTCTTGTTTTGAGAGGCTCTCATTGGCGGCTGTTAATATGGCCATTTTAAAGATGTACCCTGTTTTCATAGGTAGTTACAGGTAGTATAGGAATGCAAGCTAGAAAAAGTCAAAGCCGCACGCTTACAATACATGAAAACACATTTGGCAGATGTAGTGTTTGGACTACATAATACACAGAACAGCGGGGCACCTCATGATCCACTCCTGTTTTAGGGAAGTAAAGGCTCTTATTGCCTAACCCCTTTTTTTAATTTTACACAAAGTCAAAGGAATGCACCTGTAAAGTGCTCGCTCTCTCTCTCTCTCTCTCTCTCTCTCTCTCTCTCTCTCTCTCTCTCTCTCTCTCTCTCTCTCTCTCTCTCTCTCTCTCTTGCATTATTGGCATGGCAAAAACAATAATTGTCAGGGAGAAAAGCAAACACTGTGCATAATTGTATTATTTTTGGAAAATAATAGTGTCAGATGTGGGTATATTTCTCACATTAAATAATGAAATGTAGCTCTGTCTCAATTTCTTTGAGTTTGTTCAGTATGAGCTATGATTTTCTGTGTTTCTCAGGTTTTTTGTCAGTCACCGTGGACAGATAATATTTTTAGAGCCAAGTAGCACTCCATTTTACTTTTTGCTTGTGCATCCCAGTAGGGGATACAGTTTTGTTTGAGTATAATTTGGCTTATTCTAATTGACTGTGTTGTGATTATGTAGACCTGAGGCTATGTGGGGGTCAGTGTTGAACTGAGCACCAGGAGGGAACTCTTTTCTGGGCTCAGCTCTTGGCATTGCAGGATTTTTTAATGGTAAGAGTGGGGTTGCTGTTCTTAAGATGTTTCCAAAATTGAACTGCCCTCGATGGGTGTTTAAATTGTAAATTGATTTTAAATTGTGTTTGTCCCATTGAGCAAAATCGTGCCTTGTAAGAATGCTCCACAGTTTGCTGCCATATAGGACAATTGGTTGAATTATAGACTCAAATAATCTGGGAATTTCAATGGTGATTTTTCTTTTTATGGCATAGAATGCTTGCTTTCTCTTTCCGTCCAATTATTGCCAGGTTGAAGTTTCACGAACTTATCCAACAATGTTATGTTATGCACAGCCAAATTAAGCAGCTCCAGGCTTTGTGGACATGAGACATTGTCAAATGTCAAAGTACAGCTCCATATTTGCAGTGTCCTGCATACAAGATGAAAACTGTTAACACTCAAACAGAAGACAAAAGTGCCAAAACAAAAAGTGTTTGCAAATTGTAATTCATTACTTCACACGTATTTCTCTAAATACAATTCTGCCACTTGAATAATATAATTAAGGTTGAGGAAATTACAGTGTAAGGTGGTGCCAACTCTAAGCAAAAGGTCACCAGATTTCCTTTCAAAAGTATAGCTCTTTATAGACAGGAGGTTTAAATGCTGGAGGTGTTCTGGGAAATTGCGATTATTTTTGACATTTGTCATTCATTATGGAGCTATGGAGGTATGATAAACACATGAACTGCATATGGCTTTGTTTTTTTCCTGGAAAAAAGAAATGTGGCAACTTCTAAACGTAAACACTATGGGGAGCTGCAAAAGTCTCTAAGAGACAAAAGAGACAAAATCAACAAGTGGGCAGCACTGGTGTGAACCATGCCATACCTTCAAAAAAGTAACATCAAAGCAAGAATAATAATAAAATACAAGTAGGTGCAGCCCTTTTTGCATGTAATGGCAGCAGTTGGTTGGTGTAGTGGTTAGGGAACTTGAGTCGCAGATTCAAATACCAGGTGTTGTACCTTTGAGTACTAAACATTGTCTGAATTCCTTTAGCAAACATGCAGTCCTGTATACAATGTTCTGGTAAACAATCTTACATTGTAATTACTTAGTACCTTTTGAATACACCTGGATATTTCATATGTGGACAATGAGTCAAATCTGGCATGGTTCATTAGAAAATACAATATAATATGATGGCCCAATTTTGTTTGTTGTAAACAAAATCATATTCTTTGAGCTATTGCATTTGTATAAAAGAATACAATTTTCTTTTTTTTTCTTTATTTCAAATTTTCCCTGTTTTTATCCCAATTTGGTTGCCAATTATACCCTCTATTTATCTCAATTCACCCTCCCCCACGAGTCCGCCGCCCGTCCTCCGGGTCGAGACACTATTTCCAGACCGATTTATCCGCCTCTTCCGAGACGGAATTCTACCACGGACGCCTTTTTTCCTGCTCCTTGACAGACTCGTGCCGGCTCACCCTCCCCCTCCCCCGGAGGCAGACAGCCAAACACCGCCTCCGATCGGGCTGACGACCAGGGCCGGTCTGGTAGAGACGCGGGTTTCCCTGACAGGCAGCGCACACCACACCGGACCAGCCAAAGTGTGGTGCGTTAGACTGCTACGCTATCCACCAGCCTAAGAATATGATTTTCTAATTATTTTGAGCATACAATACACGTAGCTCATGACCTGTTTTGTTTATTTTATATGGCCTTCTTTGCTCATCTTTATCAAGGGTGAATAATTTTCTTTCCTCATGCAGTTTTTCCTTGTTTGGCATATACCATCATGATTTTTTACACTGTTCCCCTTGACACATTAAATACATTTTACAGTTTCTGTGACTGACGCACCTGCAATTTGGGTACCAATTATTTGACCTAAAAAATCTGTTATATCTCTCATGTTGCTTTAGAAACTCACATATTATAGTGTTGATTTAACATCTTTTATAGGAGAAATATATTGCTAATTAGTATTGACACTAATATAAAACATAGGTGTAGACCCCTTTTTAATTGCAATTTAGTTACTTCAAAATATGAGTCCTTTTTCATTCTGTGTTTCCATTATTTTGTCTACCCCTATATATATATATATGTGTGTGTGTGTGTGTGTGTGTGTGTGGTGAACAAGCTCACCAACAGGGACAGAAGAACACTTAACAGAATAGACTGGGACTTCTGAGCAGTGAAAAGAAAGTACTATGGACTGATGAATAGTCTTTTGCTCTTTTTCCTACATCTTATGCTTGGAGAAAGCCACACTGCCTGTTCCCAACTGTTAAACACCCTGGTGGATCTGTTATGGTATGGGCAGCCATCTTGTGGGAATCATTGGGTCCGATTATTACTCTGCATGGTAGAATTACAGCCATGGAATACAAAGGCATTTTAGGCAACCAGGTGCACCCTATGGTGCAAATATTGTTTATTGAAGATATCCCATATTCCAAGACAATAACACCCCCATACACACTGCTAAATGCATTCAAGAGTGGTTTCATGAACATCATGCTGAATTCAAACACCTTCCATGGCCTCCCCAAACACCAGATCTAAACATCATTGCACAGTACATAGCATATGGTATATACCAATATATTAGTAGGCTAATTGCCTACATTCAAAAATCCTATCAAGGGATATGTTTAACTTTAAGTATTTTCATATATGAAAATACTTTCTTTCCAGATGTTAATTACATATCTATGCTGTAGGTACACTACCCCTCTACCCTCCTCTGCTCCTAATTTACAGTGTTTTTCTGTGGTTTACTTCATTTCCTGGTGGTAGAAATTTCAAAAATGTAACATCATTGCATTTACATTTTAAGATGTTACATTTAACAGAGCACAAAAACATAAATACTTAAATTGCAAATGGAGCCGCCACACAAGAACCTCCAGACATGTGTCTGAAAAAAAAGTACTCAGCGAATAGCCAATCACATTTCTTGGTGAAAAAGCATCTTCCTGTTTATAATGCAATGTTGAAAGACTAAAATGTTGTGACCAAGGTGCAATTGTAAATTATTTCTGTTGTAAGTTCCATTTAAATACTTCCCTGCATTATGGAAAATATATTTGTTCCCTTCAGATTTATTTTTATTTTCATGGTCATCTTTGTGCTAAGTGGTCATTTCATAATGTGCGTAGACTGTAGCCCAACTATCTGGCCAATACCGTGGCAATTACAGCAGCCAAAAATACAACTTCACAGTCAAATACGTATTTTAATACTTTGAGAATAAGAAGTGCAGTCCTCTACACACCAATGACCATGACAAAGTCCTGACTGTATACAGTGGATTATCATGTGTGGAACAAGAAATACAGCTGGAGATTGGACAGTAGTTCAAGCTCACAACCAACAACAATTCAAGTCAGGTTGGTTGTTCACCTACCTACTACAGCCTATTATTATCATTATTATATTATCATTATCATAATCATCGCTACTTTATTCTTAATATGTAAATATGCCACATACACCTCTCCAGGAGAAAGCCACATATTAGTCTGGAGGTGGTGTATTTGATGCCCTCTGATACCAGAAACTAGCTGTTGTAAGTCTACTTGTTCCTAATTTCACAAAGCTTTCAAATGACCATGCTCAGGTTGATTGCATGTTGCCACTAGTGGATGCTGCATCTATACTATGGTATGTATGGTCTTTCCATGAATAGGGAGCCTGCCATACAAAGGGTTCTACCTCAGATATGTGAGATCAAAGTCTATCAAAAACAAATACCTCATTTAATTAACATTGGGAACGGCAGATTATTTCCCATCACAACATGATGCGCCAGAAGGCATTTCTGTTTCCCACAATATTAATATTGTTGATCCCTCATGTTTTCAAACGTTTTCAGACAAGTTGTTGAGCACCCCGGAGGCTCACTCACCCTCACCCTCACTCACCCTCGGAGCACACTCATTGGCGGCTGTTAATATGGCCATTTTAAAGATGTACCCTGTTTTCATAGGTAGTTACAGGTAGTATAGGAATGCAAGCTAGAAAAAGTCAAAGCCGCACGCTTACAATACATGAAAACACATTTGGCAGATGTAGTGTTTGGACTACATAATACACAGATGTGAACAGCGGGGCACCTCATGATCCACTCCTGTTTTAGGGATGTAAAGGCTCTTATTGCCTAACCCCTTTTTTTCTTTTTACCCCTTAATTTTACACAAAGTCAAAGGAATGCGCCTGTAAAGTGCTCGCTCTCTCTCTCTCTCTCTCTCTCTCTCTCTCTCTCTCTCTCTCTCTCTCTCTCTCTCTCTCTCTCTCTCTCTCTCTCTCTCTCTCTCTCTCTCTCTCTCTCTCTCTTGCATTATTGGCATGGCAAAAACAATAATTGTCAGGGAGAAAAGCAAACTGTGCATAATTGTATTATTTTTGGAAAATAATAGTGTCAGATGTGGGTATATTTCTCACATTAAATAATGAAATGTAGCTCTGTCTCAATTTCTTTGAGTTTGTTCAGTATGAGCTATGATTTTCTGTGTTTCTCAGGTTTTTTGTCAGTCACCGTGGAAATACTTAATGTATGTGCATACATTTATAATGTTTTTATGGTCTTTTCCCTGCTCATTGGGGCTTTTGTTTTCAGTCCCCCTCCAAGATTGTTGCTTGCAGCTTGTTTGTCAGTTTGTTGAAATAGCACAGTTACTTTGTTTGCCCCAAATAATAAAAATTATTTAATTTTAGCGTGGTGCAAAGAAAAAAAGGAATGTGAGTCCATCGCACGGGGCTTGTCCTTTGAAACAGTGGCATAATGTTTTTGTACGTGTGTTAAGAGCTTTGAAAATATGTTTTTACAATTGTATTGAGTAATTTTAGGAGTGGGGGATAATTGTGTGCTTTTACTGTTTGTCATGCTCTGCTTTATTTAATGGCTTTACGTCCAGTAAAAATTCCTTTCCCCTAATTATAGAGTATTATGTGCCCCAAAGATCACAAGGTGGTAAATAAGACACCGGACTGACAGGAAAGGAGCTGCACGGAGACAAACATTAACACAGACATAGCTCATAGGTCTGTCTGGCCCTGAAATGCATACCATATGTACACACTGCACCATTCCTTAAGATGCTCTACATATTATTTGCATCTCATGTTCATATCAATTATATACTATTAAATCTCCAAAACTATGTTAAGTGAGAAGTTAAAGGTTTTGAAGCCGAAAAAGAAATTCAAATGAGCATCGTAACCTCTAATTTCACATATGCACTAACAAGGTTTTCCTGTACACAGCCTTGACACCTGCTACAGTACTGTAGCTATGTTGGTCTACTGCACTTCAACAACAGCGCCCGGCAGCCGCTCCTCACGGTCTCACCTCTTCTCTGTCCTGACCCCTCGGTGGTGGAATGATCTTATGCCCTCGGTCAGGACCGTAGAATCACTTGCAATCATCCGCACTCGGTCAGAACCACGAAATCACTTATCACTTGCGATCTTCCGTAAGAGACTCAAAAACCATCTTTTCAGACTCCACTATACCACTGAATTCTGTACATCTAGCCAGTTGTCATCAAAACTGCCTATTTGTTTAATACTTTTTGTTTACTCCTCAATTCTTTTTTGAAATAATGTACTAACCTTTTCCTTCCCAGTGTTACAGGTATGGTATGCAGCTGCCAACAACGATGTCTATCGCTGTATTACTGCACTGATCTTTTGCACGAACAATGATTGTTCTTACCATGTATTAATGCACATCTTGTAAGTCGCTCTGAATAAGGTTGTTTGAGAGAAGGTTTGAATCCTAAGCAACCTGCCCGTGCCCAGTGGTGAGTAGCCTACATGTTGTTTGAAGTAATGTAGACAAAATTAACATCATAACCATGAACTATATGAACTACTGTACAGATATGAAAATGTACTTCAACGTTTACTGAACTGGGGCCTAGCACTAAAATATCTGTAAACATAAGGAGATTACATAACAAATAATACAATTTTACACCTGAACTTACATTAGTCGAAAAGTATTCCCCCCCTGCATTTTTCACATTTTATTTTCTTACTTCAAGAAATCAAAATAGTTTTACTACTAAACAGTGCACAATCAGGTGTGTTAGAGGTGGGATGGAACAAAAGCTTGCATACCCCTGATACAAGTCATATCATAACAAACTGCTCTGAAATACCTGTAAAAATTATTCACAAATCTTACATTAAATATTGTAAATTGACAAGTTGATATATGTCATAAATAAGTCTATACAAATTTTAAATTGCAAAACAAAAGTGGGAGTACTCGGGCCTCTGGATGGAACAATCATAAAGGCACTCTCATGGAGTGCAGGTTGCCCACTGTAGTCAGGGTTCGAGGGCCGGCTCTGGCCAGGAGTCCCATTCAGGGACGCGATTGGCAGTCCCCCATGGGAGGGGGGAGGGAAACTGGCATGAGCTTACTACGTACAAGACTGGCTCTGTGTGTACCAGAGTTACATTTAACGGCTTGGCGAGTTCCGTCTCGGAGGAGGCGGTTTGTCACTGCCGGTCCCAGAGCCATGGTGGCGAGCTTGCTGTAAGAGGGGGGATAGTTGACATGAAAAGAGGGTACAATTGGTTACTAAATTGGGAGAAAAATGTTGAAAATCAGAAACATATTTTAAAAAATGTAGTATTTTATATATTTAATATAGCAAATCCATTTTTCATACTTCAACCTATTTATACATGTAAATATGGGTGGGGGTAAAATAAAAACATTGTAAAAAATGGACACAGATTGCCAATTCCAAGATGGAAGTTGTTGTCATCACTTCATAATAATACATTTTCCCTTTAAAAAAACACTTTCATAGTGTCAACTCAATCTCCTCTCCAGGTAGCACTCTATTGCTCTTGCTCTCATGTTGCACAGAAAATTTATATAGGATAGTGGTCGTATTACCTGGCCCCTTTTTTCCATTCTAGCACCAAACTTTACACAAAGTCAAAGGAATGTGCCAGTAAATGTCATGTGCACCCTTGGGTGCACTCATACCCTTAGAAGGTAAGGTTAAATTCAAGGTTAAAGTCATTACTATGTTAAAGCATTCCTGCAGAGGGGAGTGTCTTTGAAGGTGTCAATGCCCTCTGGGTTCATATTCCTCCTGCAGAATTGAAGATGCTGGTAGACTATGCTACGGCACATACAGGCAGGACTGGCCACACGTGCTTGCCCAGCACCTTATTAAATAACTTTATATTGGCGTTTCCATTTTTTGTTCACTACCTGTTATTGTGATATATCGATGTAGTGACATAGTGCCTGGCAATGAGAACTGACAACCTTTAACTGAGAAGTGCTTTTTTGGCTCTTATCCCTCACGCCCTCAGATGTTCTGTCTACATCGTAATTCACTTTGAAATAGTGGTGTGTCTTCCTCTTTCCTCTCATTACACGAAATTTACAACATAGATTGGCCATCATGTAAGATGGACATTTGCAATAAATGTTAAATATCCCTCCTAGTACTGCCTTCTTGTCAAGCTATCCAGCTAAATATTTATAAATGTCAGTAAGACACGGCTGTGTAAAAACCCAAATATTTAAAACTGGCTGATAAAAGGTCTCTCCATGGACCTGGGTCAATCAGAAGTCTTGTTTTCCTGTCCCTCTCAGTCCTCTTAATGTAATAACCACACTAACAAGGCAATTAGCTGCACAGAACATATCAGCACCATACCTTGCCCAAGAACAGAAGCGACAACATAAGGATCTGTCACTCGACTAACAACACAGACTTAAAAAGAATGAGTCAGATCGATACGTGCAGCGAAACCAATTATGGAGGTGTGTGCATGACCCAAACCACACATGTTGAATGTCACACAACTACCATGCAATATATATACAGCCACACTTCAGACCTTCAATTACACCTTGACTGTGCAGGAGCAATTCAAATAAACCAGAATATATACTATGTTAATACTGGCGCAGCCCACATGCTCGGGCCTGTTCCTTTTGGGGGATGACACCTGAAAGAGACGGATTTAATAGGCTGGCTTGACCTCTTCTAAGGACTCAATCCTGAGGGGCTATTGGAACTCACAGTCATTTAAGTTAATCAGTTCGGTTATCCTGTTTCCTATATCATATATATTTAATGAATATATGGTTGGAGAGGTAGACAGTGAGGTTGCACTGGGCTGGTCCTGACCTAATTCAGAAGGCGGTGCTGTCCTTGCAAAAATAAACAGTCCCCTACCCTCCCTTTGTTTTAAAATATGGTTTTGTGCTCTTGCCCCCTATAGTTGTCTTCCTAAAGCCATGCTACAGGAGGCTACATTTTCTCTCCAGTTCCCCTTTACTCTTAAAATGCATTGCGAGATACAGGGAGGAGAGGAGAAATTCTCAGTTCTTGTCTGTAATCCTCCGGGAATGCGCATTCACTCACCTACCAGTCTCTCCACTCTGGACGACATCTTTAATTGGCCTGGATGACTGACCGCTGGACTACATGACCGGATGCCTTCCACTTATTCTGACCACATGCAGCACACGTGGCTTGTTTGTTATTGTTTTTAATATATAACATGAGACAGATTATGTTAATTCAATTTTAAATGCAAAATTGTCATTTGCAGGCATTACCACATGAAAATAATCCAACCGTTTATTACACTGTATGATACACTGTTCCTTAAATCTCTCACAAATATTGTGATTTAGAAAGAGCATATACCCTGACCCAGATAGCATATACCCATATACGCTGATCAACATTTAAACTGTAAAAATCTATTCCCATTAAGACACAGGTGAAGGGCAATTATAACAACCTACTATAACTGGCAATACACAGACATAACTGTTAGTTGCACATAAATGTTGTTGAATGGAATGAAATGGGCTATCAAATGGATATTTAATAAACAATATACAGTGGGTAAAAAAAGTATTCACCCCTTTAGCATTTTTTTCATTTTATTTTATTACTTTGTGGAACAACAATGCATTTAATTTTCTTGATACTGATCAACATAGAATACTCTATAACAACTCTTTATTTGACTAATTCATTACTAATGAATAATTAATTACAAATGAAAAACAGACAATAATTGATTACATAAGCATTCACCCCCTTGACTTAATACTTTTAGCAGCAATTACAGCTGTGAGTCTATTTGAATAAATCTCTATCAGTTTTGCACATCTGGACACTTGCTATTTTCACCCATTCTTCTCTACAAAATTGTTTGAGCTCGAGCTCAGTGTGAATCCAGGTGTAGCCAAAAATCACAGTTGTCTCGCACATTTAAAAAGGAATAAAACAAATAATAATTTTAAGCCACTTTTAAATAAGAAAAATAGATAAGAAAAAGAGGCGGATAGCACTGTCGCCTCACAGCAAGAAGGTCTCGGGTTTGAATCCAGGCCGGGGGCCTTTCTGTGTGGAGTTTGCATGTTCTCCCCGTGTCCGCATGGGTTTCCTCCGGGTACTCCGGTTTCTTCCCACAGTCCAAAGACATGCACGTTAGGCTAATTGGAGAGTCTAAATTGCCCGTAGGTATGAGTGTGTGAGTGAATGGTGTATGTAGTGCCCTGTGATGGATTGGCGACCTGTCCAGGGTGTATTCCTGCCTTTCGCCCTAATGCATGCTGGGATAGGCTCCAGCCCCCCCGCGACCCTAACTAGGAATAAGCGGCTGAAGATGAGATGAGATGAGATGAGATGATAAGAAAAAGTTTATCATCACGTTATAGAGTCGTGCTTATCTTCATTGATCTCAGCTACACATACAAGGAAGATACTGGAATTATTGTCACATGTGGAAATGGTATAATTATCATGTATTGAACAGAGGATACAAAATAAAAATATCAGGGTGGTTACCGGCACAATAATATACCTTTCCAGTATCATTCAGTTCATATGTCAATCAATTAACTAGTATTTTTCCTTTCAAAAAACGTGCAAGCAAAATGAATGTTTATTAGAAAAGAGGTTGAGGTTAGGGTTAGTTTGACCCCCATTAAAATTCCTTCACAAGTTGAATTTCATCCTTTATGACACAACCCACCCACTCAATATAAGTAACTAAGTAAGCAGAAACCCAGTTTATAGGTTGTGTTCTATTTTTAATAGTTTCAAAATGCACAATAGAATATTTTGGGTGTTGCATGGCCATATCTTTTATGATGATATTTTGACTACGGTTCAGTAATTATAGAAGTTACATCAATAAAAACCTGATACTTATCTTTTAATAGCCACTCGCAAGGGAAAACACTGTGTATTGTTTCACCACAGCAGTTTGTATCCGAGTAACTCTCTTAAAACCATCAGACCTACAAAGTCAACAATTGGTAGATTTTGAAAATAAAGGATGATTTTCTCTTCTCTGAAGCAACATCGGCTTTGCATTTTCAACCCAATTGGTCGTGATTTTCAGGTGCACTCTGTGAGGGGTTATTATTTATTTGTTAATAGAACATTTATGAAAGGAAAAATCCCACACACTAACAACTATTGCTAAACTTCACTTTATAATTTCAATAAAGTGAAGTTTAGCGAGAGTTGCTAGTGTGCGGGAGTTTTCCTTTCATCAGTGTTACCCCATATTCTCCAAGCCCCTGCGCTAAACATGTTTAGGTCTGCGGCTTTCTACTTTGATACTAGTTTAATAGAATATTTCAAATGAATCAATGGGTAGACAGGTAGAGTGTAAACCGTTAGCACCTGACACAACATGCATTCTTGCCATTCCTACCTGTGTTTGAGTACTTTACCTTCAGATGTCTGGTTGGAATGAGCCTACAGTTAAAAACTGACCTGCTTTACACGTCAGGGTTTTGTGTGAGTTCTGTTTTGGTTTCGTACTCTTCTCTCACACACCTTGTAAAGTGTTTTGCTTTTTGGTTTACTGGTAATTACACAATACAGAAACCGGTTTTAAACATACAGCGTTCAAACCAATGACATCTGGAAGTTTGGATCTATAATTTTGTTTTTAAATGGGTCAGAATGATAATAGAAGATTATTTACAAATAGGTTTCTAATGAATAAAATCAATTGAAGGTTTAATACATTTAAACTGCTTTCTGTGTCTTTAGCAGTAATAACAAGCAATGATGTAATCCAAGGCAGAGAGCAGTTTATAACAATTAAATTAGTGGCCCTATGGTTTTTAGGTCCTTTGTTGTGCTATTCTGGTACAAGCTCTTAACTAGACTAGACACCAAATATTTTCTGATTGTGCAATGGTTTCGACGCCTGCCACTCAAGTCATTGTTGGTCTTGGTATACAGGTGGGAGGGAGATTTTTGTTACCCTACAAAAATCTCCCTCAACGACATGTTCTTTCTTGCAATTTTTTGTAATGACAGGTCACAATAATTACAGGTTTTGAAAAAGTAACCCTCATAAGTGAAGTGTTTTTAGCTCTGAGCTTAAATTTGAATATAGTGCATAGACCAACAGTTTTTAGTAAGACTGTTGTGAATCAACTAGTAATGAAGGAAATAAGTTAAAATAAAAACATTAAAATAAAAAATAAAATAAAAAATATACTGTATATGCATACACTATATACTGTATAGTATACATGAACACACACACACACACATATATATATATATATATACACACATATACATTATGGCATGCTAAATAATGGAAACACCAAATATATTTTTAATTGTCCATAATTTAATTTCTTTCCCTTAATTCTGTTTATTAATTTTATTATAAGTCTGTTTTGTTTTCATTGTAGCTCCTATTATATTATGTGTGCATGTGTTTTTAAAAAAATCATATCCTTTTATTTGACTTTGTTGGAAAAGCAATTTGAGCTCCTTGTTTGAAAGCTGCTGTATAAATGAAGTTGTATTATGATTATTATTTAGACATATTCTGGATGTCCATTGTTTTGTTCTAGTATTCAAACTAAACAAACTGCTCTTTTATAGAGCACAATTTTTCCCGTGTGTAGAACAGAATCTGAATCACTGTCCATCTTCCGACGCAGACTGAAAATCCACCTGACTCTTCCCTATTCTAAACTCTGAGAATTTATTCTGGGTTGAATACCCCAGACATAAGACTATCAATTGTGACACTAAAAACGTAGTTTCTGCTCTTTGCTTAATTTTTTGGATACACTTCGTCAGGTGTTCTGGATTAGAGCATCTTCTGAATGACCAAATATAAATGTAAATGTTGTTAGTACACAAGCCAATTATGACCTGATAAGAAAGGTTGCAGAAATATGGCTGCAGAGAACCCAATTCACATGTATAGGGACAAGATCTAGATGTGCACAAAGTAACACAGGTAAATGAGGTCATGCAACACAGGCAGTTCGTATTTGATATTATTTACAATATTAGGAGAGACTGTACCCAGCCCTTGAACCTCCCTCTCACGGGAAGGTTGGGTGTTGGGGCAGTGTGACTCAGTTTGTCACTTAGTGCACCTAATTGACACCAGAGGTAAAAGGAGGTCACGGCCACTCAAGGTGGATAGTAGCGCCTCCGACAAGGAATGCAAGACTCCTGAGTCTCCTCCTGCAGACAAGGAGGCGGGCAGTCAGGACATGATATATAGGGCAGCAGCTTTGACACACACAGACGAAAGAAAGAAAGAAAAGCACTCTGGAATCACAGCATATAGAGGAGTAGAGCATCACCACAGGTGTGTATGTACGAGGCAAAAGAGATATAGAGGGCTGGGTTTATTTGTATAGCAGTAATACATCGATGATGATTACAATGAGAAATATCCAGTAACTGAAATGTAGTTCTGGTCAGTATGCACTTCACAAAGGAAAATGCAGATTTACAGTGTGCAGAGAAAATTTCAGATCCCCCTGCCGATCTAGGGATTCTGTTCCAAGTTTTATGAAAATGTATCAATTGTCTTTTTCTATGACAGTGATATCATGAAGCATGTGTGTGCATGTGAGTGGGGGATGGTGGTGGGTGGGCGGGGGTTACAAAGAATACATCTCTGTGGGAAAGTATAAACATAATCATAGGGTATTCTGCACTGTTTACTTTCCCTTCTTCTGTGGTACAGTATGAGACTATGTGAGCATCAGTTTGAAATGGTCAATGAATTGCATGTTTATATTTTGAAAACATGAATGATGTCTATAGCAGGATCAGCACTTCCATTCTCACAGACAACGTACCCATATTAACTAATACGCATTTTAAATTCTTATTTGCATTTTGTTTTCTTGCAGTTTTAAGGACAGAAATAGCCATGGCAGGTGAGTCAGTTTTAGAAATGATTTTCCTTACCTATATTCAATGATGTAATGTTTGCAAACAACACCTATTTCAATCTGTGTCTCTTCTTTATATTCCCATTCTGTGCCACCAAAGTTTTAGCAATATACATGGATAGAGAAAATGATGAATTCAATAATAAATGAAATTGAATGAAACCTCAAATTGTTCCAAATTCTTTTTACCGACAATGTATCGATACATTTTATTTACCCAGAATGTTTCTCTTTGGGGTTTCCTTGTAATGTATCCTGTCACACGGGGTCCTTGTGTGTCTGCATGTTAAACAGATGCCAGCTTTGAGAAAGAGTTTTTGGATACCCACAATGAATACCGCAGCAAGCACCAGGCCCCGCCGCTGACCCTGAGCCGAGACCTCTGCGACTCAGCTCAGTCCTGGGCAGACCACCTGCTGTCCATCAAGACCCTCGAGCACAGCGACACCAAGAACGGCGAGAACCTCTATTACGCCTGGAGCTCCGGACCCAAGAACCTGACTGGTATGTGAGCGACCGTTCCACCTCCAGTCTGCACATGTCTGCTTTTCTGGCGCGTGTTTACTGCTGCACAGTACCATGTTTTGTCGTTATGTTACTGTAAAATGTTTTATTTGAACCGCAACCATGTGTGGGTGGTCTTTAGTGTGGATTCCAAGCTGCGTAATTCCCGTTTAGAAAAAATAAGAGGGAAAAAATACTACAAACGGAAGGGTGTGTTTTTTTTCCTCATGTGACTGGCTTTGACTCATCGTGGTTATTGTGTTGTGCAGGAAAGGAGGCGGTGGACAACTGGTACAGCGAGATCAAGGATTACAACTTCAGCAGCCCAGGGTTTGCGTCCAACACAGGTACACACATAACGTATTCACCGACATTGAGCACTTTCTCATATGCCAACAGAATTCTAATGCTCGTCTGCTTGTGTTGGGAATGTGGATGCTATGGAAAATGCACGGGATTAATTCAGCCTGAAAACAAGCAGTATAGAAAATAAGACTAGTATTTTGAGACTGAATTAACTCCTTCATTTAGCAATTAATTGATTTAATAAAATAATACAGGTCTGACTTTTAACAGCAGGCTGCTGAACGAATGAACGTTGTGATTTAAAAAATGTCTTGGTACATTTGTCATCAGTCATTTGGGGTCTCCGTGATTGACTGATGGAATTGTCTCATTGGGAAATGGGTAGAGGCCTGTCAGAAGGTTCCCTGCAATAAGTTTAGTCATGGAAAAACTGAGTGTAAATAACATCTCATCTTTCCCATCTTTCGGAAGTTAAACCGAGGTCCTGACTCACTGTGGTCATGAAAGATCCCATGGCACTTATCGCAAAGAGGTTCCATGGTATCCTTGCAATATTCACAAACTGGCTCTCTCAATCCGCCACCTAATCATGCCTAGTTTCATTGGCTCAGTAATTCCCTCCTCCTCCATATTAGCTGATGTTAGGTAAGTGTTCAGGCACAAAATGGCTACTGTGCATCACCCACGTGGGTGCTATACATTGGTAGTGTTTGAGATGAGTTTCCCGCTTCACTGTAAAGCACTTTGGTATCATCAAAAAAGTACTTTTAACTACAGGTCCATACCACTGAATTAAGTCAGATTATGCTCCTTTAAAGGTTTTTATTTTGCCTCCAATGAGTACCTGATAACAGCGCCCCCTGTTGTTCTTCACAGGACACTTCACCCAGGTTGTTTGGAAAGATACTACAGAGGTCGGAGTGGGCCTGGCGACTGACGGGCAGACAGTGTATGTGGTGGGCCAGTACAATCCTGCAGGCAATATGTCCAACGAAGGCTACTTTAAGAACAATGTCCTGTCTGAAGGTAACTGGAAAAACCGTGCACCTTGAAGTTAATTTGTTAGTTGTGCTCGCGTTTATAACTTCTCTCTGTCTGGAGGTAACCCCACGAGCTCTATAATAGCTCACATCTCTGTTGCATGTATTTGCAGGAATGCATGATGTCTTGTATTTTTTTAATCCTATTGGCCTCTAGTGCCTCTAGTGGTCAAATATTTTACTGCAGTAGCCGCTTAGTCACTAAATCAGTAAATTAGTGGAAGCATAACTGAGTCCTACTCTACGGACCAATAACTGCATATCGGATTGATTGGCTAACATTAACTAGACCCCATTACTGAGCAAGTAATTTAGCTCAACATCAACCAGCGAAAAGGATTGTCTCTCAAATTTTGTTCTGTACCTTGTTGGCTAACTTGCTTCCCCTCCCCTCCCCTTTAAGAATATAACAAACTCCAGTTCCAGACCAAGAGTTATGGAGTTAGGAAGTTTTTCATAAAACTGGTTGATGATATATGATCCAAACATCCCTGTCAACTCTCAAACCTCCTTTTGCTTCTGTATTACGGGCGGAGAATCAACTCCAATTACATTGTTAAAGGCAAATTACACTTCAAGGCATGGGGTTCAACGCCTGTAAAGTAGAACTAGGTGATATTTCAGTGTGTGAGTGAGGGACATCACCATTTCGGATGATGCTTCCTTCAATCGCAGCTAAAAAACAGCAGCAGGAAAAGCCATAGCCAAAATCTGGCTTGCTAACATTTTCAATAGATTAAATATTTCATACAAACATCATATCTCTCGACAGAGTATTAGTGGGGGGGAAACATTACCCTAATGTTACTTGCTGGTGAATGAACAACTAATCCTTACATTAGGAAGTATGGCCAGAAGACTTTCATGACCTCTAAACTGTCCCTATCTATCAGTAACCAAGCCTGGCCTGGCCTCACTAACCCAACTCCTGCACACAGACACACAGGTACACACACACCCAAACCCCTGACTTCTCTTTGTTGTTTCTTTCCAGCTTAAAAGGCTGTGTATTTTGCAGCTGGCAGAAGTGAAGGAGACAAGGGGCCCAAGGACAGTGCTCCAAAGCCCCCTACGCACTCGAAGCCAGGCTGCTCTCTGCTATAGCGCCGTTCAGATTAAGGCTGTCTGGGGGGGTCTGCTGTTGCTCCTCGTCTGACTGACCATCACGGGCATACAGCTCAGCATCCACCTCCACTCAGCCTTTTAGAGTAATCGCAATATGCTTCCACATCTTCACTTGTTTATTGTAGGCATCTAGTTGTCAGGCTTTGTGTACCAACCCATATGTATTCCTTTTTTTAAAGTGCTTACTCATAGTTATCTATATGTATGTGTATGTTATGAATATACTACAAGATTATACTAAGAGTAAACATAATTAAAAATATGTACTGTTCTGTCTTGTTTTTTGGCAAATGTTGCCTTCTCCAACATGTTATATATATACAGTGAAAATGAAATATGAAAAAATTTATTTGTTGTTCATCGGCTTGATCTTACACTCAAAATATGAGAGAAATGTAACCTTTATCTGAAGTAAAATTATTCAAAGAAAAGAAAATCCTTTTCAAAAAACATGTTTTGGAGAAAAAGAATGATCTCAAAAACATGTGTCACAATTACTGGCACCCTTAGAGATTCTTATGAACAAAGTATAAATTAAGTATATTCCCATTTATATATATTTTTTTTTTTAGTTCACCTGAGTCTTTAGGAAGTCTTAAGTGGTCATCCATGACTTCCTGTTTCACTGGGGAATAATTATGAGGTGACACACAGTCCAAACTCCCTTAGTCATCCATCAACATGGGGAAGCTCAGAGAATACACAAATGAAATGAAACAAAAGGTTGTTGACCTTCATAAATCAAGCAATGGCTATAAAAAATAGATAAATAGCACCTGTACCCATCTCCACTATTAGGGCAATAATTAAGAAGTTTAAAACAACTGGAGCTGTGATGAACCTGCCTGGAAGAGGACACAATTGTTTTTTGCCCCGATCTGATGCTTGATAAAGGGGTTAAAATTAGAAACCTGTGCCATTGTGGAGGATGGCAGGGCAGTGCCATCTATATCTCAAAATGCAAAAAGTGTTAGCATAATGGTTAAGGAACTGGGCTTGTAACTCAGAGGTTGCAGGTTCGATTCCCAGGTGGGGACACTGCCGTTGTACCCTTGAGCAAGGTACTTAACCTGAATTGCTTCAGTAAAATATCCAGCTGTATAAATGGATTGTATGTAAAGAAATGTAAACTGTAAGTCGCTCTGGATAAGAGCATCTGCTAAATGCCTAAAATGTAAATGTAAATGTAATGTAGATCAGAAAGAGGCTTTGAAGTCCAGGTACAGTGACATCACAGAGTACAGTTTCAACCAGAAGCTGTGCTCGGTGACCAGGTTCAGATTTCAGAACCACACCCATACACACACACACACACACAAACTCACAAACAGGATGCAGTGACATGGATGTTCTCTACTTCATACAGAACATCACCAACTCCAGAAAACTTCCAGAGGAGTTCTCAAGGCTTATACAAAAAGCGTCTCTATTAGCTCTGGATGCATACACATACTGTATGTATCCATGCAAAGTTGTAGCCATTTGAAATAATATTTATGGTCTTATGGTTACTTTGATCCACATTCCATTATGCTATTGATGAGGTAATGCATTCAAGGTCACTGACCAATCACCTGAGGAGGACTGCAGGTACAATGTGGCCTCATGGCTAGACCCCTTTATTCTACGTTTTCTTTGGGGTTTTTAAAATGTGCTGGGGTATTTTTTTCTGACTGTGTGCCTATATTCTTTCCCCCAACATTGTAATGGCCAATCCTATATTTAGGCCCATCCAGTCGATACCATGTCTTCCATAAATTCTGGAAGAGCACAGAGCACAGACTAGTATATGTGTCCTCCAAAATACATGTAGCCAATCGTTGTTTATTTTCCCCCTGCGGTCCACCTACTTGCACAGGTTTGCAGGTTTGATTGCAGGCAGCTGATCAACCAGAGGGGTCACTGTTGGCGCAATGAGGAGGGAAGATTCCTCTTGCCCTCGGTGATGCCATGGCCAATCATGTGTCGCCCTACTGGGCTGCTGGCCACAGTCAACACTGGCAGGGCCAGGATTCAATTTTGTGCTGAGAGTGCTTTCGCTAAAAATGCTCTACCAGCTGGTGTACTGAATATATTCTATGATGGACACATACATATTCATTTTCACTTTCCTGAGCTGTGTGTGTCCACAAAATGCAAGTGCATTTAACCCTGTCTCTGAAAGAGGCCACAGAAGAATCAGCTCTATTGCTGACCTTTAACCTTGGCTTAAATTTCCATTATTTGACATTTTCTCATGAAAGGTTCAAAGCATATTTTGTTTTTGTTTAGTTACATTCTTACATACAGTATAATATCTTACAATGTAAAAAAAATAAACAAAACGTAAGATACTGCATGTTGGTACAAGTTATAATTATTAAATAAGCTTGATGTAATCAAAGGATAGATCCAATGCAAGCAATGCCATGAAAATAAATTATTGAGAAATGTAACAATTACCTTTCAAGGTTCTATCACTAGAGGGAAACCTTCTACAACCAATCGTTTCAGTTCTCTATTTTCTCATTACAGCCACTGTGTGTCATCCTTGAGCCACTCGTGTAAATTGGGGAAAAGGTTTTCTCAATGGCTGGCAGACCACGTGAAAACATAAAATATGTCAATGTTCAATTTCAGTGTTCACCGTAGACAGACTTTGTATCAGCAGTTCAAATTGAAAGTACAATGCTGTGGTGTTGTTGTATTTGACTCTCTCATACAAATGACATGGCATAAATGTAGAGAATGATTTTAAATGTTTGTTGTTTCATAAAGCTCCACAAAAAGGTGGCAATATTGAATTAATGACTGTTATACACAAGACATTTCTTACAAGACATATTTACAGCAGCTTCCTTTAGCTGGTTTACCTACAATGTGTACTTTGCCCCTGATTATATACATGTTGGAGTTATTTATGTTTGTTGTGTGGCTGGACCAGTACATTCAGTTTGATATGTTGTGATATGTAAATAAATCCATTGCAAATAAATCTATTAATATTGTCATGGCCCGAAATGACATACCTGTAATGGTGCCACTGTGGAAGGATCCAGTCAGGGAACTCAAAATGGCCTACCAAAAAAAACACACACACACTGATGTTTGTCTTTTGCTCTGTCATGCCACAGCAGATGTATCTATAGCACATACGCATGCTTCATCAAACATGTTTTAATATGAACAGCAAGTGCTCAAGAAACATGCTATTCATATGAAAACATGCTTGTTGGAGGGTTTTATTACCTATAATAATTATTTAATTTCTATTGTACAGGGCATTAAAGTTTAAAAGCATCAAGTGTAGAGATGTTAAAAAAGGACACTAATATACAAATTCTAAAATAAACAGTGTTTTGCAGTTGGTTTCCTGTCCTGCAGAGAGGTAAGATAAAAACCAGTAGTAAAAGAGAGAAAAGATTTGTGTAGAAAAGGGAGGAAGTGTAGGGGAAATTGGGAAAGGAGACATGTTGAAAAAGTATGTGTGGCCATAGTTATTGTTGTAATGTGGAATGGGATTCTGAACATTTGAGGCTTAATATATATCTACATTAATATGCATCTTCTTTGCCACACCGATTCAAATCACCCATGCTGTTTGAAATGGCAGACATCCTCTCAGTAATCTATGCAACAATAGGTCCAGCTATTAGAGATTGCTGCCTTGAGTGCACATTTTGCCACAGAATTGGTACAATTAATATTGACCTCTTATTCAGGTATAAACTGTCCAACAGCTCAGTTTTAAAACAAATGCAGTATTTAACACCAGTGGGAACAGACGAGATTGTTAAGACACGTGCTACAAAGCTCGATTTCCTGGATTGAAGATAATCAGTCTAGAAGACGGCTCTGAGCGAAACAATGTCTGCATCATCGAGCTCCCTGGAGGAACTGAATGCAAATATGCCACAGGACTGACGAAGAAAGCACATGCTGAATGGTTTCCCATGAAAAGTACATAAATGAACTGAGCATTATACCTACATTTTATTTTATTATTATTTTTTGGGCTTCTGTTGTATTTCAGGAAATGTACCTGCTCGGGTAAGTGAACAACAGTGTGTGCTCGCAGTCACTTAACAGTTAATGAAATATGGGAAGCATGGTTTGTCCATTCAAAACGTTGCCGAATTCGACATTCTGTCTGCAGTGGTTGCTTTTGTAAGCAATTTAGACAGTGATCTCAGGATTGATTTAGGATTAGAAAGATACAAATCAAGAGTATAAACCTGCACTGCGTTGATCTTTCATTTAACAACAACGGTATGCTCTCTCCTGCAGAAACAGGAAGTGAGCAATTGGTGAGCAAACAGTTTTAGCAGGAAGTGTTCTGGAGGAGGGAGCGAGTGGGGGAGGAGGGGGATTGAGTGAAGAGTGAGGGCTGTTATTGCTGTTCTGACTTATGAGACTGAAAAACAGTTTGGAGAGTAGCCCCCACCCCTCCTGGTACATGGGCTTGGTGCCCTCTCATAGCAAAGCAAATGACTGAATCTGGCGGGGAGTCTGCTGATTGGTTCCACCTGCACTGCGGCTGCTCTGATTGGACCATCTGAGTTTTTAAACATGGGCCAGCAGTTGACAGGTCACCCCCGCCCCCCCCCCGGCCCCCCACCACACTAACACACTGAGGAATGTCAAGCAGCCACCAACCTGTTACTATATGCTAGAGGTAGCACCGGTCTATGACTAAGAAGGACAGATTACAGTTCAATGTTCATTCTGAACACCTAGCCCTCACCCTGATAACATGCTTCTAAAACAGATTAGTCTGTGAATTCTTTGCCTACAAGTCTTTCTTTTGCCTGAAATGTCTTTTTCATTTTCTTTTGAAATGTAACTGTTTTATTTTATTTGGGGGGGATACTTTAAACACATTTCATTTTATTTATTTATTGAATAAGGAAATGGTACATAGGAAAATAAAGAGTTATGACAGTAATCATGATCGTCCTCTCATGCTTCAATCTAGTTAGAATAATAACAATGTGTGCTGCAGATACAGTGCATATTAGTGTGCTGTTCTGTATTTGCAAGCTTCACAGTATCACAGAAGTGTCCTTTGCAGTGCGGTTCATCCAAGTTCATTTCCTGCCAAGGATTGCAGCTATCAGCAAGGAAGCGTGCCACTGCCTGAGAAACAAGCGTCCACATTTATTAGCATCAGACATCAAGTCAGTCAGTCAAGACAGGGACAAGAGCATTAGAAGGTGAGCGAGCGCATTGAATTGGAGGATGATTCGTTTTAGAACCTGAGGGTGCAGTAGGTGCCAAATGCCAAATGCAAATAACCCCCCCCACACACACACACAGACATCTGCGTCCAGCAGCCTACTCTATTATTTATCACATATCCGTTTTTTTCACTGCTGCAGAATCAAATTCAGCCTGCATTCTGTGGCTGGACAGCTTCCTGTTTTGTTCACACACATTACATTTTACATTTTACATTTTAAGCATTTAGCAGACGCTCTTATCCAGAGCGACTTACAAGATGTGCATTAATACAAGGTAAGAACAATCATAGTTAGCGCACAAGATCAGTGCAGTAATACAGCAATAGACATCATTGCACTGGGAAAGAAAAAGAAAAGCATCAAGCAATGCTTACACGGGGGACTGGTAATTAGGCCACACATAGGTTGTATTGAAGATAGACACAGGAAGATTTTGGCATGAAGATGGAGAGTGACAGTTCAAGGGGATTGTGGCAAGGGCGGCGGCAGCAGCGCATGGGCATAGAAGTGGAGCTGCAGTGTGCAACAAAATCCAGGGCCTCATTATCGATCTCTCTTTCGGGGAAAGCGCTGGCACTGACACACAGCTGCTCCTGTCCAGCACCAGCCTGGTAATCCAAGCCCCGCCCTGCCCATGCCTACCCAAAAAGCCGCAGTGCATCCTTCCCCTCCCCCATCCAAAGAGCTGCAGTGCACCCCTCCCCTCCCTCTCTCCTACTTTCCCATCATTCCCTGGATGCATAGTCATACCCATTACCATTGGTCTGATTTCCATCAGGCTACCTTGCACATGATTGCATTGCCGTATTATGCGTCGGAATACAGAATGAAGGAGGGAAGGAAGAAAATAAATCTGTGCCTTGTTCAAGGGGCTATTTTTAAATGCTATTCACGTGGGGAACATTAGATTCTTTGTTATTTTTCCACCTTTCATCACCAAAGATGTAAGAGTGAATGCACTACAGAGTCTATATATATATATATATAATATATATATATATATAATTAATATACAGAGGATATATTAAAGGATATTTTTTTCTGTGAAGCCTTGCTCCCACACCATATATAGTGTATACAATATATACAGGTAACTGCCAAAATAAAGGAAGCACCTAAATAAAGTATTTTAATAGGATGTTGGGCCCCCACAAAGTGCAAGAACAATATGCCTTGGCATAGATTCTGCAAGTGTCTGGACCTCTGTTGGAGAGATGCAACACCATTCTTCCACAAAGAATTGTATGATTTGGTGTTTTATTGATGGTAGTGGAAGATGCTGTATCAGGCACACAAATGTGTGAGGAACTTAAAATGCCAATTGACTTTGCCAATTCAATTTCAGCCGCAATTTGCTTCAAATATTGATGACCCTAAATCCGTTCACTAGCAAAGCTGATGGCAGGAGAATGAACAATGACATAATGACATAACACCATGGCCAATAAAGGTTTGTTACATATGGTAGATCAGTGATAAAAGATTCTAAGCAAAAGGATACAAGGCAAAAAGGATGTAGGGATACGAGGCAAAAAGTAAATCGCATTTCTTAAGAGCTATTTCATACACCATATCATGGACTTGAAACAAACAAAAATTTGAGATGTTTTTTATTTCTGTTAAAAAATTGTACTGCATGTTTTTCCCATTCTCAGCAGAATGCAAATGTCCATGCATGCTTCACTCAACAGCTCATTGCATTTCCCCTTGGGAGGGGTCAAGTACTAAGAGGTTTCCGAGTAGACATAATGATGGGGAGAGTGGAATGCTGAAATTCATAAAAAATGATGTTTTATTGATAATTTCCTGCCAGAACTGTTGAGTTGGTGGGCAGAGCCAGGTGGCATAGAGGTAGTTGTCCAAGGTGTTCAGTGTGTATTGTGTCAGTCTGTGAATACCATTTTATACATCTTGTGCTGGGTGATAGGTGCTCTGTGGTTTATTCATTTGGCTGCCGAAGGACCAACTTATTGAAATCATATGGCTGGCATGCTGGAAATAGAACTTTCCTTCACTTAAAAAAAAAACTATTTAGCAAAAATGTAAGTTTATGGTTATGTACACACAGATTGTGCTTTTTATACTTTTGTGATACTTTCTGAAATATTCTGTGTTTTTTGCAATTAGCTTGTTAGCTCCTTGCTAACTATTATAGCATAGCAACCATGACCAAGCTGCTGTTGGCTGATGCAATAATGTGCAAATTGTACTCCAGCGTAAGTTAGCTTACAAAGAATAAAGCCTTAACCAACTATGACAATTGTTGTATATTAAAAACTTACATTCTGGTTATCTAGTGATATGAAAATGTTAGCTAGCTAGTTAAAAAGCTCCAAATAGATTGTTAGCTCACCAAAATGGCTTATCTTATATAAAGGTTCATGATGAGTAGACTTTATGAGCAGACTGTATATATCTCCAGTACAGGCTAGCTAGCTGAATGACTATGTTAGCTAACTGCAATCATAGTAAGCTCACAATAGTTGATCTTGTTAGCCCATTCCTTATTGGCTCCTGTTCCCAGTTTCAGGAAAGACATTCAAATTTTCTAAGAGAGTTGCAGCGCAAAGACGGTCAGCAACACATTAACAACCAATTTACACAGGCTGGTTCTAATTAATCAAGCAATCAAATAAATGTACGCCCTCATTCACAATATGCAGTAGGATACACCCATAAAAAGGGTCCGAAACAACATGGCTCACATGTCCAGATCACGCCAAGAAATGGATATGCAGCAACCAGACACATTTAGGACTCTGGTTTCCCAGTTTCCGGTAAAACTATATGGTAATGATAAAATGACCAATTTACAACGCTAGTTTTTGATATAACTTTTATGTATTATTATCTTGAACAAAATGTACATAATAATAAATATCCATTTTATATTTTTCTCCCTCTTCATATTTCAGAGGGGTAAACATCTATTTCCTGGTTGTATCCTACATATGGTCAGTTTCATCAGCTATGTGTAAACTCATACTAAGCCCCTAGATTGGAACACTCGCCAAAGCACTCTTAAACTCGCAACCTTGACATCACTTTCCATCTTCAAGCAGAAACTCAATCAATTCTTTGTTGACTGCTGTACCTGCTGATTAGCTCCGGATCTCTCTCTCACACACACACACACACACACACACACACACACACACACACACACACACACACACACACACACACACACACACACACACACACACACACACACACACACACACACACACACACACACACACACACACACACACACACACACACACACACACACACACACACACACACACACACACACACCCACTACAGTTCAGTAGTAGTGTAGTACCTCCCAGCCCTCTCTTCGCATTTCAGCTTTCCACTGCTTCTCCATGACTTAGTTACATGCCCCATATGATCAGTGGATTCCTGCTTTTGTACATTCTGTGTATATTTGTACATATGTTGTTACTTGTTTATATGTTTATTTATTGTTGTTTTTTATTTTGTTATTTACTAGACTATGACAAAGTAGCTATTCTTACCTGGCCCTTCTTGGCCAGGTCATGAGAGTCCACATTGCCTTATAGGTGTGAGTGTGTGAGTGAATGGTGTATGTACCCAGGTATGTACCCAGGCCGCCATTGTAAATAAGAACTTGTTCTTAATGGCTTGCCTGGTTAAATAAAGGTTAAATAAAAATAAATAAAATAGATGTGTTCCACACAGACATTCCAGGAGAATATTGATGCTTACTGGCAACATTTTCATTGCAAATTGCCAATATTTGCTGTCTTTTTTTAGCCACACAATGACAGTATTTTCCAAGTTCAGGCTAGTGACAGCACATGATCTGAGATGCACATTTCAAGTCATCTGAGTCATAACAATGTAATAGTGATGACAACTATGCAAGCCTTGCCAATATGCATTGTAAAATATGTCATACTAATAAAGCAAAACTTTATGATAACAGTCTGAATTACAATAGTTACCAAGCCATATACTGTAAATGTCTATACGCAACCAAAAAGCTACCTCAGTCCTTCATCTGTCCATCCATTCCTCCCTTCATCCCTCCATTCAGTCCTTCCCCTCTCTCTCTCTGTCCACCCATTCCTTCATCCAGCTGATGATGTCATCAAAGCTTTACGACTGACTGCATAATAAATATTCTATATCTCCATACACAATTATAACCATTAGGCTACCCTACTACATCTACTCTCTGAATTAGTTGTGTTTTGGTATTGTTAATCATTGAAAAAGTGTTTATATATATTTGTCCAGAAGTCAGTATCAGTGCTAATTGTGAGGTCTCTTTCCCATTTCTTGATTGGGAGGGAGATAGTTGGATCTATTTTGGTTTAAAGTTTGTATAATTATGATATAATTTTCTTAAAGTTTGCTATTTTATTTTATTGATTAGACTCCCTGTTGCCATCCAGAAGTGTTTAAAGAATTCAGCAGGGCAGCCATTGGGTTCTGGGGCTTTCTTGTTTGACATTTTATTGCTTGCCGTTTAAAATTCATCAGCTGTAAGAGATGTGTCCAAAGCACCTGTCTGTTCTTTACTGTGTTTTGGGAGGTCTATATGACTGAGGAATGAGTTGATGTCTGATGTGTTTGGTTCTCGGTCCAATGTATAAAAATTGCTGCAAAATGTTCGAAAAGGATTGTTTATGTCTTGTGGAGTCCGCATATTACCATCAGAATCCCTTATCACTGATATAAAGGTTAAAGTCCCATTATGTTGCTTTGCTGGGTTAAATCAGAATCTCTTGTGTGTTTTGTCTCTCAGTAACAAGACAATTCAGACAGTTCATTCTTATGGGAGTACCACACTCATTTTATGTGGTCAGCAGCACAGTGGCTAGTCTTGTGATATAGCCTATTTCCCTCTTCCTGCGTCTCTCAATACAGCTAACGTTATGCAAATTAAAAGGATTTTGACCAAATGAGGGGAACTTCAAAGCTGAAAGGTCTGTAAACCATGCAGTGGTTTAAACAATACTATTTTTTTTTAAATTTGAACATTTTGAAAACTACAATTGTTTAGGAGCTGCACAAGCATAAACATGTCAGTTATTACCATTTAAAATGCATTGTATCCCTGAGGAGCTGAAAAGAGGTTTGAGTATGCTTGTGTATTCCGTTTTAACACTGCGAGGAGGTTGGCCTAGTTTAAGCAGGCCCATCAGCTGTGCTCAGTGTACAAGGACAAACATATGTCAGTGGTGCACTCTTGCACGGACCTTTGTTTGACTGCGAGTCCAAACCACATCCAAACTGGAATTGTGCTGTTCGAGCTCAGATTTAAAAAAACTGGATTAACTAAAGGGGCGCACTATGGTGCGCATATCTCTGCCACCTTTTATAGTCATCATAATATCTTTAATACCAAATTGTTTGCTCTTCCCAAACGCAATCTCTTTGACCAAGGTTCAATCACTTCATTACCTATAACATTTTCAGCTTACTATCGAACAACAAGAGAAAGACATGCCCAGGGATAGTTTCATAACCTGCCACCAGCCTGCACTCCTGCCACCCTGCCACCCTACCACCCCTACAATGACAAAGACAATTGTAAGGGTGGCGGGAAATCAAATGGCAAATCAAATGGCAAATCAATCTCCCAACGATTTTGCTACGGTCAGAATTTGCAGCGCACCCTGACCAAATGCCCATCCCACATAGTGCAGATTACCAGGGATCCCCCCTTCAAACTCTTTGACACATATGCATGCATTCCCTCTGCCCTATTGGTACACAACAACTGGGCCCGTGCCGGAGAAATGTCGTCATTCCTCTCCGGCCCACAGATTAACTATTAATACCGCCCTCCCTGCCCTCATTCCAGCACTTTTTGCACTCTGAACTGCTGCCGGCATCAGACTTCCACGCCCAAATCCACAGCCTACGCTCTTCCCTCACAAACTGCCCTTCTACTCAGATATTCAAATTTGCTCGGTGCATTTTTGAATGCACTTTGCATTCATGTGCTCTATGTCCCAGCTACATGGTTTTTAAAGTGGGCAGCTATGAAGAAATCCACACACACAACAAGAATGTGTTCATGGCGTGGGCCCAATCCCATAGATATTAGTTACTGCATATACTTGTGTATCATACGCTCAACAATAATGGGTTGGGTTGGGCTGGGTTGAGGAGAAGGGGGATTTTATTTCAGTTTGATAATGAAAGGGTTAGACACCAGCTGACTGACAGAGCTTGCAGTGTTTTTTTTTTTATATCCTCATGGCACAGTGACACTACTGTTTAATCAGCACGTCAGTGTTTAGTGGAGCAACAACTGAGAGTTCCCTGTGTTAGTATGCAAACTGTTCTCTCCCATGTTTGAATCCTAAGAGGCAACTAAAATATTATCCTCATCTCCCCTCACCTCCACCTCCCAATCACCTATTTCCCTTTCCTGACCTTTGTGTTGCTGTGTAGATTTGTCGATTGAAAACAGATAATTGCCATGACAATAGATAGCCTGCACTTGATCTTAACATAACAACAGGGCCTCTTAGCAGAGGTCACTGTGAAACAGGCTCATAATTAAATAAAGTAACCCATGCCTCTCCAACAAAGAGGGAATAATTAGATTTGGTGATATAACTTCCTTTCTGTAATGATGAAGAACTTATGTAAACATTATATTCAAATTTAGTATTCAAGAGTCTGTATTCACAGACAATTGATCTGTAGAGAAAAATGACACCCATTTTTCTCTGAGGGCTTAAACTAGATCAGCATAGGGTTACATGTGTTGTGATTTGCTTATAACATTTTCTAGTTTCTTTGCAGTTATGATTACTGTAAGTGGATAGTGAGGGATGGACCATTTACATGTATTCTATGCCAATCTGGAAATTGTGTTCCACCCCCACATTTGAATGCATGTAAACTACTCTAAAATTACCATTAAATCTGGCTGTGTCACAGGACATGAGTCCATTTGTTTCCAGGACCATTAAGAGAAAGCTCTTAGCAACTTCTTCTCTGCGTTAAAGCTTTTGCTGATGCACCACTATGCTGATGGTATTGCTTTGTTGGGCTGCCAGCAAATTTCAACCTCGCAGAATATAGTCCATGTTTACCAAGGCCTTCTGCTTCTTGATTAGTTTCGCTACCTTAAAGAGTGTGTGTCTTAAGTGACATTCACTAGCTTTCCGTGCAGGTAATCATGATACTTAATGTATTTTCACCATCCTCTGCAAATGCATTCCCCTCTGAATCGGCCATTCTACTGTTTTTTAGCGACTCTCCAGACCCCTCCACCCAAGGGGTTTGGCTTAGCCTCCTATCATTTAGGAAGATTTTCACTGCATAGTGTTTCAGCAGTAAACATTTTTCTTAAAAGAAACAGAACTGTCCTGAAGAAGGCAGTAGCCTAAACATATTCACCACATGAGTAAAAGAATAAAAACACTTCTCGTGCCTTAACCTCTTGCTCAAACTTAATTGATGATCTCAGTGCGGGTATCCGTATGCATATTTTTTCTCTCAGCATTAAAACCATGGAGCAAGACCAGCATTCAGCACATTGATGATGGCTTAAACATGTCTGTCTTGCTCCTGCTGAAGTGTACCAATAAAGATTATATAACGATAAAAGGCTTAACTTTTGAGTGTGAACTTTTAACAGTTCAGTTTATTTTGTATGGTTATAAAGTACCTACTCTATTTTTGAGCACAGTGGTCTTCTGATCTTTGATTATTTGATTTATTTAGCAACTGTCTGTATTATTAGAAATTAATGAATAAATATTAGGACATAATTTCTAGCCATTAGTGCCAGTATGACTGTGTGAATGAGAAATACGACTCAAGACTCTAAAATAAGATTTAGACATAGTATAAATTCTAAAAGATTTTAATTTATACTATGTGACTATGTAGCAAGGGATGTTTACATTATGAACTAACTGGTTTAAAAAGGACACGCAATAAACAAAACCGTTACATGAAAATATAATATAATATAAAAAGAATGTATCAGTCAAACAATGGAAGGTGCTTTAAAGAAACTGACAATAGAAACAAAATGGCAACATTGTCTAGACATGGGAGTGTTCTGAAGCAGTCTAACTGTATCGGAACAGGAAGTGGTTAGGTCACTTATCCTCTGTTAACCTGCCATTAAGAACTGGATGATCCGATGATAAATTGGTGAGGTGGTAATGGAAATATTTGGACTAGGGGATGCTTGTAATGACTTGTAATTGACTAACACTGCCAAGAATATAAATCAATGAATTAAGGAGGAAACCGGCCATAACCGCTTTGACACACTCAGTCTCAACGACTAGCATTAGCTAGCCAACGAGGCACAACCTTGCATTAAGACTAAGTCAACTATTTCATATGCGTATAAAATGTTGCTCATTGTGCAAAATGCATCTTAAATTCAATCCAACAAAAGCCCTGCCTATTTCAGTAGGACCCACGATTGCTTATCGTTTTACTCTGTGTGCTAGTACGTCGCGGTGGTAGAAAACGCCGTGTGCTCAGTTCCAAGATGGATTGCGGAAGTTAAACGCCATTGGTTTTTGATTGGGCTAAAATGGTTGGTTTTGAAACACCAGCCAATAGTTGTAAGAGATTTAGAGGGCGGTCCCACAGCGAAGGCAAACGTCTCACAGTCTATACCTATATAATACCGGGAAGTTTCTGTACGAGCAGTCAGTTGCAGTAAGAGGACCATTTGGAAGTACGTTATTTTCTCTCCATAGATACGGTCTCTTTGAAAATGAGGGAAATTGTGCATCTCCAAGCAGGACAATGCGGTAATCAGATAGGAGCAAAGGTTGGTAGGCTATTTGTACACATTTATAGCTGTTTGCTGATGATGTGATTGAATTGGTACGAATTGGCTAGCTGATTAGTTACATATTTCGCAATAATGTCTTTACGTCCACATTCTATGTATGATAACGTTCGTTAACAAATATATTTTTCCATTATTAGCAACGTGTAAGATGGTTGACTAATTGTAAGACATTTTCTAATGTTTGATTATTTTTATAATATTAATCTATATGACGCCTTGTTATTGAAAACGAATTTTCCCTGCCTTTGGAAAGCTTTGTATTTGGCTAACAACGTGTAAAAAATGTTTAAACGCCCATGCCTAACGTTTTCTGGGTGGGGATTGCTACTGCATTGCGGGAAACTGAAAGTCGCTAGCCAGCTTCATGCAAATTCCCACATCCAACCATTTTGATTTCGACATGTCGGTTAGCCAATTCAGTGCAGGCTAATGCATTACCAATTCATTGTTCTTGCATTCGTCTCTGTATGGTACTACGATGTATATATACTAATAATGGATATGGAACAGAAAGGTACCTGTTGTGTGTCGCACCTCTTGGGCGATGAAGGCGTTAGCCAGCCGCCCGGTTTCTTTGAGTGACGTGTGTAACGTTTAAAACATGGCCAATGGAGTCCAGCCAACCCGCGATTAAGGCGCGCGCTGACCGATGACGCAGCGCGGCAGGTTTTGTCTACCAAATCGATTGTGGCGTAGAAAACATCCAGTTCTAAAATTGTCACAATATGGTCATGTTTATCGGGAACAAAAATGGCTGTAGGAATAGGTTTTTAGTCGATTTAAGAGTATGTAAAAAGCGACTGTGCAATATGACGATGTTAGCGCACACTGCACGGACCCGTATTCTATGTCTGACGTGCTGTAAGTAGCCCAGTATAAGGGCGTCTGCTAAGTGAAATGAACGACCGAATGGCAGAAATTGTGAAATTACAATTTTGATTTTTTTCCTGCAGTTTTGGGAGGTGATCAGTGATGAGCATGGCATTGACCCCACCGGCGCTTATAATGGTGACACTGAGCTCCAGCTGGAGAGGATCAACGTATATTACAATGAAGCCTCTGGTGAATTCCCTTTTTTTAAAATGTTTAAATCTTTATTTGAAAATTTGGATCATTTTTTATTTTTATAAATGCTGTCATGACCTAAATAAATTTTTGATCTGTTAGGTGGCAAATATGTCCCTCGTGCTGTCCTGGTGGATCTGGAGCCTGGGACTATGGACTCTGTTAGATCCGGTCCCTTCGGGCAGCTCTTCAGACCAGACAACTTTGTCTTTGGTAAGTGATGGTTTGCCATTTTGTTTTCCGTCTAGTTTAATCCAGCTGAGCAGTGTGTCAGCAGTTTTAATGCTTTGTGCAGTGGTGCGCCCCCACCTGGCTGCAGAGTGCAACTTCTGCTGTACATTTTGTTCCTTGTATTCGACTGCATGTTCTCGTGTGTGTTCACAATGATAATGGGGGGTTGGGGGCATTGAAATGTTGAACATTTCATTCAATTAAATTATAATGTGCCCTTTTTGGGGAATACCTTTATCGATGCTTTGTTTTTGACTAGACTACAGAATGAGATCAGAATCACCAGACTTGGAATTCAAACAGGAGCTCCCCGCCCAAGTCTTAACAGTGCACCATTCTCTTGAACGTCTGGCACAAAAAAGGCAGCCCTCACCTAATCGTTAGCATTTTGTTCCATCTGCCCTCCCTCAACACACGTGTTAATTTATAAAGTACAAAGCAATTTGTTTTCAGAGTATCTGCCACAAATTTAGATCTTTCCTTTATTTTGTGCTGGTTCTTGTTTGAATGTGGCTTGTCCCCTTTGTGTCCGACAGGTCAGAGTGGTGCTGGGAACAACTGGGCAAAGGGTCACTACACTGAGGGGGCAGAGCTGGTAGACTCTGTTCTGGATGTCGTGAGGAAGGAGGCTGAGGGCTGTGACTGCCTGCAGGGCTTCCAGCTCACACACTCCCTGGGTGGGGGCACAGGCTCTGGCCTGGGCACCCTGCTGATCAGCAAGATCCGCGAAGAGTACCCCGACCGCATCATGAACACGTTCAGTGTGGTGCCATCTCCCAAAGTCTCAGACACGGTTGTTGAGCCCTACAATGCAACACTGTCTGTGCACCAGCTGGTGGAGAACACGGACGAGACCTACTGCATTGACAATGAGGCTCTGTACGACATATGCTTCCGCACACTGAAGCTGACCACGCCCTCCTACGGTGACCTCAACCACCTGGTCTCTGCCACAATGAGCGGGGTCACCACCTGCCTGCGTTTCCCTGGCCAACTGAACGCAGACCTCCGCAAGCTGGCCGTCAACATGGTCCCATTCCCCCGCCTGCACTTCTTCATGCCTGGGTTCGCACCCCTCACCAGCAGGGGGAGCCAGCAGTACCGCGCCCTCACTGTTCCCGAGCTCACCCAGCAGATGTTCGACTCCAAGAACATGATGGCCGCCTGTGACCCTCGCCACGGCCGCTACCTCACAGTGGCTGCAATTTTCCGGGGCCGGATGTCCATGAAGGAGGTGGACGAGCAGATGCTGAACGTGCAGAACAAGAACAGCAGCTACTTCGTGGAATGGATCCCCAACAACGTCAAGACCGCCGTCTGCGACATCCCGCCGCGTGGCCTCAAGATGGCTGCCACCTTCATTGGCAACAGCACGGCCATCCAGGAGCTGTTCAAGCGCATCTCCGAGCAGTTCACTGCCATGTTCAGGCGCAAGGCCTTCCTCCACTGGTACACCGGAGAGGGCATGGATGAGATGGAATTCACTGAAGCCGAGAGCAACATGAACGACCTGGTGTCCGAGTACCAACAGTACCAAGATGCCACTGCAGAGGAGGAAGCAGAGTTTGAGGAGGAAGGAGAAGAGGAGCTGACCTAAACCCATGTATATGGGTGTGTGTGTGCGTGTACTTTGTGTGTAAATTATCATCCAGGGTGTAATATTTCACTGACGATACCAAATATTTTTTTATGTTGAGTATGTCTGCTTTTGTTATCTGTCTGCTTCTATTCCTTTACAGAAACTAGTCAAATAAAAAACCCTTTTTTGTAAAACTACTTGTTGTCTTTGCCTCAAGCTAATGTCCATAATTATTCTGCACACAAAAAATCCCTGCTTAACCTGGCTTCAAAAGTGATCAATCAGTGCCAATTAAAGGTCTCTTTCTGGCAGTTCTTGAATGGGGATTACTGACTTTGTATAATCTGGGTGCTCCAATACCCAAGACTAATAGGGATGTTTTGGTATAGAACAAAACCTAACCTGTTCTGTTGGTGCGTAGTGTAGTCCAATATTCGTAATAAGGGAGTCATGAGTTCTAGCCCAGGTTTGGATGACGAAGCAAGGCTAACGCTGGAATGGTGCACCGGCTAACAATGGCTTCTCTGTGGGATGTTTGGTAAGGGGGTGATGTCGTGGCTCTGAACATCAAGCTGCAGAGCTGTGAGGCCCTGGGAAATGGTTTGTACTGGAGAATCCTTGTGTAAATTAAGTCGATGAGGTGACGTCCGCTTTCATGTTCGTCCTGGGCAACCGCCTCTGAACTTCAGTGCTCCTTGAGACCGCCGTGAAGGCTGGTGCTTGGCCTCTACGATTGAAGCGGCCATTCCTGCTTCTGAACCCTGCAGCTGTTTCCGTGGCGATGATGGGAGCAGCTGACCGGTCTGAATCACTTAAACCCGACAGCTGGTTCCGAGCACAAGATGCCCGGGGCTAATCTTTCAGTGTGGCACCAGTGACTTCGCAAAATGAACGCCCTCCATTCAAGTGATGGGGCGTGCCACTTTTGAGGGTGTAAAGGCTCTGCCTATGTAGATTCTGGACTTGTGATGGGCGGTGTCAGGCTTCCATTTCCTTTTTTGTTTAGCACAACCCTATCAAGTTTGACTGACCATTTTTATATTGCTGTGTTTATTCCACAGGAGTGGTTCAGTTTAAGGGTTCAGTTTTACGCCAATATTGCCCCACTTAATTGATCCTGCACCAATTTTTTAAACAAAATTCTGAAGTTAGCAGTTAGCATTTTTAGCAGTTTGGATACACCAGGCACATATGGATAGCTGACCTCCAGACAAATGACTTAATCTGACAGTCCCCAGGATGTGGGTCTGGGTGCCGTGCCTGGTTTCCCTCTTCTCTCAGGCGAGCTCGATCACTTCAACCTCTGCCTTCTCTCCGTCTCCTCGAGAGCGCGCTCATTGTTAGATGGCGAGATCTGCACAAACCGAGGAGTGCCGTGTCCTCAAATCAACAGAACGTTTTCTCTGCAGAGTATAAAGGATTTGAGAGGCCTGCCGGGGGGTTCGGTTTTTGCGGCCAGACTGCCAATGAGCAAGGCAGCGGGAGTGTTCAACACAGAGGTCAGTCTCGGTGAACAAAATAGGATGGCATTCCTCGCGAACCGTGTGAGTAGCTTAGCTTCCAGGCAGGCTCGGTGCTGAAGGGGATTGTTAACCTGGTGGGGAAGGGAGCTTTAGATTCAGGGTCAGTCATTTGTCAGTGTAGTGTATAATAATGGCCAATGGTCCAAAAATGATTCACACCCTTGATAAAGATGACCAAAAAGGCTGCATGAAATGAACAATACAGGTAGTGAGCTATATTGCATGCTATTTAATACAATACTAATACAAATACAAATATTTTGTTTCACAAGTAATATTGTTTTCCCTCTAAAAGATGAGTCACAATTATTCACACCCCTGTTTGTGAACCTTCCCTTCCCAAGGTTGCCACTACTTTGTCTTCTATAGTATTTTATGAGATTGGTGAACAATTGAGATTGGGGGGAATTTTTACCAGTTTCTTTTCAACATAAGCGTCCTTCTTCCAACACAAAACCCACCACTGGTGTGTAGTTTTTGGTCTCTGATCTGACCATTAAACACAGTTCCGAAAACAGGAAAACAGAAACATGTATTACAGTCAGATGACACCATAAGTAAGCTTTGTTACAAAACCACACTTGTTACAGTTTGTTACAACCACACTGTAAAGCTAGGACTTTATAGGTAAAGCATTTTAATGCTGTACTTCATGAATTAGAAGTCAGTGGTGTATTCATCATCTACATTATAGCTAACGTACCATTCAAGAGTGCCGCTGTTTTGTGTGGAATACGTCATGTATGCTCTTTTCCATATATTTTTAAAACCCATTTTTCTAAGATCACTGGTATGGAATTGTTGAAATGGTGGAGCTGAAGTTTAAACTACATGTCACAGAAAAGGTGAAAGATTAATTTATTGCTTGGTGTAAAACCTTCTACATCGAGTATCCTGTGTATGACAGTAAAATGAGAATTGTTGCCCTCATGTGGCAAATGAACCTACTAAAGATTTTTTTTGAATATGGATTCTACTCTAGTTGACTAAAAAAGTATTAAAACATGCCTTCCCCCCTGGTTTAACACACCATATTGCCAGTGAAGTTCAGCCAATGATGCCCAGCTGCAGTTGTGAACCAGCTCCAAAGCAGTGACTTTTGGAAAAGATTAGTCCAAATTTGGACCAGTGTCTCATCCACACCAGCAGAGGGTGCTGTGGCTTACGCAATCCTACGTTTCCACAGGAAATAGGAAAGGATGCTTGCGGCCAATAGCAGCAGAGTCCAGCAGCACACCATCTTTACCTTCCCTTCCAGGTCCTGTTTCTTGCTGAAGCGAGACACAAAGCCAGACTGGCAGAAACAGCACAAAGGGAAAAAAAAAGTCATCAGTGAAATCTGTGGAGGTAGCTCTCATTCAAGTTAATGGCTATGGTTCTTTCAAAATGTGAAAGTGAATTCAGTTGTAGCAATATGGGTGGGGTTATGAGGGGTTAGAGGGTGTATTGTATATGTAAAATAAATACACTAACCTACTTTAAGTGGGAGGTGGGTTATTTTGTTAATGTGCCTTGCTATTTTAATGTTATTTCTAAGTCAACTTTCAGGGAAGTTAGTTGGACCTAATTGATCTGAGTTGGTTGAGAATACGTGACTCACCCATCCGCCATTGTCTCTTAGCTCTGGGCAGATCACCCTCTCCACATATTCCCCGATACACTCTTTCAGCTCCGGCAGAGCTCCCAGCATGCCCTTCTCATGACAGTGCAGTGCCATCTGGCCGGCAAGCACGTACACGGACAGGACTGCGCTCCAGGCCAGGTCTCGACGCTGCCCCCTGGAGGCGTTGCGGCCAAAGTGCTCGTCCAGGATGGAGAGCAGCATGGGGCAGGCGGAGCGCTCTGTCACATCCTGGAAGACGCGGGGCCAGCGGCGGAAGAAGATGGGGAACTTGACGAGGAGCTCGTCCCCGGCGTGCCTCAGGGCGGCAGTGGTCACCGTGGGAGCGGGAGGCACTGGCGCGCCATGCGCCACTGTCACGTAGTCGATGTAGTCGTAGGCCATCAGGAAGGCCTCCCGCACGAGAGGGTCAGGGCTGTGAAGACCCCGTCCGCTCCCGACCTCTCCTGACCTCCCCATTGGCTTCAGGGGCGGGAGATTTCAGAACAGCACCTCGCTCCCGCGCATAATCATTTATATTCTCTGCCGGCCACAGGGCAGTGTGACGAAGCCCACAGTCCCTTAAACAGGCTTGTGTGAGGTGGACGCCAATAGAGCTCTTAAAGGGTGCAGCACCTGAAAGAACAACAAAATCAGAAAAGAACATTTCCCCCCGTGTCATAAAGTCAAACAGTGGGTTGAGCTCGAGCCATGACACTGGACATGACCTGAGCCGTCCTCTCGGGTTCAGCTGCCCAGATGATTAGTGGAAGCCCTGACGAGGCTCGAACCCAGGGGGCGCTTGAACAATTGTTTACTTTCCTCAGAGGACTGGACCTGAGGCCTGCTCTTCCAACGTTTCTCTTTGTTCACCCAACGAGCATAAACTACGGCAAAGTTAAGCACAGGCGAACGTACGCTTTTACGACTCACCCCCTTTCGGTGGAGACGCGCTCCGGTTTCACAGCACAAATGACGGGCGGAACAGCAGGGCGCAGGTGGCACCGCCACTTTTACCGTGTGAAACTGGGGCCGGTCCTCGGGGCCTGTTTGCCCGGGGCTAATTTTAGCGCCCTTCAGAGGTAACTGACACTGAATTCCACACCCGTGCGCATGCACCCACTGCCTCCACACACACACACACATGCACCCTCGGCCCAGCGTCGCCAGGGCTAAATATAACCCACAGCAGATCAAAACTGAGAGATGTTATGCAATACTTCATCAAACAGTCATCAAAACAAGCAAGGAATACGTTTGCTTTCATGTCCACCAATATGAATAATTTTGTCATCATCACAGAGGTTTATTCTTTTAACTTCCTGAGTAACTAAAAAAATGCAAGTTAATACTATACCACTGACATTTTCAGTGCACATGTTTATTAAAGAGAATGTTTAAAAAAAACTTTAATCTTCATTAATCATTGTCATAACAATATGTGAAAAAAATTGATTGATAATCTGAGTTTAAAAAAATCTCTTATTGTTAACTTTCTTTACTTTTTACATTATTTTTTTCACACCTCATGGTTACTAGGCTCCATATTCACTTTATTCTCATTCTGCAATTTGGAGCTCTGGCCACTAGGGGTCAGGGTGATCACGCTGAACAAAGAATTGGTCGCAGAGTGAGATGTACCAGTGGGCTGTGGCCCAAACTGCTCTCTCGATTCTTCCAGAATCTGCTCTCAGAAGGGGGGTTGAATTGCTGGACTGGCCATGCTGACCTGCTTTCCAGATGGACAAGACTCCAAAGCAAGATTTTCATTTCACATACATTTAATTTGATACATTTACATAATTATACATTATACATATTTTTTCTCCATCTCCATCTCCATCTCCACCTTGGTTTTCTAAACATATTTCAGTTGTTTGGGAAACACTTGTGATATCCTTGTGAAATTTGATGATGTGTAAAAACAAACAACCCAAAAAACGTTTGCCAAGGACAAAAATGAAAAAATTGTTTGTTTTGTTTAGCTTTCCACAATCTATACAAAAAAATCCATACTTTCAAGGCACACAATTTCAAGGTAGCCTAGCTCTCATTCCCCCCAATTAAATGTATTTCTCACAATTTGCATTTACAAACAAATTTGCATTTGCATTATTTTTAACAAATTGCATTGACATGTGCACACAATTGTCCTGGATATATTAAGCCATTTACAATTTGCATTTACAAACAAAATTTGCATTTGCATTATTTTTACAGTCCAAAAATTGCATTGTCTAAACATGTGAGTGAACGATGGATTGGCAATTATCCTGGATATATGACCAGGAAAGCCTTAGATAATGGATGGATGGACATTGCAGTGACAACATCAGTATTTTGTTATATTTGACACTTTTTAAATTTTACACTTACAAGAAACAGAATGATCCATTATTTTCTTTTTCTCACTACCTCATTTTTCCAGATTGAAATGCATCCTTTTGGCATCGCTGTGGGTAAGACAGAAATAAATACAATATGGATGATTGTAGTTTCAGCATGCTGAACAGGAAGTTTCAGAGAAAAATGTACTTTAGTCTGTTTTAGCTAGAATAATTCTCATATCTGGAAAAACAACCATATATACCATTGCATTCCTATTATAACAAGGACAAAGGACAACATATAATTTTTTTTTATATTGGTACAATTCTCCTTTAAGGGCATAACGCCATAACAATTGGACTGACTGCCACCCTAAGTGTGATATTTTCCTGAGATTACAGAGTGCTCACTGGGCTGGCAGAGGAGAGAAGCTCAATTTTGAGGTGGGGACGAATGTTCCGGCATGTCGAGTACACGATACCACAGGCTGAGGCCTTTGAGCCGTAGAAAAGAAAAACGCTGGAGACCGATTACTATTGCAAACTAAAATATGCATTCCACAAATGTATTGAAAGAATTATGGTTATAGGTTCCGAGTTTTCCCTTGATCTAAACATTGCTTGGACTATACCATTTTTTGGACTTCTTAACAATATCAGACAAATGTGATTTGTTATGATATTCTCTGGAAAATAAGAATTAAATTCTCAGATTTCACACAATGTATTTTTAGATATTTTAATACTGTAATGTAATACACATAAATGTAATTGTGTCAATTTCTTTTAGGCCAATGTATAGTAAGAATAGAAATGGCCATGAGACATTCACAAGAGGTATTACCACTGTAATACCTGTCTGTGTGGATGGTCATTGATAAATGATTGATCATACCATATATTAATGCACGTCTTGTAAGTTGCTCTGGGTAAGAGCATCTGCTAAATGCCTAAAATGTAAAAATGTCATTGGACATAGAATGAGGCTGAGGCGGTTGCTAACGCCCTTCTTTGTCACTCAGTCAGTCATTGGCCACTCATTGGTTTTGAGTCCTTAACTGATCGTGTGCAGAGTCCTCGAGGGGTCACTGTGTGACCTTGCGTTGTCATGTCCCACGGTCCCTATTTAACTGACTTGGTAAATTTGGCTTTGATGAGAGGCACATTCTGTGCAGAACTGCCATGCTTGCACTTCAGCGTTATTGGGCATAAGTGCTGATATGGTTATACGAATCTGTGCATTAATTACAATATATTAGTGTTGGAATTATTGCAAGGCCCAGAATGTAATTCCAACAGAACTTATGTAGTTACAGCTGAATGTAATAGTTACCCTGCAAATACAAATCGTATTGATGAGTGAGCCAGCAGGCACAGAACTGTGTTCCATTATGGCTCAATGTGTACAGAATTATGCTGCTAGTTTCTCTTTTAGTTTTTAGTTTTTGCTTGCTAAAGGAAGTTTAAGTATACTGAAAATATGTGTTTTTACCTAGCGGTGGTAATATCAGCCTTTCTGTGCATGGCAGTATATTTATATTGAAATCTACGGGACATTATGAACTTGATAAGGATCTACAATTTCTAAGTGATATATTTATTTCCATTCCTTTATGAGAGAGTGGTTTTAATTTAGAAGAGGAAAGCAGTATCTCAATATCAAGCCCTCAATATCAAGACCCTGCCAAAAGTCTACCACTCACAAAAAGTACAGGAGCAAAGAAAATGCTCATTCTTCAAGTAATGCTTGTAGAATAATATTTTTAAATGAGATATGTTTTGTTTAAAACATTTGCAGAAAGTAATCTATGGTTGAGCTTTTGAAATAAATGTTGATTTAAATTTGAGCGCGTTCTTATCTTCTATGTTAATCCCAGTAACAAATTGTATGAATGTAATCTGGCTTTAAGTTCAAAGCATCCCTTTTAACTTTTATTAAATTTGCAAAGAAAATATGATTTTAATAAATAAGAGTAAATTCAGAAGTATGTGTGAATGGAACATTATAAATGAATAGATGATGTAAAGCATGTCTTCAATATAGCACAGTGTAGTGCATAAATTGCCTACACATGTGGCTTTCTGGAAGAGCCATGAGGATGAGCTATCCAAAAAAATGTCAAAAAAAGAAAAAAGTTACTCAGCCCACTGACAATCCTAATCATAAATGTGCATGTTTGGGAAGAGAAAACACAAAAGTGGATTTTTTTTTTTCTCGAGAAACGCAAAGTCTGCAAATCCCTTTTTCCAAATATTAGCGTTGAGATGTTATTTTTCCAGTCCATTTGGCAGCGTAGGCCCCATTCCCCTATGATGTCGGTGGAGAGGCTGAGAGGGATTTGGGACAGGAGCCAGCCCTCGAACCCTACCCCCGTGGGGGTCTGGAGCTGCCCCGGGTTCATAGGCTAAGCTGCGGTGCATTAGTAGGACGAGCAGTGGGACGGGGGCGTTAATCCCTGTGTTAAACATTGCTGGGTGCAGACGTGCTGCCAGCGATCCAAACCTCGAGCCACATGGCCACTCTTAAAGGGCTGGTAGTTCACCGACCACGCCACCACACCAAAAGCAAACCGGTCTGGCCAGAGGCTGTGACTGTGGAATTTTTATCGATTGTCATCCACTTGAACGGGCAAAATACAGTGGTCAGGACGAGTGATTACGGAAGGGAACAAGACCCGACACGTTGCCACATCGATCGAAGATTGCAGTCTGACCAGGCTAAATTCACACACAGAAAATAATCAAACTTCAATTTCATTGTCAAGCAATGGCAGTGCATCTTCAAGCAACGTGCAAGCGGTGTAGACGCTGAAGAACACAGAAATTAACGTTTTTGGCCACAGCGAGATCACACCATAAGATATCTTGAGTCACAGCTATTGCGGTATACGTTGAGATTGATACGGCCAGTGTTCAGAGAGATTGTGGGGGGAAAACGTTTTGTGTTCAGGCAGCTGAAAGATGACCCTCTTCAGTCGATGCTGCGGGCCTGAAGGCGGTTGGTTGAGGGACACTCGGATCAGGTGCGGATGAGTTAGGAGTTAATTCAAATTTCCATCGCTGGCCCCACATCTGTCACCTCAGCCTCACAGCCCTGTCACTGGCTCTTGAGTTTAATCCCATGCTCTTAGAGCAAAAACCTACAGTGTTTACACCACCTTGCACATAATGACAGCGTGTTCCTTTAAACCAATGATGGATTCCCCTCTTAGTGCCAAACCACTTCAGTCTCACTCCGGCTGAAGAGACAGCGCCTGGATGATAAGTGCACTGGTAATAAAATGGAGAATAAATGAGGAGAGCTTCTCTGCAGACAGATGGGGTTAGCCCCTTTCCTCCCGGGCAGCTAAAAAAAGAGGGGGCGAAAATATACTTGTCTGAGAGGGCATCTGCTGCGGCAGATCTGATTTTCCAGTGAAAATGATTTTCACATCATTCAATAGTTCCCGAATAACAGGTCTTGTCAAATGTTGAGATTATAATTAAAATGATTGCATTCACACAATTATTCGAGCATTGCGAAACATCGTGTTTCAGTGGCACCGAATGTCATGTGGGTGGTTATGAATTATGAGAAATGAAAGTTACCCATGAAATGACAAGAATGTACGTTCACTGTGATCGCTGTGGTTGTGATGTTGCAGTTTTATGAAATAATATAGAGTGGCTCAAAAACTAAAATCAGGCATTAGAATGTGTGACTTCGAGCTGAAGTGGTCTGGAAAACCAATTAGAATCCCACTTCTCTGTCCTTCTCAGTGGGATGCTGCAAAGCATTCTGGGAAATCATATTTGTATCACTCTTTTTTAATTCCCTTTCAAATGGCTGTGCTACTTCGTGATCATGACTAGGATATTTTTCTTTGTTTGTAGTCCAAAGACAAAAGTGTCTATGGGTGGGGAAGGAGAGGACAAACAGAACCAAAAACTGAAGTTATTATATATAAAATACAACTAAACAAATATTCAAGCACTAAATCCCCGAATTTTTTTTTATTTATGGGAGTAAATTGCTTTCCTGCCCTACTTTTTGTTAGATTATTCCTGACACTTGACTCAAGCAAGACTCTGGAGCCTCTACCCCGGTCTTTCTATTTCCCTCTCTCTCCTCCTCTCTCTCTTTCAGTCTGCCTTCATCACTCTCTCCTTCCCCTCGCTCCCTTTCCCATTCTGTCTGTCTCCTTGCCGGCGGCGACCGAGTCTGATGGGATCCGGTGTGCGGGGTGCCGCGCGCGCGAAAGGGGGCCTGTCACTCACTCGGAGCGGCCATATGTTTGCTGGCGTGAGCTCCGAGCCAGCGGCATCGGCTCATGCCAGAAGATATTAGAGTAGCAGCAGGGCGTCATTAAGGCGGTGCGATGATTGATTAACCGTGAATCAGTGAGCGGGATTCTCCCCAGCTCCGCGGCGGAAGGGGGGCGCGAGGGGGGAGGCGAGGGCGCCCCCTGCAGATGAGGGATGTTATTGCATTATCGCGCCGGCGGTGCGAGGATGAGCTAGGATGAGCACCGCGGGGACGAGGTGGGGGCCGGCGCCGGGCACAATCTCTTTTCCCGCGGAAGAAGCTGCGCGCGGGGTTGCGCCGTGTTAAATGGTGCGGCTAAAAGCGCGTTCGCCTTCACAGTGTGATGCGGGCACTTGGTAAGGATGAGATCTCAGCCTTGCTGTAGCTGTAGGAGGAACAGAGGGCCTGGGGTCCTGGCAATGGGGTGTGTCTATAAAAGACTTAGGCGTCAATGGCTTGCAAAGGCAAAAAGATGGGTTTATTTTTATTCATTTTCTAACATAATTACCGGTCTGGGCCAAGAGGTGGACGGGACTGCAGTGTGAAATGCATCACCCCTCACAGAAATGAAATGTGTTGAAATAAAATATATTATTAATATTGCTGAACAACACATGGCTAGATATGCAAATAATCGTGATTTGCAGATTTTGCTATATATTTTCTTTAAATGCGTTGTTGTGAAATATATGTATCATTATACTTTCCAAAAAGAACAATATACAGCATTTACAGCATATATTGCAGTATATTCCATTTCAGTAAGGGACTTGTGTGAAGGGCAAGGGTTGTCAGCTGTTCACCATTACAAAGGGGAAATAAGGCGTAGTGAAATTACAAATCAATATAAAGAGACACAAACTAAAATAAACAAAGAAATCGATAATAAAATAAAATATCTAGTAAAAAAAAAAGATTATTGGCCTGTAACACTCCTCACCTGTTTCCCTCCTCACACTCCTTCACCTCTCCCTTCCTCTGTCGCTCTCTCCTCTCTCTCTCTCTCTCTCTCTCTCTCTCTCTCTCTCTCTCTCTCTCTCTCTCTCTCTCTCTCTCTCTCTCTCTCTCTCGCTGTGTCCCTAAGCTGTAGGGTGTGTAGCAGCGCAGTGGAGGGCTGACTAATGAAATCCAGAGAGAGCCACCCGGCCCTGGGACTCCGACACTAATGTTGTGTTTGGTATTAAAATGCGCGAGGCGACTAAACTCCCACTGATTTCAATAAAAACATTTGGAACGGGCTCATCAATCAAGCCTCACAGCAATGAAGCTGTCTAACACTGGGCTGGGGAGTGAGGAGGAGGTGGAGGAGGGGAGGGGGGGGGCATTTGGGTGGGGGTGGGGGGATGAGTGCATGAGGGATAAACTTCACTTTGTGCTCTCACTCCACACTGACAGGCATTTGCACAAAGTCAATCAAGTGCTGGCAGTGTGCTGTGTCGTGCATGTTATGTGTTATGGGCGAAGCGATGACGTTAGAAAAATTGTATGTGAGGCAAGTCCTTATAACATGGCTGGTCCTTACAGCCCTAAGTTGCTGTTTTAGACAGACATGCTCTGTGTCCAGCTATGAGTTAGGCCCAAATCTTGTATAAGTACAAATGGAAGTAATGACGGTTCTCCTCAAGGTCAAGAGTCAAGGGGCAGGTGTTGACTTTGGTGAACTATGAATAAATAAGTTGGGTTATTGAATTATCTAAAAATGGGACATACAGGTCCTGGAGTAAAGCTCATCTTTGAATGACCCTACTGAACGGGAGAAATAACAGCATCTATACTGTAAATGTTAAGACACTGTCTAACAGTGGGAACGACAGCATCTTCACTGTAAATGTTAAGACACTATCTAACAGTGGAAACAGCAGAATCTTCACTGTAAAGGTTAAGACACTGTCTAACAGTGGGGACAGCAGCATATTCACTGTAAAGGTTAAGACACTATCTAACAGTGGGAACAACAGCATCTTCACTGTAAATGTTAAGACACTATCTAACAGTGGGAACAGCAGAATCTTCACTGTAAAGGTTAAGACACTATCTAACAGTGGGGACAGCAGAATCTTCACTGTAAAGGTTAAGACACTATCTAACAGTGGGAACAGCAGCATATTCACTGTAAAGGTTAAGACACTGTCTAACAGTGGGAACAACAGGATCTTCACTGTAAAGATTAGGGTACTGTGGGACAGCAGCATAACAGCAACTTCCCTGTAAACATACAGATTCACATTCACACAAAGCCCCTTCGTGTGATGGATTGCGGTGTTGCCGGACCCCCCGTGCCTGATGTGCAGTACCTTTCCCCCCAGTCCTGGGGGAATGTGACAGGGGGCTGCCAGCTGTCTGCAGGGGTGCCACGGGAATGTGGCACGGAGGCGCGGGCTTTAGGAAGCGGGTGCCGGCCCGGCAGTTCCCAGCGCCGGCCGCCATTGCGCCGCAGTCGAGGAAACGGGTTGGCACCCCCCCTCCGTTCGCCCATCCGGGCCCCCGCCTGAGGGAAGAATGCACGGGGCGGCTGACCTCACGTCTCTGCTGGGAGGGGAAGGACAGCGTTCACACCTGCGTGCCAGGGACTGCGTTCGCTCGCCGATTCCCACGCCCCTGCCTCCGCCGGGGGGCGCGGGCAAGAGCGCACCGGAGAGGAGAGGGGCTTCTTGCGGGCGGAGATCCCACAGGGCCCGCCACAACACTGACACCTGAACTCCACTCTTAAGCTAATTGATGCATGAATTTTAGTTATTTGAAAGATCCGGTTTAGTGAACGAAGATGCAAAATGTGAACAGCAGTTAGTGAAAAATAGTGATGAATACAAACATTTTATAATTTTTATCATAATGGTGGTTTTCCGTATGGAGCTCATTGGTGGTTGGTGCCAGTGGGAGGGAGGAAGGGAGGGAGGGAGGGGAGGGTGGGAGATGTGGACGGGGGGTCACAGTGCCCTGTCGGCAGTGAGTGGTGGTGGCAGTAGGGGGGTGACAGGGCTGTAGTCTAATGTCTTTTTAACAGCCTTTTAATTTGTGACACACACACACACACACACACACACAACACACACACACACACACACACACACACACACACACACACACACACACACACACACACACACACACACACACACACACACACACACACACACACACACACAGAGAGACAGACACAGACACACAGGCCTAGACATGACAGAGCACTCCCAAACATTATGCTGGTCTGTGGGCACAGCTGGCCTTCCATGGAGAGGAAGGTTATGGAGACAGCTGGAGGGGGCTCAATAAAGAGATGTGTTCAGATGAGAGAATGGCGTCATGTGAACAGGGAAATGCACTGATAGCTATGACATTTTACTTGTGGTTTTAATAAACAACAAAAAACCTTTTTCACCACTCAAACCAATATTGTGTGAGACAGTGCATTATTTTTATTTTCTGTCTAATTTGAATAAGGAGCACCAGACGTATACTGATACCCCAGAAAAGTTAATTTGTGCGATTTAGTGGGGGGGTTGACTTGCTGCTCTCTTGTGAAGTTGGCTGTCATTCAGCCCCTCGCAGTTCCACCCCCTGCAGTGAGGGGGTGCTCTTCTGGAAAATGCCATCTGTCCCCAGAGAGGAGCGGCAGGCCCCCCATTGCCAGAGCCAGGGGGAAGAGGAGAAGTGATCGATTGTGTTTTCATAAGGGGTAATTTACATTGACACGCCAGGGCTCATATCCATAGCTGCGTTTTCCATATTAAGATGTCGGGAGTGCTTCTGTCCCGCATCACAGCACAGGCAGAATGAGTTCGTTCACCTACAGCATCTGAACCCTTCAAACAATTTGCCATTTTCGTTGCAATTGTGCGCAATTTAAACCAACAAAAAAATGAGGAGGAGGGGGGGGGGCATTATTACAGAGAGAGTGAGCTACTGCACACTCAAAGTGAATAATTTAAATAAAGATAGAACCCCTCGTTTTCTTTGAGTCTTATTTGGTATCGCCTGAGCACAGCACACAGATGGCGTGACGATGAAGGAACGAAAAGCTCCAACAAGTTTCTGAGATGTCCGTGCTGAGCTCTGAATGGGGGTATTATGTCTCCACTAGGGGGGAGTGGTGTGCAGCGAAAAGAGCACGGTGTTTGTTATTTTTGCGGACTGCAACAAGAAACGTAGTTTGCGCGTTGCGCCTTTTGTTTTCTCTCTTGGGTTCAAGTTTCAGGACGACTACTAGGAAGACTTGTGTACACAAACTCTTCAGTCCCGCTTAACCGCGAGCAAGAGCCTTGCTGCTCAACTCCGTCTTATCCTGCGTCAGTTCGGAAGCAGAACATCCGGGGTTTGTGCTGTTCTGTGACAATTTCGTTCTCTCACAGTGAGATTAGCCCGTCAGAGGAAAGGATGTGTTTAGAGGTGCAAATCCTGCCTTCTACGGGGCATACTGCCAGTCACAAACGCTGGGCAGATGCGTTTTGCAGTGTTTCTGGATAAGACTGCTGGAGAACTTTTCAGGGATAATGAATGCATATCTGACATTTAATACTATATTCACTATCTCTGCTGGGCATTTAAAGCCTCTCATTTCTCTCAAAAGAAAGTAGTAATATTTGGATCCCTGTTCCTACCTATTGGATTCCCAGTGTTGTGGCAGTGTTCATTTAAGCCTGCGTGCTTCATCAGACTCATCAGAGGTGAGAAGCACTCTTGTGTGGGCTTCCCTGTACACTGTTCAATGTTGACTCGTGACACGCTCGCTGATAAACTGGAGTAATGTGTGTCCAATTCTCCCTTCTCCAGGCCCCAAACAATAAAAAGGTGGACTGAAGCAATCTGGTTTCGGGAGCTCACCTAATATTTTAAATGCCTGAATGGATCTCATCGGTGAGTTTGGCGAAAAGTTGTCATGCCGGTGACTTCAGTGGACCCACCTTAACTGCACCAAATGACAGTAGGGTATGATTGTAGGGATAGAGAGAGAGACACAGACAGCTGAAGGATAGATGGAGAGATATAGAGGGAAAGGGAGAGGGAGAGTGGTGGAGAGAGAAACAGAGCCAAGAGTGGAAGTAGGGTGTACCCTGGTCTCCCAGTATCACTGGAAACCCTCCACCGCACACACACACCCCACTCTCACACTGATTTTTTTTCTTTCTTTCCTGGAGCCCATGTGGTTTATAAATAATTTTTAAAATGTTTTTAATTTCCTGTCTCGTGAAAAAAAACAGCCAGACGCAGAGAGTGTGTGAAAGAGAGGGAATTAGTTTTGTGTTTATGTTTTTGTAGGACAGGGAGCGGCAGTGTGGTTTCAGCTTTGGGGTCGTGTGTCATGTCCAATTTTAATACGACACTCATTTCCGACTGAATCACCGATAGGGATCAAAGACATTCAGACAGGCTCTCTCTGTCCCTCTATCCCTCTGTTAACCCTCCCTCTCTCTCTCTCTCTCACTCTCTCTCCCTCAAATAGGGGATACAATATCATTTCCCTGTATTTTGTTTTATACTGCTTAGTTTGCCATCAGCTATTTCCTTAGCAGTTTTTTATTAAACTTCTTTTATCCACATTTTTTCTTTATTGTATACATTCTTTAAGTGTCCATTCACCATTGTAAGCCTGTCCCATTGCTGCATTGTTTTCTCAGCAACATTGATCTTCCACATTTAGTTATTTATAATTTGTAAGAACTTTTTTACCCTTTAGCTTTTTTCCCCAGTTTGGAATTCCCGGATGCATTTGTAAGCCCATCCCATTACTGCAACGCTGTCCACAAATTCAGGAGAGTGCACACAATCGCACACATCCTCCAAAACAAGTTCAGCGAGTTCACTTCCTTTCCCACCACAGTTCACCTGCTGAACTGCGCAGCCATTGCATGGCTTAGGTAGCTGGCTGCAGGCACCCGGTCAACTAGAGGTGTCATTAATGCGTGATGAAGAGGGAGGAAACCCTCCCTCCCTGGGCGATCCAATGCAATATAATCCTTGAGGGTTATTATCTGTGACCAGGAGAAGCCCTAGAAGAGATGATGTGCTCAGATTGTACAGACCCACAGGAAAATATTGTGGCCATGGATGGCCCATGTCCTTGAGTATGCCACTGGGTCATGCTTATGTTGAAAAACTATACTTAAACTGTAATATAACATATATAAACTCATGTTACCAACTGGAATCTCCTGAAAGGACAGAAGGAATCCAGGAGCAGACCATCTGGTTAGTCAACAGAATCTGTGGTGTGCCTTTTCTCAGTCAGTCAGTCAGTCAGTTGCTCAGTCTCTCAGCTACTGACTCAGTGGCTTCCACAGAAGTAAAAAGGCTCAACTTTACCACTAGAGGTGGCGGCTTTGCCCGTTCACTTCTTGTCTTGTTATGAATATCCCTCCTCTCTTTCTGCTATCGAAATCCAGGCTGTCATCACAGGGGGACGGAATACTGACGAAAAGAACGCTTAAGTCGCTCGGCTGGCAGATGCGTTGCTTCGCGGGCACAAAGCGGGCGATCGTGTATTGGAAGATAAGGAGAAAGCAGAAATAAAGGGCTTTTTCCCTCCCTCAATGGGAAGCCTGTATCTCCCCCCAGCACATGGCTTTCCCACGGGGGAAGTATCAGCGTCTGTCTCTGGGCGAGTATGAGATCACAGTACCCTTCCTCACAGAGAGGTCAGAGGAAAGAGGAAGTGACATTGTCGATAGCACACGCTATCAGCTCACCGAAACGCGTGGTGCACAGGGTTAGACCATGGGCAAAACATCCTGTCTGCATTTTCTGGCATTGTTTCGGTTTTTTCCCCCTTTGCCTTTTTTTAGGGTTTTGAGAAAAAAACGGTTTTACACAATAATACAGAGGATCTTGTGTTGATTGTTCCTTGCAGAAGTGTTGTTTCTTGCATAATTTTTTTGTTGTTGCTGTGTTTTTTATTAATTTTCACATAATTGAGTCTGCTTTGTTAAGTTGAACATGTTAAAATTAGTGTTTGTGGACACCAAGCAAAGTATTATTATTTTTGTTCTTTTTTAATGAATTACAAGACAAGCCACTGTGTTGTGTGAAATGCTCGACTTAGCAGGCAAAAACATATCCTGAAGGACGTTCAGCCGGATGAAACTGATTTGAATGGCAGTGATGAAAACACCATTTGTACAACAGCTTGTAGAGTAGAAGAGCTCAAAGAGATGCTTTTGAGCAGAGCATCCTTGCCAGGTTCTCATGAAATCAGAGCAACTGTAGTACAAAGTAAATAGTCACCATTCCTCCTGAAATGATTTTTTTCTTTCCTCACCTGCCATTTTCCTTCCTGCGATTGTTTTCATATAGCGTTTCTCCCCAGTCAATGATGACGGTCATCTATGGTCTAGCTGTGCAGTAGAAATAACAGCCTGTAAAGGCCACAGACGGAGAATGGGTGAATTTGATAAGGCCCGAAGGGGGTAGTCGGTGCAAATTGCAAGGTATTATTGTATTTTCCATCCATCCATCCAATTGTCAAGCCGTATTCCTGGTCAGGGTCGCGGGGGGTTGTATCCCAGCATTTTTATTGCCAATCCATCACAGGGCACACACACCATTCACTTTACGGGCAATTTAGAGCCTAACGTGCATGTCTTTGGACTGTGGGAAGAAACCGGAGTGAAACCCACGCGGACACGGGGAGAACATGCAAACTCCACACAGAAAGGCCCCGGCCTGGATTCGAACCCAAGACCTTCTTGCTGTGAGGCGACAGTGCTATCCACTGCACCACCGTGCCGCCACATTATTGTATTTTTTATTGTATTTTGTTGACATGGTAATGGTCGTGTACACCCTTCTAGGTACATGGGTATCGTCTCAAACACCCCCTCTAAGGTCCTGCTCATGGAGCAGGACATGGAGCTGTGAAAATTGCCCTGGCGTGATTATCATGAGAATGAGAGGAGGGGGGGGCGGGGGCCGGGGGTGTCTGAGGAAGTGACTCGCCAGACTGTAATTTCGGAGGGGTGACGGCGTGCTGTTCCTCTAATGGCTTCAGCATGGCTTCAGCAGACAGGCCTCAGCCTCTCCCTCCACGGCCGTTGGAACTAGAGAGAGGAGTGTAAAAACCCAAAATATGTTCCATTTCCATTTTTACATTTTACATTTTAAGCATTTAGCAGGACCTCTGGTCCGCTTGCAAAACCTAATTCTGCAAAATAATTCAAACTTTTTGATTTGTTCAGATTTTACAGTCAACACCCCCAAAAAAAAAAAAAAAACATACATTTTGAACATACATTTTGAATTTGCTCAGATTAAAAAGGTGAAATAGACGGGGGGAAATATACTTTTTTAGAAATTTTTTCCAGCAATGGGGATGACATTTTAGGTCTGAAGTTAAAGAGGAGCACAGGAGACATGGCCATTTGGTGACCTGTACTTCCTGGTGATGGCATACAGTGCCTATAGAAATTCATCATACCCTTTTGAAATAGTCACTTTTTTGGTCTTACAGCCTGAAATGAAAGTACATAAACCACATTTTCCAGCTTTATTTACACATTTTGCCTTACAACATTCAAGTGAAAAAAAGGGCACAATTTCTGAAAATGAATAAAAAATGAAAAACTAGAATAACAGGGTTGGAAAAGTGATCAGTCCCCTTAGAATAACCATTATAAACTTGCTCAGGTATAACCAATCACCTTCCAGATCTGACATCAATTGTAGTGGTTTTGATTATTTCACAATAAAATCAGCTGGATGAGGATTCCACTCCTAGTAGTGCATGGTAACGCAAAGAATTCACCATGGCTGGAAAGGTGCTTTCAAAAGGACTCCGGGATAAAGTTGTGGATAGGCACAAGTTAGGAGAAGGATATAAAAAGATTTCAAAGGCTTTAACTATCCCTCTGAGTACCATTCAGAGTATTATTGGAAGGAAGGCATATGGCACCACCCACACCTTGCCAAGATTGGGCCGTTCCTCCAAACTGGATGACCGAACCAGGAAAAGATTGATCAGGGAAGCTACCAAGAGGCCAATGGCGTTACAAGTCTTAATGGCAGAGATTGGGCGATCTGTACATGTGACAACAATCTCACAAGCTTTACACAAAGCTGGCCTGTATGGCAGGGTGGCAAGAAAGAAGCCTCTTCTGAAAAAGTGTCACACTGAGTCTCGTTTACGTTATGCGTAGAAACACATAGAAGATTCTGATGCCATGTGGCAAAAGGTTATATGGTCAGATGAGACCAAGATTGAACTTTTTGGACTGAACTCCAAGCGCTATGTTTGGTGGAAACCAAACACAGCACACCACCCAAAACACACCATACCTACAGTGAGGCATGGTGGTAGCAGCATTATGTTGTGGGGGTGTTTCTCTTCAGCGGGGACTGGGCAATTGGTCAGGATTGAAGGGAAAATGGATGCTGCCAAGCACACCCAAATTCTTGAGGAAAACCTGCGGCCCTCTGCTAGACAGCTGAAGATGGGCAGGTGGTTCACCTTCCAGCACGACAACGACCCAAAACACACCGCCAAAAAAACAATGCAGTGGCTAAAGGACAGGAAGGTGAATGTCCTTGAGTGGCCTAATCAGAGCCCTGACCTAAATCTGATAGAACATCTGTGGATGGACTTGAAGAGTGCAGTACATCGCCGCTCACCATTGAATTTGACTGAACTGGAACAGTTCTGCAAGGAAGAATGGGCAAATATTGCCCAATCTAGGTGCGCAAAGCTGGTACAGACATATCCAAGCAGACTGATGGCTGTAATTAAAGCAAAAGGTGCCTCTACAAAGTATTAAATCAGGGGACTGATCACTTTTCCAACCCTGTTATTCTAGTTTTTCATTTTTTATTAATTATCAGAAATCTTGCCCTTTTTTTCACTTGAATGTTGTAAGGCAAAATGTGTAAATAAAGCTGGAAAAAGATGGATTTTATGTACTTTCATTTCAGGCTGTAAGACAAAAAAAGTGACTATTTCAAAAGGGTATGATGACTTTCTATCGGCACTGTCGAACAGTGGGAAGGAGCTTGTAATCAGCAGGTTGCTGGGACTAAACCCACAAGGTCCTTAACCTGACTTGCTTCAGTAAAAATATCAATCTGTATACACTACAAGCAGATACTGCAAAACCTTGGACAGTGTAAGGCCACAATGGGCCTATCAAGTATTTTGTGATTTCTTGCTAAATTCAACTTTAAATAGACCTGTCTATTCTGTGTTTAAAGTGTGTGTGAATGGAGTGTGAAGTTGTTTAAGGGATCAGGTACAGAAGAAGGGGAAAAGGCCCCATTTTCCTATCTGCTTGGATCAGAGGCAAGGAGTACTGGAAGAGCAAGCTGTCATGCCAACGTCCTGTGGAATGGGAACTTCAATGGGGGGGTCAGGGAGACCTAATGGCTTGGGTGAAAAACACCCATGTGCAGAAAGAGCAGTACGTGTTATATTCAGGACATGAGAACTGTGTTCCGAACAGGAAGTTTGAATACTATAGCTAAGTTTTTGTTTGAAAAAAAACTCCTTCTCAATGTTCAACGGAAAGGTGACAGAGGGGAAATTGAGGAAGAGAAACAGAAAAACAGCACCCCCCCCTCACCCGCCACCCACACCCAGCAGGCCCCCTCCAACCAAACTCCTCCTCAAACAATCGAACAATTGATGCCAATTGGCCTGCTTTTCCTGCAAGCCTTCCATTACTCTCACAGTGTGGGGCCAGACCAGAGAGTGGATGAAATTGCACAGAATCCTTGCCGGTAATTGAAAATACCTGTCCCACCCCACCAGTTCCATCCCTCTTCCTGCGATGGATACACACGCATACACACAGACTCCACCCCCTTTCTCGGAGACAGCCTTTTATTCCGGAAGATTCTTAACTGCGCCCCCTGCCGGCCCCCCTATTCCATCTTGTCCTCAGTCTCCCCACTGAATTGAATTGAGCGAATGATTCCGTCCCAATTACAGGCGGGTGGAGTGGTGCCCTGCTTGCGCTGCCTGTGCCACTCTCCCTGTCCCACCGTCTTACAATTGCAGGTATTGATGCTGACCATTGTTTCCCCTTTCTCCCAGCAGGGGGGGTGAGGTAGTTTGTGGGAAATCGGGTCCCCTCCGGCGCAGATAACCCTTATCGATTTCCGCCCTCTGTCTCCATCTCCTCTCTCCTGCTCCCTCTTTCTATGTCTCTCTCCCTTTCTCTTCTTTATTGTCGACAGGTTTCAGAGTGGATGATAATTTGCTTGTTTCAGAATATGTTGTATAGTGTAGCCAATGGCACGACAGGAGAGAGGCTACTTTCAAAGCCTAAATAGCAGTATTTTTCAACCTACTGGGTCGCATGCATCACAGAAAAAATCTTTGCATTTAAATTGGCAAACCTCCAGTGTTTCAAGGGTTCTCTGACTGTCTGTAACACTGTGATTGTGTGTAATATTGACTTTGTGTGTCATGTGACCTAGACCAATTTTGTTTCGTGTAGAGAAAAAAATTACGCAGGCTGGTCACTTACCATAGGAGTCCGAAGTAAAATAACACCAAAGCAGGAGGACACATTTCAGAGAAGTAAAAATAAGGAGCCTTTCTGCCTCCCTGATCACCACCCTGAAATTTCCCCAGCTGGCTCCCCACCATTCTCTCTCACCAGCTCCCTGAACAACTTGTTTTACCTCCTCCAACACCCTACAATAATTAATGTCTCCATACAGCAGAGCAATCACCAATTATGTAAATAAACCCTTTTCACTTCATCACTGTGCAGGGAGGGTTAGGGTTAAGTAATAGAAGAGCTGAATTGGTGACTCCCATTGAACCTCCCCAGTGCTGTTATAATCACTCAAAACACACACTCACTCGCCAGCAGAATAAGACTTGACCCCTCATGTCCACCGCTCTTCAGAATGTTTAAGTTTCAACATAAATTACAGCTCTCGTTTATATAACGAGGGCCTCTCTTCAATTAGCCCACGTGATACACACACACGCACACTTGGGGAGCTGCAGACACGAGGGCATCTGATAGCGCTGACTACCTGCTCTCTGCAAATGAAGTACAAATTGAGTTGTGTAGCAGAGGGACCAACAGAGAACTGAATGTGTAGTGGGAGCAAGCAACACATTAATTACTGGATTAATTACAATTTTTGAAAAACATTTTTTTAAAGATTGTTTTTATCTCTCTCTCTCACTCTCTCCTTTGCTCTGTCTCTCTGTCTCTTTCTTGGTTCAATTCAATTCAGTGGTGCTTTTTGGCAGGGCAAACCAGAGCGGTGTTGCCAAAGCAGTCATATATGATAGGAAATATAAAATGTGTAACTATGCTGTATTATAAATTTCAATAATAGTTGGCAAAATCTGAAAAAGTTGGGAAATTGACACAAGCACCTTGACCATCATCTTGACCACTGACAAGTATTGTAAGACACAATGGGTTTAATTTCCATACTTTTTTTGGAAGGTAGACCAGTAAATACAATGTGTTACACTTCATTTATTCAGGGAAACATGCTGTAAATCAAATGTGGTACACAAGTAGTGCACTTGCAGTAGATATACAGTAGGGTCCACAAGTTTGAGTCCACTACCAAGATCTGTTTGTTTTCATCATTCATCAAAAACTAACACAACATTTTTACTCAGGAGAACAATTTGACCTCTAACTACTTCACTAAGCTCTGCTGACATAATTACAAACATCTGCAAAAACCTTTGCAAAGGAAGTTTTCTTTTTCAAGATTAAAGCACCTGCAGTAGCAAGGAGAACACATAGAGGACCATATTAGTTACGTCAATATCCGGTATTAATTGTTACAAGACCAAAACAACTCACACTGTGTATTAAGAGTGTCCATGTATTAAAACTTAAATTAAAAATAAGGTGTCACAACATTTTGAGGAAATAAAAGGCAATGGTGTGCAAACAAAATATTTATAGATAATTTCATACCATCCTTTCTCTAACAAACATTTTTTAATTTGTATCAGTGTTTTATGATATTCTTGGGTAAAAATGTTTTATTTGTTTTCGATGAACGATGAAAATGAACAGATCTTGATAGTGGACTCAGACTTTTGGACTCCACTGTATATACATTGTATATAAACAAAAAATATGACTTTCCCATCTTTTAGACTTTTACCAACCACTATCTCACTTAAAACATAGGTTTGATTAAGTTTCTAATTGCACTTTAATGATTCTCATTTCGTCAGTGAGGAGGCATTCATGGACTATGGCCTACTAGCTAAGTAATTTAGCTAGCTATCTGGCTAGCTAAATTACTATACTGATTACAAATAGATGACAAAGTTCTATACTTTACAAGAACTAACCTACGTTGATTGACTGACTAACCTAGCTAGCTGATATTGATTAATAAAAAATAATTAGCCATTCTGTTCAGTTCGCCAGGTCAGTCTTGTTGGGAGGAAGACGTTTAACTTTATAATGGTTGTCATAACAAGGCTTCAGGGGGCTGCTGATAGCTGTCATTTTGGCTCTAAATAATGACTAAAAACAATGACTTTCTGTGTTGATTTGGCTTTCAGTTTCCAGCATGTTTAAACTAAAGTGTCACTGGCTAACAGACAAGCTAACTTTTCACCATTCATTTCGAATGGAGCCTCATTTCCAAAAATCTAAATTTTAATAAAAACCGTGCCACATGAAAGTCTCCTCAGTGCCCTGATCTGTTTAAAAGACTTGAGTTGGTAAGAAACCGTATAATGATGTAAAAAGTCTGTAGAAGATGGAAAAAATGTTTTATGAAATGCAAATTTTCACTAGCGAACAAATGTGTAAGATTATTATTTTTTTTTGTTATAGCCTACATCCTTTGCCCACATTTTTTAAATGTAGGCTACAGTACTGGAATGGCTGGAACGATATTTTCTAAGTAAATTCCACCAACCATTATCTAAACACTGCGTGACCGTATCATATGAACACGCATAGGTAAACGTAAACATAATAGTAATTATCATAGTAATATTTGTATGTCTCTCTCTCTAGCTTTTATACATTCTCATTATAGTGTCACTGTATTATCCGTCAGCAGTCTTTTCATTTATGTGTATGTATGAAATGCATAACAAGGCTGGTTTCTTTGTGCATTGTGGATTTGAAATAGATTGCAGCCCCGTCATTAGGAATACAATCTGCTAAGCATAATGTGTGTGTCTGGTTTTTGCATACGTGTGCGTGTGTGTGTGGTAGGGTTGCAGACAGGGACTCTGAATGGTACAGAGTCTAGGAGGAAGCAGCTGTTGTTTCACACAGATAAGATGACCATTCTTTTTTAATGTGGGTGGAGTTCTTTTGTATTGACAAAAAGACTGATGTCCACAGACCTCATAGCCCCCTTGTCTCTCCCTCCCTCCCTCCCTCCCTCCCTCCCTCTCTCCCTCCACCCCAGCAGTCGCCCAAACATTTGGACTTCCCCAGGATGGCTCTGTTTGCTCTCACCCTCAAGGTCAGGCCTGGTCGCCCTCCGCTTCCAAAGCAAACCCGGCTGCTCCGTGCTTTGTTGTGAGACTGTTTTGTTTCCTTTATCAACACTGTCCATATGAGCAGAAAATCCTGCTGCCCCAACATCTGACTGCTTGTATACAGTACTGGAGCCCCCACCACCCCCCCTCTATTTTTAGAGCCTAATGTAGGAATGGCGGGTGTGTGGTCCATCTGTCTGCATACAGACACACCTGTGGACTGACCTCGGCAGACCGCAGACCCCCCCAGGGTATCTTCCAGACATTGGTCCCTGGGGGAGAAGTTTTGGGGGGTGTGGGGGTGGCACTGGTTCCACGGTCAGTGAGCCAGGGGAAGTTTTGGCACTCGGTGTGTTTGATCTGCGCAGCTCTGCGGTAATCGCTCGTGCGCGTTGATTAACAAGCTGCGCAAACAGAGAGAGGGCCTGATTGCGCTGGCCCCGATTAGAGAAACACAGCGCAATCTGTGCGGAGCCCTGCCACCATCGCAGACGTCACACATCATTACACACACAGACCCCTGACTCACCCTGTCTCTCCATCCCTCTACCCCCCTCTCCCTCTCCATCATCGCTCTCTATCTTTACATCACTCCTTATCTTACCTCCTTCATCCTCTCTCTTTTTTTGGCTTCTCTTTGCCTCGTTTTCTCTCTCTCCTCATTATTGCCTTCCTGTCAGAGATCGAACCGGAACCCATCTGAAAAACAGGAAACGCAGAGTTTCCAAGAGGTTGCCTTGAGGGAGAATGGTTTGGACGGTCCATCACTAATTATGAAATTAGGTTAACATGAGGGAGAAGTGCTGACTCTTATTTAAGGTGGCTCAGGCCTCGTTCACATCTCTGCCACTCTCTGCTTGAAAAAAAAACACACAAGGCGTTCCCAAATCAGCTCACACTGAAGTTGCAACTGCAGGGCTCTTTTTTTTGCTCTCAAATCTTCAGCACTTTGGCTGACATGATTACAGTTCACTAGATGGTCATAGTTGTATAAACTCAACTAAAATGATTAACTCACTGCATTGCAAAGGTTTTTAATGCTCCCACAGGGAAAGAGGGAAGATTTGAAGCCCATGGGGGTGGTTCTAGTCTCTGTGTGTGGTAAGGCGCGATGTGATTGTAATGGGGAAATCTCGGTCCGCCCACTGGGACACGCCGTCCGGGCCTACAGGCTGGGGACACGGTAGAGAAGCGGTTAAAAAGGCAGCCGATTTCCTGCCGCCTCGACAAGCTCCAGATTAGACCAGATGGACTCATTTACAGCCAATTAGCTACGGCACTGTAAGTGAAGCCTCACCTCCACAATTAAACCCTTTTATTAAAACCTCCCAGCAGCTCCTACGCTGCATTTTAATACAGGCGCCTGACGCCCATCCCCCTCTCACCTGAAACTCTCAGTTACCCAGATGGGATCGTGATAACAGCCACACCGGGGCAAGAAGCAAGTACAAAAGAAAAAGAAAAAAAGGCTGAGGGGGAGGGCAGATGCATTTCATATATTTTATTTTCATAATCATGGCTGGTTTGCACTCAATCTCCCTGCCCCCAAGGCTCTGTGACCCTTTGACCCTGATTACCCACATCCCAGACTCCTCAGGTGCCTCAGTGTGGGGCTTGATTGACCAGCCTGTTGCTGCTCACGGCCCACACGTTGAGGCTGGCGGATTTCTTCCTGGCCGCGAAAGCTCAGCAACAAAAGCATTAAATCATTTTTACAAATTACAAATAATCGTCCTCCTTAGTTGCTAACTGTCTTCTCTGCTGTTATATATGACAATTGCGATTGTTGTGAAGTTATAATTCTAGACTCTGAAGCAGAGGGTCAAGGCCTAGGCCAGTTAATATTGTTGTACTCCATAATCAGCACACTACCTCAGAGAGAGAGAGAGAGAGAGAGAGGGAGACATATTTCATCATGTCTCACACCAGCTTTACACCTGTGTTGTTGAGCTGAGAGGAAATAATATAAAGTTGAGAACATGTGTCATAAATCTTTCGGGACGGTAATTTAAATGTCCCCCGAGGTACATTTTATAGGGTTTTCTTTGCACTTTCTTTCTTTTTTTTTTCTTTTTCCCTCTTCCAGGGAAGAGAATGAGGTAGAGAAAGAGAGAGAGAGAGAGGGAAGGAGGGAGGGGGGGGGGAAAGAAGGAGGGAAGGAAGGAAGGAGGGGGAGAGAAAGAGAGGGAAGGAAGGAGGGAAGGGGAGAGAGAGAGAAGGAGGGAGGGAGATTAGGACAGATGTGACTTGCTTGGACTACGAGAGGGCGAGTGTGGCGGTTGGAATGTTGCAGGAAATTTGGGGATTATCAGTGGAGTGACTGCTGAGCGGAGCAGAGCTGTGCAGATCTGTGTGGCCTGACAGCAGTCAGCTGGCAGATGGGGGAGGGTATCGCGGAGAGAGAGTGGAAGGGTGGGGAACAGATTTGAATCTTTCTCCAGATTTTGCAATACTTTTACCATAGACATTTTTCACTTGTGAAATTAATATTAACAATATGAAGATAATTTATTCACATACACACACACACACACACACACACACACACACACACACACACACACACACACACACACACACACACACACACAGAGTCTGGGTTCGAGCTACACATTTTCTTGATAAACCATCTCAATATTTTTTTACTACTTAACATAATAAATATGCAATTTCCACCAGGAATTATGTTTCATTTGCACTCTTCCTGACATGACTGAGATGTTATCCGCTAGACTCATTTGTTATGGCAGGCTAAGTCCAGTAGGGGGCGATGTTCCCCGACAGGCACACCCTTCTCTCAGGGTGCATTGTTCTGTTGTTGGGGCAGAGCGACTGGGCCGTGTAGAGGAATGTGGCCGCGGCGCCTCCTCCCTCTCTCACCCTTCTCTCCCTCCTCTAATCGCCCTCTTCATCGCTCAGTCAGCCTTTGCCTGACTCCTTCTGTGATGGTCCGCTTCACCTAGCTCAAAAACAACACCCCCCACCCCCGCAACACTCACCCACCCACCCACCCACACTCTCTTACACTCTTACAGCAAAGTGCAATCTCTCTCTTTTTCTCCCTCCTGATGTACAGTGCAGAGCAGAGCTACGCTCCCGGACTGAACAGCAATAGCTTGGGCTAAAGGGGTTACCCAGTCTTTGTAGTTATTCCATGCCATGTGGCTTCCGCTGAAGATCACATGCCATTCCATCAGATATTTTCTGGTGTTAACTGGTTTTAACCGGTGGGTGGATGACAAAGCATTAAACGATCAAGAGTAATGAGGCAGAGGTGTCAACAGTGCCACTGTTCTGGGGTGACGAGAAGATATGCCCCCATAGGTGACTTCAGGAAAACAGGTGTTAAATCTCCTCTGTTGTCTGCTCCTTGCCAGTTGGTTGGGTCCCGCTTTGCTCACCCTCATTGTTTTAAAGCCATACCACCATATGGCGTTCTGAACAGCACCGGGTTTGGTCAAATTTTGCATACGATGTTCCTGAGTCACGTATAGAACTGAAGTGAAATGGATGTTACATGGACAGTGTGTACCGACCCAGGAGGAGCACAGAACATGTGAGATGTGCACTATGCCAAGTGTGTGCAAGGGAACAGAGGTCACAGAGGTCGTGGCTTTAATGACAGTGCCGTTTATGGATAGGGCTGAGAGTGTTAGTCTCGCATGAAGTCATTCATTTTCAATAAAAGGATTTGGGATTAATGTGATTGTATCCTCACCTCTTTAGAGCTCTTATAGTTTCTAATTGAAGATATGCTTTTTTTTGGGTGGAGGGTCAGGAAGGGGGGTGGTGCGTGGTGAAGAAGACATTTCAATTTAGCACAGTGGTGTGTCCTCGACACGCCGATAATGACAGCTCAGTGCAATTTTAGTGCCCCTCAGTCAAACTGCCTCTAATTGTCCCTGCAATGCTAATCAGCGCCACCAATCCCAACTAGAGCGGAAATACGGACCAATTTTCGCGTTACAAGGAGAGCAGAAAATGGAGGCGAGCCGAGGGGAGCAGGGAGCCAGACCTCTCAGGAGAGCGCCGCAGATGGCTTCATCTCCGAGCTACAAAAACACAAACACACACACAGGAGGGAGAGGGGATGACACACACACACACACACACACACACACAGTCACTCACATATCCACTTACAGTCACTTACAGATGCGTGCACATACAGACACACAGACACACACACACAATAAAATAAAAATACACACTTACAAGCACAAGCACATGCACATATCACAGTCACACATATACACGAACACACACATTCAGTCTCTCACACATACATAAACATGCTCACTCTCACACACACACACACACACACATGCACCCACACACACTTATATGTCCATAAATAAAACACACATTTACACGCATTCATACATATACGCACAAGCACATGTAAACACAGTCACACACACACACATAAACACACATTCACTGCCATAGACAGGCACACACTTTAACCTCCAGACCTGTATGACTATATTGTACTATTTTTTAATATCTTTTCGGATTTTCCAAATATGATGTAGACTGGCAGTGCTGTGGAGACTGCAGAAAAGTGATTCTGTTTGTAGAGTATATCTCTGATTGTCACATGAGTGATCCAGTTTGTAGTATGATCCAGTGATCCAGAGTATTTCTCTGATGGTTAACAATGTCCCACAGCCCCACCCTGTGCAGCAGATACTGAGCCACCGGTTGACACCCGAGGCACAGGGTCTCTCATCCTGATGATACAGCCCAACACAACAACAAACAGACAACTAAAACACAGGATACAAAAAAGGAACATACACCTGTCCTTTTACCATCGGTGTCTCCTGCCCTGTGTCTGTGCAGTCTACTCATAGGGCGAAAAAGCCCTTTTTGTTTCTACTGAAGTGATATAACAGATCGATGGGCTGACATACAACTTTGATCCTGTTCACATACTGCCACCAATACTGTACCTTGCTTTGGAGAAGCAGAACATCCTTTGTCAGCATTGCAAGTTTGCTATATATTAACTGGGATTCAAACTAATTTGATTCCTGTCTTGTCGCTTCAGACTAACTTCCACAGGTTTTATTACCCACAGTGATTCAGCATCACGAGACATGGCATGTGATCTCGAGAACTTCCACTCGCCATTTCTCTTCAGCTGACAGGGTTTTGCCAGGTCAGCGCGAGCGTTTTTTGCCGTGTACTGCATCAGCCTTCAGAAGAGTCCTGCTCGGATACCGTCCATGGCTCCCACTGACCTGCGGTTTATTGATACGGCCTTGACTGGAAATTTACATTGGAGTTTTTAAAAGATAAAATCTCCAGCTTGTAGTCTCAGTAAGACCAAAGGCAGCACAGCAAAAATCTGGGGGCTGCTAGGTTAGATAGTTCTGTCACAACAAGCAGATCTTTGCACAATAAAAGCAATCTGGGATTTGAGTTCAAGACACTAGCATGGCTGTCATCTGTTTATGTGTGTCAGAGACTTTGTTTGCTTGCACAAATCAGTTTGCGTGTGCAAGTGGGGAGTTTATTTAACGTTATCTGTGTGCACAGGTATTTGTATTAGGGCTTTTGGATGGATGACAAGAACAAATATAAGAAAAGTTGAAATGGGTGCCTGTGTGCAAGAGCACCCTATGTGCGATTGATTTGTGCATGTGTGAGGGTGAGTTTGTGTGTGTGTGTGAGTGTGTGTGAGAGAGAGGGAGAGATTTTGTTTGTGCGTATTCGTGTGTGTGTTTTGTGCATACAAGCACAGTATGAGTTTTTATATATGTACGTATATGTTTGGCTGTGAGGGAGATTGTTTGTGTGTGTGTATGAACGTGCCTGTGCATACATGCATGTGTATGTTAATGTGCACATCTGTATGTATGTGTGTGTGTGTGTGTGTGTGTGTGTGTGTGTGTGCATCTTCATTCCAGGCTACCTCACAGTATCAGTGCACTGATCTGCTGATCTGCTGTGTAGTGTCTGTGGTCTGGCTCCACACGGCTTATCAGAGTTCCTCAGTGATTACCACACACACACACACACACACACACACACACACACACACACACACACACACACACACACACACACACACACACACACACACACACACACACACACACACACACACACACACACACACACACACAGGAATACTGGCAGAGTATGCAGGCTGCAGGCTGATCACTGTGCTGTGAGTAGTTCTGTAGATCACAACGGAAGAATTGGGTAATTTCCAGTACTCTACAGGCCTGCATGCCCAGACCGTCGAGCCGGCCGCGTTCAATCGCACAGGCCCAAACATCAAGGAAACACACATAAAATGAGAAAATCACATTTGCTTGCCCTCATGTTTTCCACGTTAAATCAGCCCGCCTCTAATTAGCGTAAGCCCTCCCCGCCCTGCTGTAAGAGAAGAGGGGAGATCTCTCTCTCTCTCTCTCCTGATGTGTGCCCTATTACTCAGCCCCCCAAAATAGACGCTTTCCTTTACGGAGCCGCACCTCCACCCAGTGTTGTCATGGAAATGGGCTATTTGTTTCACAAATCTACCAGAGAGGGCAGGACGTCGTGCTGACTGTGCACGCAACACACCGTGAGCTGCAACTCCTTCATAGGGTCTCTACCAACTTTATCACCTCAATGGGCTCTTAACTTTCACAGGGACAAGGATCAGAAAGTATAACCTGCTGGAGATATCAGCTGATGACAACTTGAAGGACTAATAAGTGTAAACATTATATGAATGTGGGAAAACATATGAACCTATATATACATATATGCTATTTAGCAGATGCTTTTAACCAAAGCGACTTACAGTAGTGAATGCATACATTTTTCAGTATATGTGGCCCCAATTGGAATCAAACCCACAACCTAAGCTTTGTCAGTGCCATGCTCTACCTACTGAGTCACACAGAACCTATATATATACCTATGTATGGTATCTATATCCTTGTCCTTATATTGGATGTTAGGGTGGAGCAGCCACTCAGGAACAGGGAATGTCACCAGTAGGTTGTAGGTTCAAATCCTGAATGGGAGACTGTTGTTTCACCTTTGAGAAAGGTACTTGACCTGACCTGCGAGTCACAAAGCTACGTATAAATTGTCACCTATGTAAGCTGCTCTGGATAAGGGTGACTGTTCTATAATGTAAGGTAATATTAATGCAAGAGGGCAGAAAGGAAAATAAGTATGAATGTATTGCATAGTGGCAAGAACAATATATGGCATTTAATAAACAAGTACTAGTTTTTCTGTTTGATTTTCAGGTATGTGTGCCTGTTTGTGTGCCTTCTTTCCACAGACTGGTTTAAAGAATTTGAATACCTTTTCAGACAGTCTTTGCCCAATTCAAAGGCCTCTCCATACCATGATTTAATCTTGCCGTCCTGCTGAGTTTCCCTGTAGGTTCACACAGCTTTGAAGCTGTCAGCCATTTCCTGATGATCAATATCACTTCTAAAAGGAATGTCGACGATAGCGGGAGATATGGTTGCTACAGCTAGCACGTGAACGGTCAAAATGTATTAAAAACATATTAAACATATATTTTTTTATCTGTAAAAGACATAAGCCGAGGGATACAGAGAGGTTTTGGACAAGGTGGAGCAGACTTATGGCTTGACGATTGAGTTATCGTTAAACCATAACACTGGACAAACACTATGATATCCAGAGGATAAAAACACTGCTTGGTTTGGCTCAGGTTCGACTGTATCAGCATACATGTACTGTGCGAACATTGGCATGTATGCATATGCATTGTAATTTGGCATCAATTTGCAGTTTTCAAATGTTTTAACAAAGCACACACCATAAAGACAGCCATAAAGGCACAATAATGCACACATATGCTATCTCCACACAAACTGCTGTACGCAGAGCTATTCAGAGTATAGGTACGTATTGCTCTAGGCATACTTTACACATCTCTACATACCTCAACATAGGGATATGTGTTCAATAAAGAGGTTCAAATATACAAACACATATTAAGCCATAAACAGACGTGTATAACTGCAGATCACACACACAGGGTCAAAAACATAATCACATACTTAGCTGTAAACAGACATGTACAATTATAGATTAGATGCAGGCTTGAGAACAAATTAGCATATCTGGCATTTGGAGGCAGATGGGCAAACGCGCGCGCGCGCACACACACACACACACACACACACACACACACACACACAACAGTTTACCCCCTTTCAGAGGTGCTTGACTGAGTGTGATGTTTGAGGTTCAGGCCAGCAGAGTGACAGAGATAAAAACAGAGATGACAGAGAATGACCGTTGGATAGATGTCCTCTTATCTCCCCCCAGCTCTCTCCTCTGCTGCTTATACAAAGTTCAGTTCAGCTGCAGTCCTGCACAGCTACCAAAGACGCTGACGGAAAAAAACCCACACACCCCAAAAGAACAAAACAAAACCACAAACGGGTGTCAGAAGTAGAGAATATATACCGTGGAGGGACGAAGCTTATTTCTGGACGGCTGTTGGAGTGTGAGGCGTAAGAGGCGTTAGTTTTGTCGGGTCTAAAAGGAGAAAAACCTGTGTTTTTGTTCAAACTATGTATGTCCTTTAACCACCAACCAACACCCCGCGCTATCTAAATGCACACACACACCCTGCATTGGCCCCTTATTGTCTGGCTGCGCAGGTGTGCTGAAGCTGATAAGGAGAGGTAACCCTCAGCTCACTACTGTGGGGGGGGCCGTGACGGACAGCTGGGAACGCTCAGTGCTTGGCCCTACCTGGCATTTCCAGAGAGGGGCAGTGTGGTGGTGGAGGGCAGGGGGGCAACCGCATTTATCCAGAAAGGGAAGGGGGTCACAGACGTTTCGGCAGGCGAGGAGGGGACCCTCATGAATACACAGCCGATACGGATAAGAGGCCCGCTTCCGTTGGCCCTCACACCGACCCGCTGCGAACCCCCATCTGCCATTATTATCTGCCATCCCCCGTCATTATCAAGCGCCGATGCTAACAGCCACACCCCCCAGGTCGAGGTGCCAGCGTTCATCTGTGGAATGGGGGGACCACGCAGACCGAATGGGCCCCGGCACCACACCTCTGACCCCCTCTCCGAAACCATATCTCCTCCTGAATGCCAGACCATACTGGCTGACATTTTCTGCATTCACCCAGGGACTGATCGGAATCATTTCATATTGTGACCCCTCCTCTCATCCCCCCGCCCCGTCCAAACGAAAAAAACTAACTCTCCAGGGTGTGCCACTGTCTCTTTTTATATATATTTATTTACAGTGCACCACATTACGTGAATGTTGTCGGTGGAGGTACATACACTTGAATTGTTTTTTGGTGGAAGTGTGCCGATGTGCTTTGGCCACCTACCATGTCTTTGTTCTGGGCGTTTATCTGTTGTAGGTGAGTTTCAAGCAGCTTTTGTGGGCTCCTTTTGATGGGGCTCCTCTATTGTTTTGTTTTAGTCGTACCTTGTTAAACGTAACTTAGAAAGCTTATCATTTTCCACCTTACCTGCTCACCCGTGCACGCTGCAATACATGCAAGCTACTTTACTCTTACTACTAGAGTAGTAAGTGGAGCAAGGTAATGAGTTAGAAGGTTCCAGACATTCAAACCTATGGGCTACAATCACAGTTAGGGTGACCAGCTGTGACTGACCTTGTGTGGGACAGTCCCTCATTTTGACTTGTTGTCCTGCGTTTTACATTGTCCCACACCCACACACACACACACACAAACACAGCTCAACAACATCATTAGCAATTGCTTAGTTATTTTTGATATTCCTCCTTTACCGTCCTGTAATGTAGGGGTTTCTCAGAGTCTCAGTGTGTATCTCTCTTTAGCAGGAACCAGTGCAAACTGACAACAGGGTCCTAGAAGTCAAGCATGAGTGGACTGCTGTGTTTCCTACTCTCCGCTCCTTCAGCGAGATGAAAGGGCCTGATTAGGGGGTAGTCTTTCAGAACTAGAACCAGAACCGGCACCGCATTCAAGCCGCAGCAGCAGTGTGCCTGCAATCAGCTGGGTCAGGCCAAGCCGTCCATGAAGCAGGCAAGGGGGGTGGGTGCTAGGTGACGGGGGGGGGGCGTGGGGATATTGTGGCCGAGACACAGAGACCACGCCAGGGTTAACAAGAGACTCCAGAACTGTTCCCAGCCCTGCAGTGTCAAACTGCCCACGTACCCCATAAAGCAGCCCCTTTTTTATTTTTAGGGGTCTAATTAGAGCCCTTGGCTGGGGTGGAGTGTGTGCTAACTTTAATGGGCAATTAGTGATATTGTGTCTGGGCTGCCTCCCTTCACGAAGGAGGGGGGGTTGGGGGTGTTGTGGGGGGGATGGGGGGCAGCGGGATATGGGCACATGGGTACGGGCTGTGGCCCAGGCCGCACAGCACGGCTCTAAAATTAGACGAAATGAGGGAATGCGGGAGCAGCCTGTCCCTTTTTGACCAACGGGCATCCGCGAGCCGGCGTCTCCGCGCTCGCACGGTCGACACGTTTCACCAGCGTCCCCGAACGCGATAGCATGGAAACGTGTTTGCGCAAAAAAAGGTGATTGGTCTACCTGTGGTTCAATGCGACAGGGCCTGCAGTCCGAATGGCTGCACAGCTCACAGAGACAGCAGGCAGAAAAACCGAATGAGTGACCTGTTAGCCATAGGTAGGGAAGGTCAAGCAACGCTATCACACAGGGGCGGACGGGCTAATGTGCTAACATGCTTTCCACACCAGCGGGCGATTTTTGCTGAGTTTAGAAAAATACTATAATTCCATAATTCTCTCTACACCAACCCTGCTGTCATCACATTTCCCTTCTGCATGATTTTAATGGGGATAGATCTGCTGCAAATGTAGAACCGTGGCCATCAACACAGCACAACAATACATGTGAATAGCTCGCTAAGCTAAAGACCAAGGTCCCCAGCTAATCACCCTCATTGCTTAACTCCTCTACACGGTCACCCAATGTGATTTCTGTCACCTCCCTTGGCGATTTGTAGTCTAACAGGTTATGAATTCATCAGTGGCCCGGCAGTTTAACACAACATCATGTGCAGTGGGAAATTCAGCTTGGTTTGAGATAAAATAAGCTGCAGATCTTTGAACGCTGAATATAATACATCTCTGCACATGTTCCAATGTCGGCCACGCCACCAGACAATTGATCTTATCACCTGTGTATCATATTGTGGTTGTATAAATGACAAATCAATCCTTTTAATTGCAAACGAATAAGAGTCAGGTCAGGTTTTCGCATGGCACATGGTCTGGGCGCCACTGAAATTCAGGCGGTCTTCTGTGAACTCAACAAAGATCACTTAGGATTCTCTACCTCACTCTCTTTGCCTGCTTCTTTTAGGTTTTTTTTTTCCTTGATAAAAATCCCAGGAATTTCCTCCATATTCCCATAGGAATGTCTGTGGCAGGGTATATTTTACACAACTCCCCCCCCCCGCCTTTCTCCAAAGCCATAGCGGCTCTTTTCTCTCCCTGTGCATATATCATACCGCGGGAGAATTTGCAGTTTTCTAGTAAAAGTGCAGGACTATGCTGGCAGCATGTGACAGCATCAAGAGAGAAATGTGAACATTCAAGACAGAGGGAAAAGAAATGTTCACTAGGCCTTGTCAAACAACAAGCCATAGAACTTTTAGCAAGAAGGATTTGTAACAAAGAGAAAGGAGGGGAATAAAGAGAGAGAGAGAGAGAGAGAGAGAGAGAGAGAAAAGAGCGATAAGAAGCAGGGGAGAGTTCAGTTGGTAAAATATTACAAAATGTTTCAAGGAGGTGCTGATGGGAGCTGAAGTCCAGTCCTAGTGCAGAGACATTCTACAACCTCTAACGATGGACTCCATCTCCCATGAGCACAGTTGTAAACCATGCCTGGTGTGGGGCTGAGCTAGGCATGCCTGCAAACGATCTGTCATGGCCTAGCTGTAATACGAAGCCCTTTCAAAGGACAACAAGATTTTTTGGACTTTACACTACAGCTTGGAGAAGAGGGACCTCATTCATAGCTGCGGCGAGCACACTCAGATGATTGTATGCAGGGTGAGAGTATCATGGTATGAGAGGTGGGAGATCAGTCATTCAGCTGAACAAGATGGAAATCCCCTTAATTAGACTCATAGCTCTGAACTGTGACAGATTTGTGCGCGTGCATGTGTGTGTGTGTGTGTGTGTGTGTGTGTGTGTGCGCATGTGTGTACATGTGTTTAAGAGAGGGAGAGAGAAAGGAGTGAGACGAGAGAGATTTTGACACAGCGAAGAACATAAGGAGCGAGCGGAATGTTTGCAGCGGCCCGGGCTATGTGTGTCGGGAGCCCTGTGCTGAAAATTGCATCTGTTCCTAATTAAGGAGTGCTAATGAAGGCACGTGTTCCACCCCGTCCCACAGAGAGCAGGCTGGTTGACGCGCTGCAGGACAGAGGGGAAGGGCGGAGCTGTTTCCCCCAGCAGAGGGGCACAGGCTGGGAAACAGTGGGCCCTGCTTTGGTCTTTTTTTTGTAGTCTTTGCGGGGCGACTTCGGCCTGCTCTGATGATGACTGCAGCAAAAGACCAACTGTCTCTGGTGTGCTGTTCCCAAACCTTAAATAGAAGTCCACATCCTTTGTCATGTTTTGAACTGATCTTGGAACCTCCAGAACCAAGACAGCAACCAAGACCAAGTGATTTATCAGACAATCAAAAAAAATAATATATATATATACACACAGTATATATTAAATTAATTACAATCTTAATTATTATGATTAATTAATTATAATTACAATCATTATTTTGTTGTTATTATCAGCCTCTTCATGAAGCGCATCATCTTTGGTAGAAAAGTCTGGTCCGAATCAAGAAAATAGAAAACGATGTAAATGAAAAACACGAATTACAATTATTATAACTCAGCGATTACAGCTCAGCAATCACGCCCGCTCAATTGCGATGGGTATAGTTGACCTGGTACTGAGCTGTGGATGGACAGGTAACTCGCCAGTATGATACTGAGATGAAATCATCCCCCAGCTGTGCACTAACTTCGATGGAGTTGCAAAGGAAAAGGCACAGATCAGGAGGGGACCAGCTTGTCACGTGACCCACATGTAATGTTTTCATGTTTCAGTCACGGGGGAAAAGCACTTTGATATTGATTGCTACACCACTTGTTTGCTTAGCAGTCACCCTTAGTGAAGGAAAACTTACATCGCCCCACCTATGCACTGAGTCTTGAATTGAATTATCCGGTCATGTTATTTAGGAGCAAAAAACATTGACTACAGATGCAATACTTTATAAGCCAATAAAATAGTGTTCCAGAATGAGCATTATTATGACTCACATAATTCAACTTTTTTTTTTTTTAAAGTTTTATTCCTCAATTTGGAATGCTCAATTGTAATTACAGGCCTGTCCCATGGCTGGCAGCATTCTCTTTTGATTTGGGTGGGAGCACACTAGCACTTCTGTCCCTAGAAATGAGTGCAGCCAACCACCGCTTCCCTTTGGCCTTCAGTCCATCCGCTGAACTGTGCAGTTACTGTGCTGGAGGACTGCACAACTGACACTGCTGGTGCAGGCAGATTGCATTGGTTGTGAATGGGAAAATCACATTGTAGCTACTGGTGCCCATTAGAATTATATTTGCTTCCTCCCATAGTGTGAAACTTTCTCCAGCTGTGTGTTCAATTCCATTTCAGTTTACTCAATTTAGGAAACTGAATTGAATTTCATTTAGTGATTTGAAAAATGCTTGTGTTCTATGAGGATTCTTCAGTTAATTAATTGATTTTCAATCAATGCAGTGTTCATTGGGGGTTTCAGAGTGAACTGTGTATGTTATAGCTTTAAACATTTTTGTTTTAAAACAAGAATTGTATTTTACCACTTTGCCGTTAGCTTTAATTTTGAAGTATTTTTTTCACTTTTGCAGCTTGTGTGTGGAAATTGATTGTGTCATAGCATTAGCTTGCAGAGTATACTGCTGCAGCTCTGGTTGTTTAGTGGCTGTCTCTGTACTGTTCAGCACATTGAGCATGGGAAATGCTTCAAAAACACTCACTCTGTTGCTGTTACTCAACTACTCTCCCCAGAATAGTCTGTTTCCCTGTGAACTGGTTCCTCTCTCTTTGACCCTTTCAGGGGCATCGAAAGAATTACAGAGGAGTTTAGCTCAGCGGTATCAAAATCAATACAAATATTAAACCAGCTGTGGCCATTGCAATCATGCCCATGAGGAAGACTGCCAGTACTAGGGCTGAAATCAGTGGCTGTTTGGACTTGTTCAGGGGTTGTAACCTTAATAACGAGGTTGCAGGAGCTTGGGGTTCGATGCTCAGTAGGACCACAAGCCCCCACCCTCCCCCACCCCAAACTGACAATTTCAATAAGCAATGTTAAAATCTTTAAAAAACGGTTGTATGTTGTGGAATAGGGACACAAACTAATACACAGTATTCTTGCCTGATTCTCAGTGCTGGTTGCCCTGTCGTGCTTTGCCTGTGGCTGTGGAGACAAAGGAGGAATAAAAAAGCATGCAAGATATCTTAAGGTTGTGTGTGTGTGTCTGTAATTAGCAAAGATTACAGAGATAACGAGTTTCAGGACCTTGGGAAACCCACGATTGAGCAGAACCCGCCACACACGGCAAGAAACGCTGAGGCCTCGCTGTTCAGCTCAGCAACAGCACAACAGTTTTGGAGAAACGTTTTATACATCACAGGGGCATGGAGGAACTTTGGCCCAGCCAAAATACTTTTTAACAATTTGATTTCAGTGTGTATCAGTCCCATATCGGAACAGTGTACCCAGAAATCATTGCTAAACAAGTAGTGAATACACACACTCACACACAGAAAAGGGGTTAACACTCTACTTTCAATGGCCTTATGCAGACATACACAACACCTCCATAAGCCCTGTGTAACAGCATTAAAGATGATTTAGAAATGTTCACAGAAGTTTATTAGAACTGGTATAAGATTTGATAGAGCATACCATCCTATTATGCTATAAAATAGTATACAAATGGTTATATATGCATATGAATGATTGGTCAAGCCATTAAGAAGTCTTATAAAAGTATGTTTTTGAGTTTATCCCCTTACAGTGCTAAAACATGCACTAATTACTGTATGATATCTCTAAAGTCCTTGTGCCTGAGTAATAATGTAATAATAATCTTGTTTTTAAATAAAATTAATACGAATATTCAGAGGTCTAGATTTGTACATAAATGTTTTTCATTTATTTTTAAGTCTGGGATTTTTTGTCTTGTCTTTGGCAATTCATTGTCAATTGGTGTCAATGACTACACATCAGTAGTTGTACATAGATTGTTTTGTCGTTGTTTTATTATAAGTGCATTTGTTTGGCCTGGGAATTTTCCTTTCGCCTGCGGGAACAGTTTTGCAGTAACCCGAGGCTTGAGGCCGCGGTCAAAGGGACAATGTGTGGTGGTATCTGTTAGAGGAGCGCTGGAGGACTTGTCTCCGCCCACCCACCCACCTCCCAATTATTACCAGTTTGTGTAAACAGACCCCTCCTCCCCACCCCCACCGTCAACCAACCCACCCACACACCCCCCCCCAAACCCTCCACCCAATCCATCCCCCTAGCCCTTTGATCTGGTCTAGGCTCATTAATGCTCTAATCAGATTTAATTAGCTCCTAGGGTCAGCACAAGCAGCCAGACCAGCTTTGGACCCTGCTTCTCCACTGCCTGACACGGCTCCTGAGCCAAACCTCCCTTGTGACAAAATTAGTCTATGTTAGGTGTGGTAGTCACATTGCGTGTCTGTGCCAGAGTTGCGTATCGCAAGGGACGCCACGAATGGGTCTAGTTGTGTGCCCCAGCCCTGAGCAGCACATCACAAACAATGTTGGGACGGGTCTGATGGATTCCGGACATGAAAATCGGTGAACCGCAACTAATAACCCTGAGTCAGGTCTGCTTCGTTCAGCCAGACTTACTGCGAACTTAGACCCATGCACTTAACTGAGATAAGAATGGGTGAACCTCCCCTAATTACAAGTAGCGGTGTTGCTTTTTATCCATCTGTCCTTTATGTTATATTTAGAGCGACTGCGTGCTGATTTAGCAGGTGAATCACCAGCTGCTAATCGCCAAGTAATGCAACATAAACCAAGCTAGGTGATGACGTAGCAAGGTGGGAGTCACAGTGCGGAAAACGCTGTTGATGGAGAAATGCAACTTTTTTTTCCAAACCCAGAGAAAGTCACCCATCCGTGTGGTACTTGTGACGTGCTGCTTGCCACTGGAGAGTGAGGGAGCCAATCCCTCAGTACATTTCTGAAAGCTCTACTGTGTGCACCATGCAATGTGCATTCACTCACTTTTCACCCTGGTCACCACCAGACATGTCTACAGGAGATCTGATTAGCTCTTTTACACACACACACACACACACACACACACACACACACACACACACACACACACACACACACACACACACACACACACACACACACACACACACACACACACACACACACACACACGACAAACAAGTTTGGTCAAGCCATGAGCAGAATGGCTGTTAGACTGGTGTCTGAAACCCTCAAAAGAAAAAGACACTGCAACTGCAGCTCAGGGCGGTGTGTGTTCGTCAGACCCCAAAGCCGAGAGTAGCATACAATTGCTCAAAGGCCCTGTCTATAACCGTGAAGTGCTGCTGGAGTAGACCTGTCTGACAGCTGCCTCTGGGGTTCAGCTCTCAATGGCTAACTAACCTGTGTAATTAAAACGAGTGAGGCTTAAGGGGGGGAAAAGTCCCCAGTGCAATGAGGAAACACAGATGTGCCTGAGGAGAGGAATCTATGCCCGGCTGTGGGGCGCACGAGCCGAGAATGAAAAACCATTTCAAGTAATTTCAAGTGAAAGATAGTTCATTCATTGAATCATTTGTCAGCCCAGACCCCTGTTGTATTTTTAAAATGTTAGAAGACCACACTTGGCTGCTGGGTTGCTGGGTGGCTCATCCTGTTAAGGCAGTGTTCTACTGTGTGGATGAGCCCCACAGTCTGGTACTGAATCCAAACCATGCTAGTGCCAACTGTGGCCAGCACATAATTCGGCGCATAATTAGCAGTAGCATTATTCAGGGAGGGAGGGATTCAGTCAGCCAGGTTGTATGCGTCTCCTCGCTCACACGCAACCCCTGCTGGTCGGTCGGGCACCCACAGTCCGCTGGTATTCAACTTCGCATGTCAACTCATGTCTGTGCGAGCTTAACTTGTGAACTGCAGTGTGAAAATAAGCGGCAGCTGACATCACATGTTTCGGAGGAGAGCATGTGCTTGTCTGCGCTCTCCCGAATTGACAGAGGAGCTTGCAGCGAGACAGAGGAGCACGACTTAAAAATACAAACTCCAAAATTGGTGGAAAAAGCATAAAAATGAAGCCCTGCTATCCAGCAGAATCTTATCGAGCCCTACTGTAGTTACTGTTGTATATAAAAACCCTGTCTTGCCCATGCATTTTGTTGCAATTGTCATGATGAGAGCTGTTCTTACATTCACCAGAACAACCACAGGAACATCTGAGGACATTGCAGAGCTGCATGCTGGGAAGTGGGCTGAGTTATGAGTTTGTTCTATAACCTCTTGTGATGGATGAGACTTTAAATTCTTCTTTTGTGCCATTGTTTCCCCTCACGCACGCATGCACTCAGGCAGGCATGTACACACACACAGACACACACATCCCTGTCAAACAGCAACAACAACAACAAAAATGTACGCTTGTTCCACTGTTTGTAGAATTGGCTGCATTACAGAGCGTTCAGAGGCCTCTGAAGTGGCTGCTAATTTAATATGCAAATTACTCCGTTGTCAACCTGAATGCCTTTTTAAATTAAAAACGTGTTTCCTGAGAAAGGGAGGGGAGGGGGAACAGAGAGAGAGAGAGAGAGAGAGAGAGAGAGAGGTGGGGGAGGAGGGCGGAAGATTCGAGCTCATGCTCTGGGAAATGCTAGGTATGAAGGCTGGGGAAATTGATCCCATGTCAGAGTATAGCACAGAGGGGAAAAAAGGTGGAGCATGAACTGGTGTACCTGTCAGACAGCGAGGCGGAGAGGGGTGGAGAAAGGCCGCAGAGGTGCTGCTGTCATGTACAGTGTTTGTGCCTGTGATCAGACAGCATGCCAAACTGATGCCATTTAACAGGGACACACAGAGGAGGAAGCAAATACGCAGATCAGTATGAAACAGGAGGATGGTCCACCACACAAACACACACACACACACACACACACACACACACACACACACACACACACACACACAGTGCCAATAGACTTAAAAACACACACACACACACACAAAGCACAAATACACTTAAACATACACACCACCCACCCACATGCACACAGCATAAATGCACTTGCACAGGCTCGCGTGCACATACACACAGCACATAAACATACACACACCACAAACAGAGGCACACATACACACAGCACCAAAACACACACACAAGCCTATGCACACAGCACAAATACACATAAACGTACACACAACACTCACAGAGACATGCAAACGGACTCAGACACGCGCGCGCGAACGCTTCCATCCGTAGCGAGTCCTTGCGATGGATTCGAGGACATACATATTTGTGTCTTACTCTACCTTGACACAACATTTCAATACTAATTTATTTCATTATGGGCAAGTTCATAGGAAGGTGTTTGTGTCTTGTTATTGGGGAGGTGTGGGTGGGAGGTGGAGTGTAGGGGATGCTAAGTCAAGCAGGAACCCTCAATGTTGCTAATTTATTTACAGATTTAATTAGATGGATGGAGCCCTCACAGTTCTTAAAAAAAAGAGGGAGAGAGAGAGAGAGAGAAGAAATGTTGCCAGCGTTACAGCACTTTAATTATGGTACCAGGTTCCAGATCCCTGCTTGCTGACGTCTGGGGAACCAGTTAATTAAAATCCTCATTATTTTACTTTTAATTAGTTCCCCCCTCTTTTGTTTCCTCTCACCATATGGCCATGTTCCGTGGTCAAATTAACTTAATTGAGCTAATTAAGCCGATCAGTTTAATTATTCAAAGCTTTCTGATTGGGCAGGGAAGTTTTTTTTCTCTCCCCTCTCTCCTACATTACTCTCTGAAGATCATTGTTATTTTGTCTGTCTCATTTTGTCATCTAGACTCTCCCAGTCTCCACTGACAGTATTGTGTCTCTTGTAACCGCACAAGTTCTGCAGACAGACACGCTGAAAGTTTAATTCAGAATCATTCAGTAATAAATGAAAGTTTAATTCAGAATCATTCAGTAAGAAATGAAACGCCTAATAGATGAGGCCAGGTAATAAAAATGGCTCTTGCGTCTTCCCTTAACACTTCCAGATCTTTGGCTTTTTTTAGTGAACGAGTATATGATTAATAATCAAGGGTGAAAATATCATTTCATGTCATTGTTATTATATACCTTGTTTAAGTGCGTCCTTCTAAAATGTAGCTTTTTTAATGGTTTCCATGGAAAGCTTCCTTCTCAGCTCCACCCTGACTGTGGGCGCATTTTGGCACGTTTGAGGATCCTTCCATCACTGGTCGTACATGAGGCTCAACAGGGCCCAGACCAGACCTCCCTCTCTCCTGCACAACACAGAGGCCACAGTTTTCCCTCCCCCTGTGCTCTGTGGCTGGATGTTCAAACTACGGAGGCCGTATAAGCAGCAGGGCAGCTGAGAAACCCCTGGGCCAAGCTGAGGTGGGGTGTGCATGGGCCCCCCAAGGGGCAGGAGGGCAGGCCCCGCCACTGCTGCTGCAGCCAAGAGGAGGGGGATCAGAGCCCCACCGGGCGGGCAACAAGGGGGTGGGGAATAATCGGTTAGGCTTAGCAGAAGGTGGAATTAAATTCCAGCGTCTGGCTAATTCTGGGTGCGTCTCCATTCATGTGACTTAAAAGCCCAGGGTCCTGGTTTGTTTGTTGCTTAAAATGTCCCTCCCCTACGGCCCTACCCCAACCCCACCCTTGGCTCCTGTGGAAGTCATTTACCCACGAAGAAGAAGACAAAAAAAATTGCTGCATTTAAAAGCATCTCATGACGCTAAGTCAGCTGTGGGAATGATTCATTGCGTACCACCTGTCTACCGTCTGCCCAGAGCAGTGTCTCTTTTTTTTTGTTGCTGTTGCTCCAGCAGTTTATTCGTTAGTGAGCCGACTGCCCTTCGGAGGGGGGCAGGACGGTGAGGTGTGGGGGAGGGATCACCCACCCAGCAGGGTCTGGGAGGAAAGGCCTCGTTTCGGGCACAGTTTCCTCTGTTGGCCGGTAAAAATATCTCTGCAAAAAATATCTCTCCCCTCTCTTCACACAGCATGAGGCGAAAAAGCTCAATGCAATTACACTCATTTGCATGTGTTAATTTGTTTAATTAGTGAGTATAAACCGTTTTTTTCCAATGACAGGAGCCACATACCAATCTTTATACCTGCAAACTTCCTGATGTAAGATAAAGCCTTGTAGCCGAGAAGCTATTTATGAGAGCTGCTAATTGGCATCTGAATATGTTCAGCTAATTAGCAATATGCAGATGAGGCTTGATTGGTTTAAATGCAAAGTGTAACTCTGCTGGTGTTGGGGGATTTTAGATTGTGCAGAGGTTTTTATTTCCTTACTTACGAAGATATGAAGATAATTGCAATTAGATCATTTGCATACGTTAATGAATTTGGCCGATGCTTTTCAAATCACAAACGTGGAATAAATAATTGATGTAGTATCAGAACCTTATACCTTATTGAGGGCCTTGCTTTTTCCCCCAACAGTTGCAGAGTGCATCAAGGTTCAATGCTGTTGATGGCAGCGATGTGATCCGCGAACACCGCCTTGCCATCTATAAATAGAGCGCTTGCTTTAAATGAGAAACGTCAAACGTTCTCAAGTTCTCTTGCAGTGTACATATCGTAGTGAAGTTTGTGAATGCAGTGACAGTGTGGAAATGCCACTCTGTATCTCACCGCTGCGTCACAGGAGGGTCGAGACAATGCGCTCCTAGCACATTTTACAGGAAATGTTTACCTCAGAGATCAACGTATCAAAACTGAAACTCATGTGCGACTCAAGTCTCATTCCTTGCATATTTCACAGCATCTACAGAATTAGTTCAATTGAAACAACTGACTGTATGCACTGATAATTCAATAACAGTTTTAATTAGCCAAATGTTCCTGTAGTACTTCCGATGCAAAGTGCAAAATAAATTCCAGGAATTATTTGTAAATAAATTAGCTTATGAATTGGCTTTCGTTAAAAGGTTTGCTTTTTATTCATTGAAAATCAAAACCTTGCACTGTAACCACTTTTCAGCAAGATAGGGTGCTTTGGAAAACTCAAGGAGAGGAAGAGATTAAACTTATGAAGGGGATAGATATGTGTTCTGGCACCACAGTCCAATAGCACTCCCTTCCGCCCCCCCTCAAAAAGCATTCTTTATTGGGAAAAGATGCCATTCAATTCACAAAAGTTAGGATTTTCCTTGTATGGAATATGTGTTGCTATGGAAAAATTAGGGTTCAGTGAAATGCATAAACAAACAACAAATTGAGTATTTTCAAGGACTTTTACAGATTCGAAATCAGGTGGCTTCGTGGTTTTCAAGCTTTCCCGTCTCGTCCCGGCTCGCTGCACTACAAGTGTAGTCCTTCAATGCAATGGCTGCAGTGAAAAGAAGCAATGCTGGCTGACCGCACACACACACACACACACACACACACACCTCAGGATGTGTGCGCTAGGCTCTGCGATGCCCAATTTAATAACGGCAACGGGGCAGACCTACAAATACACTTGAAGCATAAAACATTGAAGACAAAAGTAAAATACGATTTTTTTAAAAGGTTAAGAAAAGCACCTGACCAAGGGCGTAGGACCCAATGTCGCTTAAAAGACAACCAAACCAATTTGTATTAAACCATTGTCAAATGGCAACGACCTGAAACCATTTGAACACCGATCATGGTGACAAAATCAGTGGGCGTAAGCAAACAATACAAACTGCAGTTAGAGAAAACTAGTTCAGAAAGAAAGAAGGAAAGAAAAAACAAGGGGGTGGAGCAGGGAGTTGGATTGCTTTTTAATTGCAGCATAGTAAACAATAAAATGTACCATGCTGCTACCATGCAAGCATCGGACCAAAATGTGCCACTCCCCCTTTAATTAGCCGGGCTCAGATTAGGTCTCATTAAATTCATACACAGGATCGGACCAAAGTTCAGTCTCCCATGCGCAGCGGCATTAGAGATAGAGTACTTGCATTTAATTGCCTCTGTAATGGTCAGACCTCAAGCCTCTTATTTCCATTCCTATGGGTAATCAGGCATGTTTGCCATGTTCACAACAAAGAAATATAATATATCCAAAAAGAATGGAGAAAACCCCAAAAAAAAAACACTCCCCCAATTTCCTACACTGTTCAGATTGACCACCAGGCTCCCAAATAATGAAACCTAGAACAAAAGGTAACACTTCCACACGTGGGTTTAATTATCATTGTTATTTAATAAGATTTTTTTTTCCATTTCGTTGTTTTACAGCTTAAACAGACATCCACTTGAAAACTGGATGCTACAACTCAGACAATATAATTCTACCATAGAACACACAATACCATTAGAAAAATATTTACAGTTCTTTCCCCCCCTTTACAATTTTCCCCCAGGAACAGTTGTCCATCAACCACATCTCCCTCGCCCCCGTCCCCCCCACCTACTCCCCCAACCCCTACTGCCCTGGCCTACACCGACCTTCACCCATATCCCTCTTAAACACAACTGTTCTCAGTTCCACCTTTATTTGTTTTCGTACGTGTCCATCATAAAATACACTTTCATAGAACTCGGTCATTCATCAAAGATGGCTTTTTTAAGCAAATGGGATGAGGCTTCGCTGATATAGGTTTTACGTTTAAAAAATACAAAAAACAAAAACACAGGGGAAAAATGTCACGTCCTTAGTGCTACATTGAGGGAGTCCCTTGTGGTGTGTGTGTGTGTGTAGAGTGTGCCTAGGGATAAAATGGCAGACACAGTGAGTCTTGTTTTAGTTCTGTCACTGCCCCCCCCCCCCCCCAACCCCCAACCCCCATGCATACAGAATATTCTGTTTTGTCTTGGAAATCTGGTACCTGCCCCCCCCCACCCCATAGTGCCTGGAGTATGAGAGCTTGTGTGCGTGCCTCAGGGCTGTGTCCTCTCTTCCAGGCCCGCATTGTGTTAGGCCCTGTCCAGGGACGTGGTGCTTTTCATAGCTGGTCTATACTGCCCTTTCAGCACAGCCCCGGGTGGACACTCGTCCACGGGGACGTGCGTGTTTAAGTCTGTGGAGCTGATAGTCATTCTTTCCCCCGACTCTTGTGGCACAAATGCATACATTTAGTAATTTTTAAAAAAGTACGAAAAAATATATGGTTTTTAAATAATATTCGAAAAATGATTTCAATCCGATTCGGCGATGCGATGATGACGATGGCCCATGGCATCGGTGTGACGGGGCAGGCGTGAACAGTCCTTTTGAGGGAGAGGAATGGGTTGGGGGTGGGGGGTGAGGGTGAAGGCACACCACAGAGGCCATCCCCAGCAACCTCAGCACACCTAAAACACAAGAGGGGGGGGGTTATACCAAATTGATCTCTGGGCTGGCAACCAGTGGTACTCTATCGCGGCTGGGTTTGCCGCCCCATTAACATCGTCCGTATCATACAGCGCGGCCCCTCCCTCACCTTCTGGTCTGGCAGCACTGTGTTGCTCTGCAGGGGGGGCAGGTGGCTGCTCAGCAGGGCCCCGCCCGGCCGGTCGTGCTCGCAGAAGATTGTGCCGTTGACGTAGTGGAAGCGATCGCCCGGCACCAGCCTGTTCCTGCAGGTGGCGCAAGTGAAACACTGGGGGAGGAGAAGCAGGGAAACGGGCGTGTGAAAATCTGGAAGCAGCACCCTTCCACCCCAACCCCAACCCCAATCCCAACCCCAACCCCAACCCCAACCCCTGCTGTATGGGTCACTGAGATCTACCCCCCACCAACCCACCCTTCCTCAATCTCAGTAAGCTACTACTGTTGTGTAATAATGTACAGTTTTTGATGCATGCTAGGGCATATTCTTGTTTGCAAAATAAAAAGCACTATGCAAAATGCAATTAGCAGGCTTGTTGCGTGCACAATTAAACACAATGAATATGTATGCATGTATGTTAAGTGTGCATGTGTGTGTGTGTGTGTATACATTTATGCATGCACTTCCCATAATTGGCAGCGCTTATGATTGCTTTCCATAATTGCCGATACGAAACCGGTACTTGTGCATGCGCGAGTGATGTCGCGAGACATGGCAGAAACGGTGTCAATCGCCATGAGGACAGCGATGAGGGTGTTTGGATTCCGCGGCCGGGAGCGTGTTTATCCCGCCATCTGCCATCGCTCTCTCAGGCCGCGGAGGAACACGAGCCACGTTTCAGTGGCGGATTAAAATAATCACAGGCCTGCAGTGAGGAGCAACGCCCGGGACTCACCTTAAGGTGGTACACGTTGCCCTGTGCCCTCATCACCATCTCGCTGGCAGGGATGGACTGGCCGCAGGCGCTGCATGCACCGCTGTGTCCAAACAGCCTGCAGTCGAAACCGTAAACACCGTCAATCTCCCGGCCTCGATACATAAACACCCCCTGCCTTTTTCTGGAACCTTCTCTGCCCTTCCCTACTGTGTCACATCGTGATTGAGGTGCTGGACTACTGTGGACAACTGTGGTGGCTGCCGTGGTGCGTATCCTGGCTTTATTGGAGTGAAAGGACATCCGCTAAGAAAACACGCTATATATAATTGGAACTCATTTGACCCAAGCAATTCTCCACACAGCTAGCAAACGGTCACCTGCAAGGGGGAGCAGACAGGTATCAGATTGTTATTTACAGGTTAAATGGCTTCTGGTGATGGGAGGTTATTTTGATCTGGCTACCCCAAGCTCATCTTCTTAATAGCCTTGCTGTTTCTTCCCCACCCACAAGGAGACGAGCCAGAGGGCCCCCATTCTGCGCTTCAGAATTACATGAAAACGCTTTCTGCACAGAGCCTCAAATCACCTACTTTTAGCCAGACCGCAAACCAACCAGTTTGACTGTCGCCTTCCCCATTACACATCTCTGTCTCTACTTCCCCAACTCCCTCTGCCCTCTCTTCTATCACTCCCTCCCTCCACCTTCTATTCCCTCACTCCCTCCCCTATCGCTGTCCCAGCTCTGGCAGCACACGGTAATGAATTTTTGATCTTAATTCAAACAGTAATTCAATAAGCAACGCCAGGGAGAAACTCTGTTCTCCCTAATTAATGTTTGTCCTTTTATCGGACTCCAGACTCCATGGTGCGCAATTTGGCAACGAAGCTTTGCCCTTTTGATTAACGGTATTATACATATTTAATAGGCTGCAATTTCCATACGCACTACACTATGCGCGGGTACGTGTACACACACCCACGCACGCACATGCAGGAAATGCCGCATGGGGGGTCGCAAACTAAAAATCTCATGTCACAAAATATTCCGATATATCAGCACTATCTGCCACTCAATATTTCACGTTACTGAAGATGAGACCATCATTTATTCAAGGATACCTGGATAGTTAAAGAGCCAGGCAAGGGGTTCACCCCACCAACAGAGATAAATTCCTCATCCTTGGCTTTCCTTCTGTCCAATTAGGTACAGATTTCAGGACATCTCAGTGTAAACAAATATGAGCTTGTTCATTAAAATGGAGGCAATTATGCATTATAAAAGAAGAATTTGGTCATAAGGAAATATGGGGATGGCAGCCAAACCCAAACATGCGATTATACAATAAAAATAGCATTAGGTCACATTGGTTATGATCGCTGCTTTCTATTTTTTCTGCTTGTTAATTAGAGCTGGATGTACATATATAATGTCCCCAGTGTTCCTGGTCCTCATCTCCGGACGGCTGTTTACCCCGCGGGCAGCGCTGCCCTGGCAGAGGCCACTGCCGGGGCACAATCCCAGCCTGTGTTGCTGTGCCAACCCCTCCGACACACCCCGAGGCTCTGGCTTGGCAGGACAAAATACGCATGCCCATGCACACGTGCATACAGGCAGGCAACACACACACACACACACACACACAGATGGAGGTGCTCAAACTGAGGCACTCCAGTATGTGCGTGCATACGTACACACACACACACACAAATTGTAATGGATATATCCAGTTGCGACAACAATAAATCCAGTCTCAATTAGTGCAAATCACTTAATACAAATCATACACGGTCTTGACATTTTCCCTTTGAAATCTGACACGTCTAGCAATTTTAAGTCAAGAATATTCAAACATAATTTCAATTGCACGGACTCAATCATTCAAAGAACCAAACCAAAAGAAATGAAAGAACGTACAAATAAGACAAAGACAAAATGGAAAGCGCGTGTGGCCAGCCGCTCACCTGATGTAGTCGTTCCTGCAGAGGATCATGCCCCCCTTGCTGTAGCAGGTGGTGGCGATGTCGCCCAGCTGGGCCTGGCAGCAGGAGCACTTGAGGCAGCGCGTGTGCCAGTAGCGCTCCATGGAGAAGAGCAGGAAGCGGTCCGCTATCCTGCCCCCGCAGCCGGCGCACGACCTGGGGGGCGAGCCGCCCGGCACCTGGTTGTTCACCATCGCAGGCCTGCGTGCAGAAACGTTTACTCTTAATTTACGCTTTGCCCCCTTCTCCAGGCGGGGGGCTGCAGCCGCTGCAAATCAATTTACACTGGGGACGTTAAAACGTGTACAGAATGAGTCCATTTCAAAATGGCTGATCTGTAACCGTTTAAACGACAACAATTACAAGTTAAAATACTCATGAAGTATAGGTACTAATGTGGTGCTGTGAGCAATAATGAATGTTAGCTATGTAGCTAATGCCACTGCTAGTACGGCTAGTACGGCTAAATAACGGGTATACCCCAGTACAATGCCGATTCGTAACACTGTTCCGAAGCAGAGCTTGGAGAGCTCCATTTAGAAGGACTGCCGTGTTTGAACCTGGAGAAAAGAGGCTGTTGCTTAGCGCACTCTTCCTGCAGTCTCCAAGTCATAATGTCAGAAATGAACTTTATTTCAAATGAAACTGCTAACATACCACCACACTCCCATGAATTGAATGAAAATTTGTGCTGGAAATAGAAATACAAAAAATACAGCACTACAACAATAACATTGTGAAAGAAAACCACTCCAGACAGCACCGCAACACAGAGGCTGAGGTGCGTTCGAAATGCGAAGCGCCAGAGAACCAAGAGAGTCCGGAGCTTTGAAGTGGAAATGTGATGTTTGTGGATTATGTTTAAAATCGCAGTAAAAAAATATATTGCAATGCTAATAATGTGTCAAATTATCGTTTACCCATTCATGGTAAACTTAACAATCCCGTGCGTCCACTGGCTCTGAGGTGCCCCACATCGACTAGCGACTCCCCCCTTGACCTTCAAACATTTTAACATTTAAAGACATGTCCTCTTGTCACACGCCAGTAAATGTGCTGGTGTTGCTCTTCAGAGCCAACATCTAAGCTGCTACTAAAGTCAACATGTAAAAAATGGGGGTTACAACACACTTATTTTTAGGTCCTAGAGTTCATGTAGCGACCAGACTGCAGGGCAAGCTCAACCTCAAACAAGTTACCCATCGTTTTTAGGCTTCTTTGTAGAAAGTGGAAAGATGTTTTTCTGCTATCTAAAGTAACAATCCCCACAAACCACATTACAGACAAGCCCTTAGCAAGAAGCTGAACTGCGTGTGCATGCAGTGTGCTGAAGTCTGGCCACGTCGAGGCGGTAACACCACAGAGTGGCAAAGGAAGCAGGCATGTGCCCGGAAGATTGCCGGTTCCAGGTTCCATTCCGAGGCAAAGCACCCGCTATTGAAAACCTGACTAAAGGTACTTCACCTGCGTCGTTTCACAAAAAACACCCAGCTGGGTAAATGGCCACTACGCTAAAAACGTAAGCCATTCAAAACGGCCCCGGATTAGGGCGTACAGCAAACAAATGAAGAATAATGGTAATAGTCTGGAAAACTTTTGAAAAGTCTATTACCAGACTGCTGTTCTTAGTTCTGCAACAGTAGCCACATCTACTAGCATTGCAGGGCCATCATCGCCACCGTCATTACTGGAATGCACAAATATCCATATCCCCATAGGGAATGCAAGAGCAATGAATCCAGCAGACGGGGGAGCGGGGGGTGCTGCCACCACAGCCCATCAGTTCGTCTCCCCTCCAGCTAAGAGCATTTTTTCTTTTGAAAAAGTGAAAGAAAAGTCATTTTTTCAAAACAATCCCTCTTTAGGAGACCGACTGGCATCTTTTTAAAAGTTCACCGTGCGAGATTAGGCTTTTTAAACCAGCCGTCCACACACACACACACACACACACACACACACACACACACACACACACACACACACACACACACACACACACACACACACACACACACACACACACACACACACACACACACACACACACACACACACACACACACACACACACACACACACACACACACACACACAGTGTGGACTCAGTCCTCAAAGCTCGCTCGGTACACGCTTATTCCACAGAAATGATGCCTGGCCCGGTTTGCACTTTGAGTGCTACTTTCTCTCACCTCCAGTGCTACAGTTAACATGGGCCACAACAGGAAAACAGTCAGGTGAGATGCAGTGGTGCTGGAGCAGAAAACTGCTCTTATCTTATCTCACACAAGGCTGGCTGGGATCACTACAGGCCCTGATTGAAAAGGGGAGGGAGCACAAAGATTAAAGAAAGCAGTGTGAGGGCCCGGTGAGAGCAATCAACCATCATTTGTAATTAGAAGCTTTTTTTTTTTTTCCTCTCTCTTTCGCCGTCTCTCTGTCCGCCTCACTCTCCCTCCCTCGCTCCTCCTCTCAGCATTTAACACTGCATTTTCCATACCCGTCTCTCCAAAGAACATTCCAGAACCTTCCCCCGGCAGTCTTCTCGACAGTATTCCAATACAAACACACACAGGCTGGAGTGTGTGCAGGCGGTTTTTCAAACAAGTTAAAAATAAATATAAAAAATTTAAAGAGATTTTTATTTATTTATAAAAACACTTTGTGCATTGTAACAATTAAAATACATTTTTACATCAACCTACCGTGAAGTAAAACTTGAAAAATAGTACAACAAAACAACAAGCCATTCGCTAATCAACTCGCCAGCTGTGTCCTTGAGCTAAAGTCCTTGTGATTTAACAAGAGAGCCTCTCCAGTATGCCAAAATTCCCCACTAGCGGTCTGCTGCAGATAAATCCCCCTTCACCACCAACACCTGGATTCAATAACGGCAGCCGGTCCACTGCCCCGGGGTGCAGCAGGGCAGCGTTAGAGAGGCAGGAGCGAGGAGGGCCGAGGTTGGAGGAAGCGCATGCCTACACCTGCACGGCCAGGTAACGGTTTCACCACCTTCTGCATCACCGCTGCACCTGCCCACCCACTGCACCGAAATTTCACACTTGGACATCGCTGCTGCCTGCTCAATGCTCGTGTGACTGAGGGTGTTGGTCACAGCTTGATCCAATTACTACTGTGCCATTTGGTCCCCGACTTTGAGTAAGAAACTTAGTGAAATGTTAGTACAGTTGGAGGTTGGAGGTTGCCGAAACAAACAAACAAAAAAGGTCATGCTACCGTATGTAACAAACAAGGAAAAAAAGGTATTGCATGCTTTAACTGGCCTCGCAAGTCGCTTTGGACATAAGCGTCTGTCAAATGAGTAAATGTGAATGCAAGTTTGCAACTCAAAGTTAAGAACATGCATGCCATCTTGTTTGAGTCTGGTCCTTCATCATCATCCATTTTCCATGCCGCTGTCACATAAACGCATTGTGCACTTTGCAGTTTCTTCACATACCAGGCAGTCGGTGAGGGAAATTCAAGCTACAATCCGTGTAGCGCGATTGGGCCTGCAATGAGGCCTGGGCGACGCATGCTGCCGGCCTTGAGTCTTCATTCTGTGGCAGAGGGGAGGAATGGGGGCGGGGCTTTCCTCTGCGCACTTATTTAAGGGGACAACAGGAAACGAGGGCTGGAGGCGGTTCAGAGGTCATTACTGGGGCTCCGTCCTGGGGGGGGGGGCTCTGATTTGAGGGGTCACACAGGGGGTTGCCGGGGTTAATTCCGCCACAGGAAGAGCATCTGACCCTCTCCCCGTCCGGCCCTCTCAGGACCAGATCCTACACTCTTCAGCTGGTGCCGGGCGCAAGCTGGCGGCCGGGCGCCTTCCCACGCCCAGGGTTAACGACGCACCGTGGGGTTTGCCCTCTGCAGCAAGACTGGCAGCTCCTGACAAAACAAGCCCCCTCCCCCCACCGCAAACGCAACCAAGACGCAGCAGGCCCTGCAAGCCCACGGCCCACTTGCCCGAACACGTCGGGCTTTGGTCTGTTTTCAATTTGAAACCAGATAGCCCCTGGGGTTGTGAATTACTGAGGTGAAATTTGTCGATGGCTTTACCAGGAAACAAGAAGAGGAGTGCACGGGGGGGGGTAATTTCAGTCGAATTCATATGAATTTCAGTCGAAGAGGGGCTGAAAACAGTGTGAACTTTCCACACAGCTCCTTCCCAGTGGTTTGGGCCATGGAGCTACACCAGGAGGTAACATAGCATTCCACAATCAACACTGGGGAGTTGGGGGATGGGCTTCATCAGAGGGAGCAGAGACAGTTGGAGAAAGCACAACTCCACTCCATTCATGTGAGTGAACGGCACTTGTCACCGACGATCCATTTTCTTCACTAACCTTCCCCGCCCCCTAGAACTAGACAAGCTCTAATAATATTGTCACTCCTGAACTACTCCACACCAGAATGGTCGCAAGAGGCACATACAGTATTTCATTGGAATTAATTACATCAAGTGGGACGCTTTACTGCCATTTCAGAGCATAAAGGACAAGCGGTCGCTCGGCCCGTTTAACCAGTTTGGCTGATAATAATAATAAAAAGCTTGCGAGCGCGGCCAATGCTAGCACACGTGAGCGCGGCGATAAAGTGTTCTTAACCCCCCCCCTGCTTCTGCATCGAAAAACCGCAGCGCACTTTGAAACCCAAACGCGCAAATGCAAATGTAGAAATGGTTGGATGAATACATGGGTTCGTGATCCTCCTTTTTCTTACGAGATCCGGGTCAGTGGAGTTCTCTTTCAACCGCGTTTTACACGGCTTCTTGACCAGAGGGAACCCATTCTCTACTCTCGCGCTGTGTGGATCGGCGTCGGGATCGCCTTCCACCTCCGCAACATTCTATCAACTGGCAGCTATACCGTCACCCTTGGGGATTGAAATATTCTTCCCGGTTGCGGGGGCTAAGGTAACCAATACCTCCAGCACATATGTAGAACCAGCAACAGCTGTCAAATAAGTGCGTGTAGACACGGATATCATTTCTCTGTCAGAGGTCCTATAATCCCCTGTTCAGCTTCAAACATGACAGGCAGGACGGCAAACAAATCAGAACCATGAATAAATATGAACCCAACCGGTGTGAGCAGAACTGCCGAAGACCCCGGCAAACGGCACAAGGGCGCCGATTGGAAGGGCAATACCAAAGCATGGGACGGGGCCCGGCACTTTGTTCCGTTTTATACGGATTAACAGCAGAGTAAACATTCTCTCTGAGGATTACCTTACACTTTCGCCTTCTCTACAGAGCCCTCATATTTTTCAATAAGAACGGCTGTGACACCCGTCACCTCGGACAAATGGACCCACATCTTCTGGCTTCCACCATTTTGACGTTATGCAAAGGTTGGGGGTTACCTAAACAAGAGCTTTTGGGGCAACTAAGATTAGATATTATAGTGCAATACCGCCTGCATGATCACCATGGCATTGGGTAAACACTGATGATACAAGTTTGTCCTATGGAAAACTAATGAAAAATAATCGTATGTGCAGGCTGGCAGGCTGTCTCTGCTACTCATGGCACAGAAATGAGCTAATTTGACATCATTATGAGATAGAAGGGTCAAAAACAGGATCCCCTTAATTTCTCCCACAAATCAATATTTATGTAGTTGATTCGTTGATAAAAATCAAAGGAATATGCCATTTATATTGGAAAATAATAATTCTGTTCTACGCTACTAATACATGTAATACATTGTGCACATAACTGCATTTCACAAACCACAGTCACAATTATGAGAAAGTCGTGGAAACGGATGTGAATGGACACGTTTTGACGTGCGGGGATAGCCCGCTTCAAATTTTGATGATGACTCAGTTAATCCTTCAAAGCAGAGTTTTGCAACGTCAACCATAATTCACTTACAAGACAATGCAAATAGTGTCTGCTTCGCATGCATTTCAACAGTCTATAAACAGAATTTCATTTTTATTCCCTCTAATTAGAACACTTAGCTTACCCTCAAAGTAACAAAAATAAATACGTAGGAAGGGAAAAGCAGCATTAGTCCTGACAGCGTTGTTTGTGTTTCATCTCGGTCAGTTAAGATGCCAGGCTGCGTCATTTTAAAGTGGGTTATGCGCTCATCTACCGCGATGGCTCAACTTGAGTTCGCAGCCTGCACTTGACTATGTCGTCTTTGTTTTTTTCGTTAAATGGTTCCACACAGCACCACAGCTGTGCCACACTTAGAATGCTGAAGTGCTTGCTAGTGGTAATAGTGTTTTGTCGGTGAGAGTTCCAGCTACTTCACTTGAAAGCACAATGGAATGGCATCGAGCTCGAACACCGCAAAACATCTAGGCGAACAGCGAGCATTTTGAACATTCGCGGTATCGCCCCCTGTGATAACACTCTTGCCAAGGTCTCCAACCAAAATATTACTTTCAGAACATTCTCTTCAGCTTCTTTTTCTGTCACTGCAGTCATGCGACTTGCCTCTCTGTTAGAAAACCAAGCTTTATTTCAGAGCACACCAAGATTTCACAAACACACTGCCTATATGGATAAATACAAAGGGTCTGGAAGCTTACATTTTTTTGTTTTATGAGAAAAAATAGAAAAGAGTTCCATCTTCTAAACGGCATGGTTTTTGGGGGTTTTAAATCAAATTTTAAGGAGATTTTCCAGTTACAACAACGTTACCAATTACAATATTACTAATAAAAAAATACAGAGAAAAGTGACAGAAAAAAGCCATGGTGCCTGCAAAAGGCTAACGGCAACAGGCTAAGAAGGGATTTTGGTGCGATTACTTCCCTCAAGTCATGAACCAACCTGGCTTATGCCCATTTTTAAAACATTTGTAACAACTTGCAGAGGTTTTTCCAAGCCTGATTCAAATGTGCTCTGCGTTCTAACCCAGACAGAACAACGAGAGTAGTCAGCAGTACACTAAGCAAGTGCCCTCAGTATAGTCACCACCTGCTGTACTGAATGTTGTTAAAAGTCTAAATTAAAGCCACCAAAGGCTTAACATTCCGCGCAAGCAATCTCAAGATCACGTTAAAGCTCATCTGATTTTCTTTCCCAACGTTTTTGTGAAAATAGGTTGGATGGAAAAGTACTTTGACTTTCCAGCCAGAAAAACTGTGTGAAATTCATACAGGCACCTTGATGTTATTACTGAAAGTGAAACTCCTAATACAAAGTTTTCCCTACCTATCTCCCAGCCTGGCGACTGGCCTACAATTTTGTTTCTTACTTACTCCTGGGAAAGTTGCCAAAATTGCTGCATAGATCTTGTAATGTGGTCATTATTTATCTAAAGTTAAAAAAAAAAATGTGATGTTATTGCTGCAGTGTAATGGTCTGACCAGCAGGGGTGGTGTGTAAATCTTGATTAGGTGGAGTCAAACTTGTCAGAAGCTCTCTTTTGGAGGTCACTTTAAATCACAGATTCTAATAGTCTATAGAATCATTGTTTCTATGCAAACCAATCAAGGATATGGGATAGGAATGGACCTCCATAAATAAAAGAAATCACAGCAAATAGGCGCGGGTCACGTCTCCTTATACAAGTTCAAATTTAGAAAGACAAGAGTCTGGTTTGTGTGGCGATATGTTACTATCCAATGATTCCCCCCGAAACTAATTTTCAACAACAAAGGTGACAAACAAACATGTTTTTTCCCCTGAGAGCTCGCTATCGAATTCAGCCTGCAAACAATAATCAATACTTTAACACTGCACGGCTACAGGCCTCATAAATGTGCTAACTGGCATTTAGTTCAATTAAAATATGTTCTATATGTTGCTTTACATGAGGGAAACAAAGCAGTGCTCGTTCCTAGCTAGAATACGCTAATGAAATGTAGGCTACTACCAGCTGTTCACAATTCCTTTAAGTGCAGAAATTTGACTAGCAAATGCTCTGAAGCAATTAATTTGGACACTGCAACTACATGGATATCCTCAAAATGCAAATATTCATTGTGTTCTTGATTGAAATACATGCACGTGGCTGCATTACATAAATACTGCTATTCCAGTATATCCGTTGTCAATTTACAGAAATGAGCACGAAGTGTAAAAAATTACATTCTGATTGCAGAATTTTCCAGAACTTTGAAAGTCTCTCTTGTTTAGTTGCAACATACAATTATTTGTTTCCTGTAGTCCACACAAGCCATGATCATATCCCAAGAGGGTACGTTTACCTTAATAATTCTTCATAAATTACTCATGAACTTTGTATGATTTTCATGGTTGAATTCATAGGTGATAACTGTTAGCTGTATAATTGTATTAATCTGATCATTAATCTCACACCAATCATTGTGCAACATAAACCACTATGATGCTTAGGAACACTCAACAGGGAGTTCCCTCACATACAAAATTCCTTGACCTTGAGCCTAAATAAGAAAAAATTACTTTTCCAGGGGGAAAGATCCAGAGGAGACAGAGGTTGCTCAATAATGGTGAATGGATACAACAAGCAATTTTGTCAATATTGCTCCATTAAAGCTTTGAAACTCTGAGCAAAGACAACACTGAAGCTGAATACATTACATCAGTGTTTTTCAGTGCTGACCAGATGAAGCGACCAGATTACCTTTCCACATTTCATTTGCTACATATATTTTCTTGCTTTTTTTAACTTGTAAAATGTGTAAGTGTTCAAATCAAAGCCTTGTCTATTAGGCCTTAAGTAAACACAGGAAGAAAATAAAACATGTTAAAAAATACACAGCTACCAAACAGAAGGGGAATATGGGTAACATTTTATATGCAGTTTCCATAGGAGGCACTCACATTTGGCTACATAAAAAATATATTTCTGTTCACTAAAGTCGAGCCAAAATCCTGTTGTGGTCTATGGAAGCAAGGGTGGGTCGACTTGGCTCGAGATGTTCAAAAATTCCTATGGAGAGCCGAGTACGAAAAACAGCCTCTGCAACTCCACTTTACTGCCGTGACAGTGGAAGCAAGTGGATTTGTGTATAGACAACTCTGTAAACACCCGGCGCTTGGCTTGTAAAGACTACACACAAACACCACAAGGTGAGTGCTAACTAGAGGACGGGGACTCAATTGAAACGGCAAATCACATGACAATGCATCCATTCACTTTAGGTAAATGATTACGATTATAAAGTATTAAAAATTAACTTCCTAAATGTTTCGAGAATGGCCAGACCCGTCCTGTTGACTTCCCCTTCGCTCACAGTAGGCAAACAGGTGTCACCTTAAAGGTAAGTGCTAGCCACCTGAGGACTACACCCAGGGCGTGTTTTCGCTTCTTTTTTTTCACCGCAGGTTACAAAGGCTTTAATAACATGCACGCCTTTGTAGCCTGGGATTTAAAAAAGCCAAATAATCTACTAAAGGTAGATTTTGAATTGTCCTATGAACTATACATATATATAAAAATATAAAGACTCCTATATAATACTTTATTAGTTCTTGCAAACGTGGTTTTATACAGGGCTTGTTTAAGGCAATCCCAAGTTTTTAGTAAATTGGCGCTTAGTTTAGCCCAAACCTGCATGCAACCTCCAAGAGTTTGCTGCTAGCAGAGTTCTATCTAGTTAAAAACAGCGCAATCCAAATGGAAATCTATCGCCGTCAGTCTAAAACTAAAACTTATTTAAAATTTGCCACTAGTTTAAAATAGAGCAAAACTATTTCCAAATAAATAACGTCGTTTACAAAAAATATATTGCCTTCTACTGATGGTCATATGTTTTCCCCATTGTTCGGCGGCAACACTTCGGCCATACATTCACGCTTTACCCTGGAACGTAAGCGCAAAACCGAATAAGTGTCAACTCCAGCAGAGGAAGGCTCATAGCCTCGATCCAGCACTGTAAAAAAGTGTTTTCACGAAAATTGTACACAAATTTCATTGCTTTTGTAAAAATATATAGACTAATGAAATGTTGGGACGATAGAGAAATGTAGTGAGGCACCAAAACATACGGAAGTGCTCCAATTAGCAAAATCTTGGCTGATCTCGTGTTTACTTAAAGAAAGCAGATCCTATCCTGTACGCAAAGCATGGAATTACAATAGTGTAGGCGTTTTACTTCTTGACGTGACCACAATTATTTGTTTGACGCTTTATTCGATTTAACCATTAAGTGGGGGTTTTCTGAATCTGAAAGAATCGTACAGATTTGGGACACGAATGTGAAAGCAGAGGCTGAATAATACAATGCAAATTTCAAAGATCAGATGGAAACTACGTTACAAAACAGCATTCGTGCCAGCTCAATTTGTCGACTTTCTTCTTTAGCTGTCGTCTTAAATGAAAAGGCGTTTTGATATATTCTGCGATAACTTCGAAATCTTTATTTTTTTAAATTAGAAAATTAAAACCTGTGTTAATATCGACATATTCCCGCATCATGGGCACATTTAGCTCCAAACTAACAGCAGATACTAGCCTTGTGGACGCAATGGTTATGTAGCTTGCTAGCCAAGTTTTTCGCGAAAACAGATAGCCCAGCTAGAATAATACCTGCACCCTTGCCGCTCTTAATAAGTGGGCATTGATGTCACAGCTGCGCTGTGGTCAAACTCGTTGGCTGATCAGCAATATATCTTTCACCTAATAATAATACGCTAAGGGACCATAACTGCATGCATGTCCATTTCATTAAAACGACGTTTTTAATTGGCGCTCAACCGCCAGTCTTATCATTTAAAAAAAGCCTACGGGGCTAGGGTCTGTCCGTCGCTATTTTTGATGCGAATATGGAGAACCGTGGCCAGTCACGCCGGATGGAAACAGCTGCTGGACTCAACTTCAAAGACGGAACTTCGAGCTCGAGCTTTGAGCTCGCGGGATGGAAAGCTCCCTCTCCCACGCGCCAGGCGCCACACAGATAGAGAACGGACTCTTTAGCTAGCTAGCTGGCTATTTACACCACACAGCCACCCATTTGTGGTACTTGAGTTGCTGGTTTTTAAACAAAGCTTTAAAAATATGTACAGAATGGTGTTGTAATACTACATTTTAAACTTGGAACATTGCAAGAGATGAATTCTTACCTCGCCGTTCTGAAGAGTTCTGTCTCGAGGAAGTGGAAACGTTCAAAATCCGTGTGATCAAGGCTCCTTTTTCACTAGCAAGGAACTTTCCTAACCAGCTAGCTAATAGGCTAGCTATTGTTTACTTTGTGAAGTATAGACTATCGACTTCAGCGAGCGGTATTTCCAAAGGCGAAACAGTGGAGTAACTCACAAAGTTTCAGTTCACTAGCTATCCTTCTGTTTTTCGAACTCGCCAGCTAACTTGGTATAGTCAATAAGAAAATGCATATAACGTCGTACGATGCGTGAACTAAATAATCGGTGATGTCGGTGTTAATTTTTGTTGTTATATTTCAAACACCTATTAAATGCACTAAGTCGTAGTGCCACACAATTTTGATTCTTTCAATTGAGGGAGCGGAGCTTTAAATGACTCCTCCGTGACGTCGTAGAGGTGCAGCCCCCGTAGCCATTGAACTGCAAGGGGGTGTGGTACCTGACAGAATGATCGATGTTTGTTTAACGAACTCTAGCCCACTCGTGCCCTCATTAGTTGGGCCATAATCACTGCCGTTAAGGAAGGCAACACGAGCAGAGAGCTGTGCATTCACCCTCATATATACTCCCCTAAGGAGAAGTTCATCGCCAGCGTCTTTTTCATTTTTTGTACATTCTGGTTTTCCCCTGAATAGTGAATAGCTCATTTGGCAGCAATGCCCCTACTTCCTCTGTGCGGTCCTAATTCCTCAACCGCTTTAAATAAATACATCAGTGTTAAAACACTTTGTCCACGGGAAAATAGCACACGTAAAATAGAAATGAAAAAATAGCCTACACTTATTACTGTTCTCGCAGAAGTCATACAATAGCTGGTTATGCCCTTAATCGCAGTGTTGCGCTGTCAGCCTACAAGCAGATAATCCACGTAATTATTCCAAATAGATAAAATAGATTCAAATCAGGAAGCGATGACCAATAGGCTACACACTGGTTACAAATTGATGCCTTTTTGGATGACATTTTGTTGATTGACACCCCACTACTGCTGCTCCTCGCCGTTTATTCTGTAGCCCCAAGAGGGTGTGTAGTTGCACACAACCGTAAACAGAGATTCTGTATGAAACACACAGGCGTATTATGCATAAACCAATAAAACAGAAACCGGCGATTTTTGTGCGTAATTTTCGCCAGGGGAGTGTCGGAATGTGCTGCCCGACTCGACAAGATATCTAAACATCTGGACTGATATGTTAGCATGTTTCCATGAAATGCTCTCATCTCAATATGAAAACATGACAGTCGTTCTTCGCTCCGAACCAGAGAGAAAACGACATGCAGGCTGTATAGGAGGTTACACACATTACTAACAAACAGAAATTCAACTTTTTTTCAGACGCAGTGAACAAACTGATCTGACCTTCGTCTTTTTCTTTTCCCTAAAATGTTATTGGTGTTTTGAAAATGAAGTATAAGGTTGAATTATAGCAGTAGCCTACTAAAATAGGAAACTAAATGACCAGTTGTTCAATGGGCACCGACTCCAGAAAAAAACTATAATCTAAACGAAGCAGATGGATTCTGAGTTTTGAAACCTTATTCTCCACTAGCATATTTAAGAAGAGGAATATTTTTTCCTAACTACTGAATTACATTTAAAATGATTTGCTATGGGGCCTGATGTGGATTCTTGTCATCGCCTTTAATTATTAGATTATTTATATGTCTTTCTTTTAGCGGCCTAACGAACATGTGCAAAGCCATACATTACAGCACCTGCGGACTCAAGGAACAACTAATCCAGACACGCAGCAATCCGGCCCGCGCTCAGGGGCCGAGGGTCCTCGCTCTAATTGGGTATACATCATGGTCATGCCCTGGTACTTTCTGACATTTTAACAGATTTATTATCTAAATTAGTGTTAAATTTATTGCACCCGAATGTCTGAAAGCACGTAGTTATAGATATAACACGCGCGGCAAAAAGAGGGCGTTCTCCACCATTGGTACACACAAACATTAGGCAGACTATAGGCCTATGGCCAGCTCAAGTGCAAATACAGGTGAACAACATTTCTGCAGCAGGATAATTTAAACGCGAATATTTTGATTCGTCGTGTTTTGTGTGTTTAGTTATGTTGGTATAAGGAGTCGAATACTGGATTGGTGCCTTGTCGTCGCAGAATGTATGTTCAGCTGTTTTACTTCGCTTTCTGGTACTTTCTCAAATGTGTGCAATTGCTTTAATGCATGCCGAAAGAGAGTAATATACTTTTGAAGGTTGCACAAAATAACCCGCACTTAGTGATATATCTGTAACTTCTCATTTTCAGTCTCTTCGTCTGATAACCTTTTGATCTTGTTGGAGTAATCTGCAAGCACACATGGATAATCCAATGCTTTTTTTTTTTTTGCAAGCTTCATTCATTTAGTAATTGAACACGGTGGTGCAGTGGATAAGGTCTCCAATCCAGGCCGGGGCCTTTCTGTGTGGAGTTTGCATGTTCTCCCCGTGTCAGCGTGGGTTTCCTGGTACTCCGGTTTCCTCCCACAGTCCAAAGACATGCACGGTAGGCTAATTTCATTTAGTAATGAGTGAATCTGGTGTGAAAAATAATGTCATCACAGAATGGCAGACCAAGGTCCGTCAGTGATGGCGTTACACGAAAGAAGAAGAAGAAGTAATTGAATCTGGTGTGGTCACAGAATACGTCTTGAAAGGCGGTGGGCGGCTTGGTGTGGAGATGTGTTGACACTCCGGTACCTTTAAATGGATGATAAATATGCAGGAGCGCGGGGTCTGGGCCGAGATGTAAGGACGGTTTGGGTCGCGAAGCCGCGGGACCAGGAAACTCCATTCAAAAGGGCAGAATTGGTTTTTTAACATAACAAAACACTTCAAACACAACACTGGACAAAGGCGCACAAAGCAACCATTTCAGTTCTATTCACGCGCACGTCAACCGGACCGACGTGACTGGCAGCGACTTGGGACCGTTGCATTGTGCGTCTATACAGCCCTCATAGGCATGTATATTATTTGCAGGCCTTCCAACTGTCAATTAGTCCGTACTTAACATCATCATGATCGCACTGGCTATACATTTCACGCCAGTGGTACATCACACGCACTGCACCCCAGGGACCCTCACGGGGTTTAAAATTCATGGGAACAGGTATTTCCCTTGTCAGAGAAATACATCCATTATGTTTCGCTGTGCTTAAGCACGGAAAACACGAGTTGTATTAATAACATAGCTAACAATACATGTAACGTTTCTGAATACTGGAAAAATTGTCTCTTGAAGTTATTCTTTAAATTGCCATGCGCTATAATAAATTATTTTCACATTTGAACATATGTGGATTAGTTAGCAGCATGCTGTTCCACAGACGAACAAAAAACATGTGATTTGAAAAAAGGAGATCAAAGATAGAAGGGGACAGGTATTTGTTATTTTATTAGTTGAGCAAGAATGAAACAAAAACTGACCCACAATTGAGCTTTGGCTCAATTAAATTAGAGGCTAGGGCGACATCTTCTGGACAAATGTTAGAAATGCCCTAATTTTTTGTGTTATATTAATGTAGCGTATGTAAGGTCTTGTCATACACAACTAAACTTTCTAGATCAGCACTACTGCTTCATAAACCAGATATCTTATACATATTGTTTTCTAATGTGCAGATAGCATTGTTGAGGATGATTTTGAGTTTACAAGTTTACAATGTGACAGTTTACACCAGCCTTACACTAGGACAAATGTGATCAAATCAGATCCATTTTGTATTGAGTCGAATTAAGTTTGAAAGTAAACATAATAGAAGATTTATGTTGCTTCCAAATTAAATGATTTCCCAGCTTGTATTGCAGTGTATTTACATACATGTATTCACTTTCTCAGCTTTGAGTGATGGTAGTCTTAGCTATAAGAGGCATCATTTATTAACGTTTAGGAGCAGAAATATAATGTGGTTCAATCAAGATTGCTTTATAAACAATGAAGACAACCTGTTTACAGGCATACGCTTAGAACAGGCACTGGAATATTTCCTGGATGAACAGATAGTGGACATAGATGATAAGATGGACACAGCTACTTAACATAAAGATCACTGAATCTGTGCAGCGCCTGTTTTATACCGATGCCCAAGAATGTATTGACAAAGACCATGAATGAAAACAGTAGTGTATTCATTTGACTTGAGAAATTAAAATAACATGATTGTCACTATACTTTTTCTAACTGCTTCAGTAGAAATTGCACAATGCTTTTCATTGTATGTAACCAAAGTACTGTGATAGAAAATCTTACAAGTATACATTACCAAAACATGTTGAATACAGCATAGTAAATATGATTAATGTCCTCTCCGTTAACATTGCATTATATCACGTTTTAAGCCACAGTTTCTAACAAAACCTGACAACAACCACATAATCACCAATATAGTCAGTACAGCAAAGGGAAAATAAATGCTTTCATTTTCTTGTATTGATCTTACCAAATTATGAAATTTAGTAATAAAAAATAAAATGTGGTATTAAAGTGGTACTGTAAACGCTATCTCACCTATATGCAAAGACCTAATGTTACTATAAGCACAGGACCCCAAAACTGGAACATGATATTTTTATGGCGAAAGGGAACACTAATTTAGGCCTTCATCACTCACATGTGTGGAGGACAAATCTTTGTGTTCCAACCGTTTCTGTCAGATGGTTTCTACACCAATTCAAACCGAGCCTTTGCACAGCACTGACAGCCTGACTTTGGGGAGGGGGGGGACAAAAACGAAATACTTAATCCCCCCCCCCCACACACACACACACACACCCCACACACACACACACACACAGTGCCTGGTTTAACCTGTTTGCACATAGGATGGATCACGGCCACACAGAGAGAGTGAGAGGTAATTCTAGTGAAGGAAGGGAAGTAAAAAAAAAAAAAAAAAAAAAAAAAAGGTGTGTGTGTGTGTGTGTGTGTGTGTGTGTGAGTCGGGGGGCATCATAGTCCTACTGTTTGCCATGGGATTTCAGGGAATTAGTATCCTCTTTAGAAAGATAAATGTGTACTGAATCCCATTGAGTGTATTGGCTGGATGAAGGGCACTGAATATAGTGTTTGCTGCTCAGAGGCTGCTGCTAATGCCAGGGGGTCAGTGGAGGACTTTCTGAACACACACGAGCACCTGCTATAGGATCTTATGCCTAGCCTTCTGTCAAACTCCGCTCACTATGATGTAGAGAGAAACAGGCCCACGGTCTACTTGCGTGCACCAGTTGTCCCATCTTGTGTTGTACACATACTACTTCACTGCACGGTTTAGAAATGCACCGACAAAACAAAATGTAAGACAAGTAGAATCTGGCGTTGGGAGCACCCAATTATATTAGACATGCAGACTCTCTAGTATGACTTACAGCATGTACTAGTAAGTATGGCTTACTAGTATGGCTTGAGTCGATGCTCATTATTGTTGTATTTTTGGATTAAAGGCCATTTCAGTTGTCACTGAATGTACATGCGCACACAGACCCTGTTATACTTTGATAGACGTATGATGAGTGTTTTATATACCCTCTCTTTCTCTCAAAGTATTTGCCCTGGTTTATGGTTATATAGTCTGAATAAAATCTCATTCTTATTCTATTTTTGCTAACCGCATGATGGGCGCAAGGCCTTTGGCTTTCATCCGTAGAAGTAGCAACTGCGGCATCAAAGATCACATTGACATGTAACTGTCACCAGTGCCACCAGTTGTGAGCATGGGGGCATACTGTGGTCACCCTGGCCCCCTTCCAACAGTCCTTTCTTTGCGTTAACAATGAGGTTTGTTTAAAAAGGATGAAAGCCATGTGATTATATTTAAATCCTTTTCCGCACAAAGGCATCTGACACCCAGTGGCCCATTCTCTGAGATGCGATCAGAATGGACCATTCTTTGATGGGACAGAGGGGAGTGTGTTCCCCTGCTGGGGATACACTCTCACTGAGAGTGAGCCTGGGCGGGGTCTAGCCCCCACCACCCCTCCTGAGTTCTTTGTCCACTGAGATACCGATACCCTTGCATGACACAGGGAAGGAAACTGGACAGACAGGGCAGTCTGAGGGAGGGACAGACAAACAGAGAGGGTGTGAATATGACTGATAAATAAATAAATGGGTTTGTTGATAAATATGCAGTTACAGGAAGTTGCACAGACGTGTTTTTAAGGGCAATATGATTAATCCAACCAGAGGTCATGCATTTGTGTGTATGTGGGTATGTATTTGAGACATGCCATAGGTTTTTTATCTACTACTAGCTTTCCCAGACCTTACGCAAGATTTTTGTGCATAATTCATTGTACTGTAAGAACTCCAATAAAAACCAACAATAAAAAATATTCACACAAAAAAAGTTGTGTTCATAGACTGTGAAATAAATAAATACCAACATAAAGTGTCTTAATAGGGCATTGGGCTATCCTTGGCATAGATTATACAAGTGTCTGGAACACTATTTGAATGATGCAACACCATTCTTCCACAAGAAATTACATAATTTTGGGTTTTGATGATGGTGGTAGAAAACACTGTCTCAGCCGCCACTCCAGAATCTTCCATAAGTGTTCAATTGTGTTGAGATATGGTGACTGAGACAGCCATGACATATGGTTTACATCATTTTCATGCTCATCAAAGCATTTCATGACCACTAGTGCCCTGTGGATGGGGGCATTCACTCATGAAGGTGATCACTCAGAATGACTTTGCATTTATTGCCATTTACCTTGCCCTCTAAGGGCTTGAGAGGATCTAAACCATGCCAGGAAAATGCACATCATAACAGAGCTGCCAGAACCCATCATTTACTAAAGTCTTTCCTTTATGTTGGCAGTTATCTGTATGTGTACATATATAATATGTATATACACTTAGTGGCCACTTTATTAGGTACACCTTTCTAGTACTGGGTAGGACCCCCCTTTGCCCCCAGAACAGCCTGAATTCTTCATGGCATGGATTCAACAAGGTGCTGGAAACATTCCTCAGAGATTCTGGTCCATGTTGACATGATAGCATCATGCAGTTGCTGCAGATTTGTCCACTGCACATTCATGTTGCAAATCTCCTGTTCCACCACATCCCAAAGGTGCTCTATTGGAGATCTGGTGACTGTGGAGCCATTGGAGTACACTGAACTCATTGTCATGTTCATGGAACCAGCTTGAGATGACGTGTGCTTTGTGACATGGTGCATTATTCTGCTGGAAGTAGCCATTAGAAGATGGGTAGACTGTAGCCTTAAAGGGATGTACATAGTCAGCAACAAGACTCATGTAGGCTGTGGTATTTAAATGATGCTCCATTGGTATTAAGGGGCCTAATGTGTGCCAAGAAAATATTCCCCACACCATTACACCACCACCACCAGCCTGAACCATTGGCACAAGGCAGGATGGATGCATGGATTCATGCAGTTTATGCCAAATTCTGACCCTACCTTCTGCATGTCGCAGCAGAAATCGAGATTCGTCAGACCAGGCAACGTTTTTCCAATCTTCAACTGTCCCGTTTTGGTGAGCCTGTGCCGACTGTAGCCTCACTTTCCTATTCTTAGCTGACAGGAGTGGAACCCGGTGTGGTCTTCTGCTGCTGTAGCCCATCCACTTTAAGGTACCACTGTTATTTGAGTTACTGTCACCTTCCTGTCAGCTTGAACCAGTCTGGCCATTCTCCTCTGACCTCTCTCATTAACAAGGGGTTTTCGCCCACAGAACTGCCGCTCACTGGATGTTTTTTGTTTTTCGCACCATTCTCTTTAAACTCTAGAGACTGTTGTCCGTGAAAATCCCATGAGATCAGCAGTTTCTGAGATACTCACACCACCCCGTCTGGCACCAACAATCATTCCACGGTCAAAGTCACTTAGATCACATTTCTTACCAAAAATTTTTGGTCTGAACAACAACTGAACCTCTTGGCCATATCTGCATGCTTTTATCCATTGAGTTGCTACCACATGATTGGCTGATTAGATAATTGCATTAACGAGCAGGTTTATGGGTGTACCTAATAAAGTGGCCACTGAGTGTATATGCAGTACCCCACAAAATGATTCACACCCTTGATAAAGACGAGTAGAAGAAAAAATATTACTTGTTAAACAAAATATTTTCTCTGAGCAATTTTTTGCATACAATATAGCTCTTTACCTATATTGTTTATTTTATACAGCATTCATATGGATATCAAGGATCATGAAAGGTTGTGCATGGAGGAATGATCCAAGATCCTCTCCATGCACAATCTTTCAAGATCCTCAATATCCTAAGGTTTGTACTCATGGACTGCCCTCTACAATTCGAGACCACATGTTTTTCTCAGTCCGGAGACTGAAATGGCCATTGCAAACATTGATTTTGTGTCCACATGTTGGAAAATGACAATATATCTCATTAATGGTGTTATTTGTTTTATACTGGCTCTTTGCTCATTTTCATCAAGTATGCCAATGATTCTGGACCTGACTGTACATACTGTACACATACACATTTATAGACAGGTCTCCAGTGGTGACAGAAGCCAGTGCTGTCCATTTATTGTTATGTATCTGCAAAATTAGGGGGTGGGGGGGTGCCTAGTTTTAACACAGCGGCCTTGTAAAAACACATCCTACTGTTATAATGATGCAAATTAGCAGTGAATTGTCATACAAACTGTGGAATGCGTCTCTTAATTACAGAATAGTGTTTACAATTGTTTTTTTCCCACCAATGTGGCCAGCAAAGCATCATTTGATATTAGAGTGACCATCCAAATAAAAAGTTACAGAACATTTTTATTGTTCTTGATATATTGCTTCAAGGCAGCAGCTGGACTGAAATGAATGAACGAAAAAAAATATTGGGGAATTTTCATGTGAAAGCTAGACAAATCAAAACTAGAGATGCTTCTCACACGTCCTTTTAATTGGGCGCAATTTGTTGACAGAGCAACCCCAGCCTTTTTCTCAGTTACCATGCATGAACCACACACTGATTCACTCACGGGTAGTTTACTGACCCAATTATTTAGTGATCAGGGAGCTGTCCGCAGAAAAAAAGCAGCTTGTTAGGTTTTGTATTTCTCCTTTGTATTTCTCCTATCTTTCTAAAGAAAAGCCCTAGCTGGCGGTAAGGCCAGCTTCTGCCGGTGACATGATCAGCTGAGCTCGGTTAGGGGTTTACAGGGGTCCTCAACTTCCAGAGAAGTGCTCGTCTTCTGACATGCATTCCATTTGATCCTGTGGCTGTCATACACATGTACTCTGTGTGATACTGTGTCTTCTTGTAACTCTCCGCCTATTATGACTCACAACAACTTTCAAATCAAGGGTGTTTTAAAACAGTTCTTCCTGTCCTGTGAGGACATTCCGTTTAGCTTGCACGTGTTATTTAAGCTCCCACATAGTGGCTGATGCAGGTTTTCCAAGCTATCCACCCCACTTCCATCCCTGGATATCCTTGGCTTTCATTACATATTAATTAACCTAGCAAACCACCTTAGAACAAACACACAGATTAATCAGTTCTATGTTATCTATTGAACATGTAACACAGGCACAGTGGAAGAAAAGCACCACTGAACCCTCTCTCTCACTCTCTCTCTTTACTCTCTCTTTCTCTTTCTCTCTCTCTCACTCACACACACACACACACATGCAAACACACACACACACACAATTTAATTGCACCACTGCTGTACTGCCAGCAGAGTGCAGCGTTCTCTTGCTGTGCCTTCCACTGGTCCCTGCACAGTGAGATTTCATGAAGCACTGGGGACAACCATCAAGCACAGACCAGCACATGATATTACTTTTGAAAATCATAAACGATTTTACTGTAGGTGTGTCAGTCACACTGTTCGAGTGTGGTAAAACTTCTTTCAGAAGAAGCACTGGAGTCCGAGCTGGACCCCCCTGTCACCACCCCAGGATGTGTCTATGAGATCCAGGCCATACGCTGTCTCCATATAAACTACACGTCAGGGATAAAACTGAACTGTGCTTTAGGTTTAACAATCAGCACTCACCATACTTCACCCTCTAGTTCACATTCATACTCATCCTTAGTTAATGATAAAAAAGGAGCACTATCTATTGTTAGAAAAATGATCCTTAAACTATATGAGGTTTCAGATCAAGACATCTTTTCCTAAAATGTGCAGCTCCACTGCAGTGGTTTGCTGCAGGGTATCCGTAAAATTGAAATACTCGTCTTCATGACCAGTTTTTTTAATTAATTTTTTCCCCGAAGTAAACGCTCCTGTTTAGAGGAACCCCCTCTATACATACGCTGACCCAGAAACAGAGAAACACCATACACACACACCCCATAACCAGAGTGCTCCTCCCCTCACCATGCAACACATACGCAAATCCTGTTACTCTTAGTACAGTCCCCTTTCACCCACCCCAATACCTAGAGACCCCCTTCATGCACCTTGCTGATAGACCAATATCCCCGAACCCCCCACCCCCTAACCTCTACCCCATTACCCAGAGGACCCGGTTGGCTTCCGACACATTTCCTGTTCCTCTGTCGGGACGGTGCTGAAACTCACAGGTCCCCGCGAGCCTGAGCAGCACCTGGGACTTCCTGTCTGGATGCACTCTTTCAACACAGCGAGAGACAGCACTCCAAAATGTGTGTGTGGGTGTGTGTATGAGTGACCATGTCTGTGTGTGTGTGTGTGTGTGTGTGTGAGTGGGTGTGTGTATGAGTGAGCATATGTGTGTTTGTGCGTGTGTGAGTGGGTATGTGTATGAGCAAGCATGTGTGTGTGAGTGGGTGTGTGTATGAGTGAGCATGTGTGTGTGTATGTGTGTTAGTGTGTGTGTGTATGAGCGAGCATGTGTGTGTTTGTGTAGGTGTGTGTGTGTATATGTTTGAGTGAGCATGTGTGTGATTGTGTAGGAGTGTGTGAGCATGTGTGTGGTTGGACATGTGTATGAATGAGCATGTGTGTGGGTGTGTGTATGAGTGAGCATGTGTGCGCATGTGCACGCATATATGCGAGTGCACATGAGCATGTGTGTCTGTATGTGTGCAAGTTTTTAGAGAAAAACACCCCCTCATCATTTCTGCACCTGTCTTCCTCGACGGGCTGATAGGGTACGACCAGGGGCAATTGCTGTACACTTGTTTACACTTAAAAGGGGGACAACACAGTACAAGTTCTTATACACGTAAAGGTAAGGAATTTCGAGAATTCTGAATGAACATGAGAAATGTTAGTTTTTTGGGTTTCCAGATTTAAAAAAAAAAAGAAAAAAATCAACAGCCAAACAACCACCACACCAATGTCAACCCAGTCCAACCAACTCCCATGACGTGTTTAGTGCTGGAAATGAGTGTGTCTGCAGGGAGCAGTAAAGTGCTGTACTGTCATACCCATTTTCTCCCATCCTCATGATTATATTGGCTTTTACTGACATGCAATCTCATTTCTTTGTCTGGCGGTGGTTGTCGCCACGGGATACCAGCTCCAGCATACAATAACTCACCAGGGGGCATTTTCCCCTTCCAATATAACAATATAAATCACTTCAACACATGGCAAACATTGGGGGGAGCTTACTTTTCAGGGAAATGTGGTAAACTCAGAGTAAACACACCCGGAAATAGGAGCAGCCTGCGCTTACGGCGATGACGGTGGCAGATGACAGAGTGGTCTCCAAGGAAATGGTTGAATGCCTTGTGTACTCAGCGGTTTGGGCTACAGCCGGTGGCCCGGTGAAGAACACAACTGTGACGCACAGCTTTCAGCCATAGAATGGAGGGGCGGATCTGCCCGGCAACAGCAGACGGTCGTGGATTATATGTGTTAGATTTCTCTGGCTTTGGTGGCTTTTTGAAACGTTCTGTGCAGACCCTTCTACTGCCCTTGACCGTGCCCATCACGGTCACTGTGTCCAACCATGTTGGCCCGTTGCCTCGGCCCCAAGTTAATCACACACACACACACTACTATCATATAGTGTATACACAGTGGTACTGAAATTGACTTTGTCTCAAATGGGAAGAATTCAGGTAAATAGGGAGAGGGTGCGGTCCTCTGTTGTCTTTGTTATCATTTTAATGTGCTACATGTTCATTTCGTTTGTGGCCACAGACTAACGACAGGGTCATACCACATACAGTATATGTGCTGCTACTAAATCTGTAGGCCCCCCAACACCTGCCATTTGCACTATTAACTAACTTAGTCTCTCTCACTACTTGTGCTACTACTGTGTAAATACTAACAATATGGTAATAATACCAACAGCAACAACAACCATTATTATTATAATTGATGATGATGATGATGATGATTATTATTATCATGGTGTTGAGAGTGATTATGGTAATGATTATACTCTAACAGAAATGACTTGTACTCAGACTGAAAGCATAGAGGAGTCTTGCACAGGCCTCCTGCTTGGTCTCTCAGACGCAGGTAAACAGCTTGCTCATTGTGGCTACGGCACGCAGTAGCATGGAGGTCAGTGTGTTCCCAGCCAACTGGATGGAGAGGCAGAGGGGCGGGGGTAGGGCGGGAGGGGGGAAGGGGGCGGGGAAGGGGACAGGGGGGTGGGGGCGCCGGTGTGTGGAATTTATAACGCAGCTGCAATGTTTGCCCTGCAGAGCCGAGCTGTGTGGATAAGGCTGAGGGAACATGAACTTAGAGTAAACCTGGTCCGTGGTCCAGGACAAAGGCCAAGAACACCTCCCAGCCTGCCCCCCTTCGCCCCTTCAAACTCCAACCCCACACATTGCAGGGCGCTAGGACACTGCCACAGACCGAACACATTAGAGGTGCGGTCAGCATGTCCAAGCTGGGAAAACCACACAGAAGAGGGCTCAATACGGCCACAATGCCACTGTTCAGCTAAGAGCCGTGGAAACTGTCCTTCCATGTACCACAGTCAAAAGTCAATGAGTGTCACTGCTGTGACATTCCAAAAACATGATGAAATGATACTTGGTTTAGTTGAATGAGCAGCCACCTGATAAATGTATTTTTGCAGTTATTTCCCCCCAAATATAAAGGGGTTTATTAATATTCAACTCCAAATCATAGAAAAAGTGTGATCTTCAGAAAGGCAAACTGATCAGAGGGCAGTCAAACAGAGAGGGGGTAGTTCACCACACAGTCCACACATAGCAGAGGCCATCACCAGTAATCTTATTTCAAAATTAATTCTGCAGTCAAATTAATTCAATTTGAACTGAATTAATGTAATCCATTACACTGGTGTGATTACATGAATATTTAAAACCAAAATAATACCCCAACCACACCCCCACCCCCCGCACACCCCAGTAGTAATTACTGCAGTGCAGGTGTAATTGAGTTGTGATCGGAATACTTCATTGCTCCTTTTCAGTGCTGCCTCTGTCCATTTTATATGTTTCTGCTCACACACAAAACACACACAAAATGACCTGAAATGAGACAGACTCACAGTTATATGTTGTATGTCTATATATATTTTTTCTCTTTGAAAGGAGATGTGATAACACTGAAATACATTCAGGAATTATATTAAACAAAATAAAAGTTTTAAATACAAAGCAAAATCTTCTTTCTAGAACAAGACAACCTCTGTCATCACCTAAAGCACACCCCGAAAAATGAGGCGATCTCCAAAAAGTGTCACTCCACCAAGAGTGAAGCCTGTACAAACACAACAGTTCACATGTCCACACACATGCTCTCTCTTTCTCTATCTCTCTCCCTCTCTCACACCCATACGCACACACACACATGGACACACAGTACACACATGCAGAGGGCTGAAACCTACACATTTACAATGAACAGAATTCTATAGGAACGGTTTTCCCATTGCCAGTCCACCCGGGAACAGACCAGAATACTGAAGCATTAAATGAACAAGGGCGCACCTATACACCCAAATGGACAAACTTTGATAGAAATGGTGACTGATGTGAACTAATGCAGGGTCCTCAATCTATTAAAGTATCAGGGAAACCATATGAACACTGGGTTGTCATAACTACACAGAATTTCACAAATATGATCGAACTACGAATACATTCTGGTTTTGTTCATTAGTTCTGAGAGGAATTCCATCATAAGAAAAGTGTGTCTGTAATATACTGTATGGATTCATTTTTGCCTATTTCATCTAAAGTTGTACTGTATTGAGTTGTAGGATTTCTCCTCTTGTCTATTAAAAAAGAATAAATAAGAATAAAACAAACAAACAAAACAAAAGAATCACAGAAATGGTTCACTGACGCATTTCAGTTGCGAAACTAAAAAGTCCTGGTCAGGACTTGCAACTAGCCTGTTGTGCCACTACAAGACGTGTGTCATCCATGAACCTATTCTACTCTTTACACCCCCGCCTCTTCGTATCGATGGTTCCGTCCATTGGGTGATTGACAGCAACGGAGCATTTCTACAGTAATCTCTGCCACCTCTTTCACCAGGAAGAGTACACCATTATCAGCGTGGGACCCTCAAAGTCAGGTGTTAGCAAGGGCCGGAAATCTATATCTCCGTCCATCACTCGTGGTGGGTAGCTGGTACGGAAAACAATATAACAACTTAAAGTGCAAGCAAATGTTCTTAGTGTTGGCTGGACTGGTAGCCTGGTTTGGGAGGAGGGACTGACTACTCAGGAGGGTGCTGCACAGCTGGGGCACGGACTGATGACCTCCCACCACCAGGGGGAGCCACTTTATACAGAGTCTCTGTTTCAGGTCAAGGACAGTAGCTAGCCTGACCCTCACAGCCACACCTAGTGTCCTTTGGAGACTGGAAGGGGTGGGGGATGGGGTGGGGACGGGGGGGCGGGGTTCCTTGGACCACCTCAGTGTGAGAAGGTGTGGATGTCGTTGTGCAGGCTGATGGACGGCGGGGGGGCGGGGCCACGGCTTGGGCAGGCGCCTCCTCCGCACTGGCAGCGCTGGATCCACATGACGTTGCGTGTGAAGCTCTCCCCGTCTGGGCAGCGGAAGCGCAGGCGCACGGTGCGGGCCAGCGAGGGGACACAGCACCGGCCGTCCGAGCAGGAGCCGCAGGAGCGTGGCCTGTACCGCCGCGCCGTGGAGCACCCCGCAAACGTGATCCTCACCGGCTCCCGCGGACGCACGGTCCTCTGGCACTTCTTCCCTCTCTAAACAAGAGTAACGGGACAATAGAAACCGTCACTGAGATGGCCAAAACAAGTAAACAATTTTCCAGCGATATAGATGCTTAGAAATTGAAAGTTATTTATTATGTTGACATCAGTTATTTTCTTTACGGACACCCTGAGCAACTAAAAAAGCTCACATGCAGCCTGTTCTCCCCTACATCTATCCATATATAGAGCTGAAATCCCTTGCTCAAAAGTACAACAGCAGTGCCCCACTTGGGATTTGAACCTGCAACCTCTGAGTTACAAGCTTATCCACCACACCACACTGCTACCAATGTAACATTCTGCTGATGGCGTGGTGTGAGTGAACACTGTCCCTTACCTTGAGAGATGGGGTCAGAGCGAGGTCACACAGCCGAACCTGGCACAATCGGGTCTCTCTGACCAGCCGGCACTCCGCGTTGCTGTTGGTCACTCGGCTGGAAACCCCCATCCCGCAGGTGGTGGAACATTCCGACCAATCGGTGGTTTGTGGGAAGCACTGGAAGGGGAAGGGGACGTGAGACTGTGGGGGGGACAGCCACTCTGCAAGAGAGGAGAGAAACAGACACTTGGTAAACATAGGTTAACACCCAGGGACCATGAGAGATTCAGGAAGTGAGAAGACGCTTGTTGTGTTGTGTTGATAAAGTGGAGATCTGGGGGCATCACGAACCCCAAAAATTAAATGCAGCTATAAAAGTAATCATAATTGTTTTAGAAGTTTGTAGATTGGACCATGTAAGTCAATTGACTGAGAGCACTTGAGGCAGGCCCAATATAGGAACTGTTTCTCAGTTTCAACAAAGATAGTGTTTCCCACAATCTTAAAATGTCAGCTTTGCATCAAAATAGGTACACTGCCAACTTGAATTGCTTACTTTGGCTCAAAGTGGAGTCTGTTCTATTCCTTTAGTTTGTAAATAGACCAGAATTTCTGCTCAGGGACTAGAATATTTTTGTTGAAACCACAATCGAAACAGGTCCTCTCTGGGGCGACCGTTCAGGAAGCCACAATGTCTCGTCACTACTCTTATGACCGTTTGGGTGAGGTGTGTGGGTGTGGTCCGTACCCAGAAAGCTGTCGCTGGTGTGGGGGCGCACAGGCGGCAGCAGCTCCTTGCTGATGGCGTTGAGGTGGGGTCTGCGGGGCGTGGGCGGAGGCGCGCGCCAGGCCTCGTCGGGGTCCTCGACGATGCGGTTGTCATCGTCGCACACCCACTCCTCGCAGCAGCGGCTGGGGGAGCGGGCCAGCCGCGGGTTGGCGCAGCGCCAGTCCGGCAGGGGCACCTCGTGGGGGCAGAGGGGCATGCACCCCACCACCCCGTCCATGCAGCTGCACTGGTGCTGGCAGCTGGGCTGGAAATCCTCGCCGTGCTGGTACACGCGGCCATTGAACTCGCAGGGGCGGCCCTGTGCCTCGGCTGCGATTGGAGGAGAGACGACAGCCGCGGAGAAGATCAGCCATGCTCTTTCCTTTTGCACGTTCCCACACTCATTGTAATGACTAAACAAAATGTTGTGTTTGTGTCCAGTTTTCTCATATCTATATCTAGTTATACGATTTTCTGCATATGATTTTTGGTATAGGTTTGGGATCTTACACCCAGTTATGGGATAATATTTTATTTAGATCAAATGTTATGGAAAATCTTATTCTGTATTTGTGTTTGTTTATAGGGTAATATTATGTTTAGATTTGACATTTGACATTTTAGGCATTTAGCAGACGCTCTTATCCAGAGCAACTTACACAGTTTACATTTAAACATATTAGATAATATCAAATGGAAAATCCTATACAGTATTTGTCTAGTTATGGGGTAATATTTTGTTTAGATCACATCTTATGGGAAACATTATATTTATGTCCAGTTATGAAGTATCATTATGTTCAAATCAAATCTTGTGGTAAATTTCTTCAGGTCAGACATAGCTGACCTACCATTGATAATAATAATAATAATATAAATTGAGACACTTAATTTGAATTTCTGCAGTAAATATCCTATTTTATAAACAGTTAATGTTTTAAAGGTGAGCAGTGTAAGGCTGGGGTCACTTGTTACACAGATGAAAAACGGTAGCATTAAGTAAATAGCCCTTTTCATTGCCTATCACCATGGCAACGACAATGCCTACCACCATGGCAACGACAATCACAAGAGTGCGGTGCGTTCAATTTGACAATTAGCACACTCCATTTCACCCATCCACCCTCTTACTCTCCTCCCTCCTCCTCTATCTCTCGCCCTTTCCGCCTGCCACCTCCCAAGCCCGCTTACCCCCCCCCTTTACCTCGGCACAATCCACTGTCAGGCTCCCCCCCGGGCACCAGGTGGCAGTGCAGGCCCTTGATGTGGTCGCAGGGCTGGCTGAGGCTGCACTCCTGGTTGAACTGCCTGGCACACACCTTGCAGCAGCCACAGCCGTCTGTAATCCAGCTGACCCCGGGCGGGCAAGAGGCCGGCGAGTGCGGGCAGGAGCACTGCTGGGGCAGCCTCCCTCCACCTGCAGCACATAAGAGGGCGGGGTTAGCGTGAGGGCAGGGTGGCTGTGCGGGCATGCAGAGTTGCCAGATTTAGAGAGTTTTCAAAAAATTGGGAAAAAAGCTTTGAAAAACATATACGATTATATAGTAGATTTGAGTAGAGTAGAACTCTGTAGTAGTTTACAAATAGATATGCAGGAAAAAAAATCAACTGCAGAGTCAACTGAAGATGGGGAAATGTTAGGAATATTATGGGGGATGAAAACCACAAGCAACTTGCAACACTGAGGGTATGGTGCAGTCACTCTGATAAAAGCCAAACTGTGCTCTTCTGGGACAGTGCTGAAGATCTTTTTTAATTGACTGATAAAATCTTGGCCCATTCTCTAGAGCTGGAGCTCCAAAGTAAAACGAGAACGAGCTAAGCTATGTGGGAATGAGGCTGATTTTAAGGGGACACTGACAAAGTTTTCTCCAAACAGGCAAACAAACATTTGCTCACATTCAGAAAACACGCCATTATTCCACCCAAACAGAGCGTTAATCACAAACATGCCACTCACACAGCTTTACAATTTTTGCCATAAAACATTAAAGCCTCCTTCTCTGCTCTGCAAACTATGCTCAGGACAAGTTTGGAGAGGAAATACTAATCTGTAGCTACTATCATTCAACCAATTGTGGAGTGTTTTTCCCAAATCACTTTTGGTCAAGTGACTTGAGTGAGTTTTGGAAAAACACTCTTCAATTGGTTTCATCTTTAAGAAAGCATGAAGTCCGATACGAAGACAATATGTACTTGTGTGCACTCCCTCAAAGGCACAGAAAAATACAAAGTGTGATATGATTCATTCAAGTACTGTTTTTTTCAGTGCATACAAAGCCACTGCTATGAAGAGCGTGCAGACTTCAGACGGCCAGTGACTTCAAAAGCTGAAGATTTAAATGACTGTATTTATATTCCAAGTTGCTTCCTAATTCTAGCCATACTCAAAATATGAACACCCCATTACTCCTTTCCAAAAAAAGATTCTAAATTTGGGTAAACAGAGCAGACACGGGCATGCAAAAAAATAAAATAAAAAAAGTACAATGTCTACCAATTTGCATGTGTAACACAAAAAGGTAACTTGCAAACCTGGTTTTCAGTAAATATGGTTTGTTATTTTATAAGTCAGTGCATTCAACGTAAATCTCTATAATTTCAGGTTACTCAATCAATGGCTTTGCAAAGTGTCCTGTACGTCCTGTTGCCTGGAAGATACATTAGGTGCATGTGTTACTGAAATATACAACATTGTAATGGTCAGGGGACAGAAACATGCAAGTCAACCTTATCTAACACTCAGAGGGCAAAATGGATTGCATATGCTGAGAAACAGCAGCTCAGGAAAGAGACGTAGGGGGAGAGAGGGGGAGAGAGAGACAGACAGGTGCATATCACCAATATTGTTTGTATACTCACCATCACAGAAGTGCAGAACAGTAGAGCAAACAAAATCAAGAGGCTTTCCTGTTTTACACTCACTGAAATCATTTTGCCTTTGTCTTCTCCACAAACAGTGAGCATGGCGAAAGTCAAATACTTTTTTTAATTTAAAAAGCAGAATATTCTAATAAAACCTAATTTGGTTGAAAATGTTCAGAAAAATCACAGGCAGGATAGGTGCTGATCAGCAGTTTAAAAAAGAGTGCTGGCTCTGCCTTGGTCGAGGTTATGCAGCCCAGTGCTTGATGTCAAGAATCCAGAGAGGACAGGAGTCTGTCTGTCTGTCTGTCTGTCTGTGGCTTAGAGCTTGTCCTGGTTTCTATATGGGTGCACTGAGCGTTCCGCCAGTCAGGCGTTCTTTGTTGCTCACCTATCTCTACACAGCTTAACTCAGCCCCACTTCATTGAGAAATTCCTCCAGTGGCACCCATACTTATAGACGCTAGCAGACAGCCCCCGATGACATCACTAGCCCACTCAGGGAGGGAGAGCGAGAAAGAGAGAGAGAGAAACAGGGCAGATGGAGAGAAAAAGAGGGCAGAAGGAAAAGGGAGAAAATGAAAAGGGAGGGTTTGGGTGTGGGAGGCAGGCAAAGAAGAGAGTAAGAGGGGAGTGGCGAGGTGGTGGAAGACTCCAGCCGTATGATTGCCAAATGGAAGAAATCCAACAGAAATCATAAAAACAGAAAAAGAGAGTCAGAAAAAAATGCTTACTTTAGAAGGTGATTTTTAAAATTCAATGATTTCATGTAAAAATCTAATATTTATTTATTTATTTGGTATTTATTTATTTGCAAAACCTAAATAAATTTGCACCAAAAAAAGTTTCTGAGTACTGTTCCTTATAGAACTTGAGCACAAATGGAAAAGAAAACATATACTTTAGGGACACCAATGCCTACCAATGGATGCATGACAGAACACAATGAACAGTTATGACAAAGAAGCATAAAGCACATAAAAAATGCATAAAGCATGATGTCATTGAAGACCCTACAGTGGACCTGTAGGTTATAACTGAATTCCCCTTGAGGTATAGTGAGAGTACCTGCTTTGATCATGTGACATACTCCGTTCGCTGGAGCAGTAGCTGAAAATGATGGGAGTCTGGTGCCTGACTGGTGATTCCAGGATGGAAACAAGGAGGACGGGAGCCATTACAAAATGGAACAAAATGGAGAGGGAATCCCGTCTTTGCGTAGCCGTGAGGTCTTTGTGCGTTCATTCAAGAGGGGAAATCGGTGATGCAAACAATGGTGAGAATCCCTCCAACATCCCCCCCTCCCTCCCCCGCTAACCCCTCCTTTCGGTCCAGGCCACTTCCTGTTGCACTACGGCGTCCCCTCAAACTCTTTCCTCGCTGACACATTCCAGGAAACACAGGTTCCCCCTTGCCTGAAAACCTGTGTGTTTACATAGGAAAAATTAAACATTCACATTGTCATCCCTTGAGGACATAAAAAAGTGTTTTTGTTCAAGAACAGGAAACCATTGCATTGGCCCTGGCTCACACCATTATGAAACAGGAAACGTGTTTTAGTACACATTGGCAAGGATGGCTGGGGGAAGCCTTAGGGTAGCCTGGACCTGCCTGTCACAGCTCAAATTTACTGCAGGCCATAATCTAGCCCAACCCTGAGCATCACACACACACACACACATCATACACACGAGCACACACACATCATACACATACACACACACACACACACACACACACACACACACACACACACACACACACACACATCATACACACAAGCACACACACATCATACACATACGCACGCATACACACACACACACACACATCATACACACAAGCACACACACATCATACACATACGCACACATACACACACACACACACACACATCACACACACACACACACACACAAATGCACGCATACACACACATCACACACACATCATACACACATCATGCACATACGCACACACACATACACACACACACACACACACACACACACATCATACACACAAGCACACACACATCATACACATACGCACACATACACACACACACACACACACACAAATGCACGCAGACACACACACACACACACACACTTGCTTCAGTAAAATATCCAACTGTATCAATGAACAGCATGTAAAAAAAGTTTAATAAAGGTATAAGACAAAGGTATACTGTCTGCTAAGCAAAGAAATATATATCCAAAAAATAAAACCCCCCAAAAGTTTATTATTGTTTCCCAATTTTAGAGTAATTGAGCTAGATTGCTTGAAGAGCTCGGCTGTACAGACTCTAAACGCAATGAAAAATAACAAAAGGTGTGTGGGTGCCGAGAGCCCAGGTGACTATGACCCCAGGAGAAGGAGGTGAACCAGGTGAACAGCACACAGGAGCTGCGCCAGCTGCTGTTCCACTGTTTCACTGTGCCATGCCGGTCAGGTGGAGAAGAAGAAACGCGGTGAGGAGGAATGAGGGGAAAGATGCAGGCTCACGCACAAACACGGCTGCTTACGTGCTTACACACGAAAACACACGAAAACACACACGACTGCTTACACATGCTCATGCACACACACACACACACACACACACACACACACATACAGACTAAACAGCAGCAAAACCATCAGGATACTGAGGGTGTTTGAGAGCACCTTGTTTCAGATGGGGTGTTGGGGGGGGGGGGGGTTGCGGGAGAAGTCTGGATTCCTGGGATTCCTGGCCCACAAAGGCAGGATGTGTGCGTTGGCCCTCTCGCGCTGCACACTAACGGGGGGTGGGGGGGGGGGGGTTAGTGGCTGCCCATTTGGCGGTCGCCCTGCTGGTACCACGCCAGCCATTGTTAGCCAGCCAGACAAACATTTCCAGTGCCGTGTGTGTACGGGGGAGCGGGCTGTGTGTACGGTGGGTAAATCCGGCGATACATCACCGCAGTGCTCATCAGCTTCACTGCTGTAGACTCAACAACCTCCACGCACCCTACTGGTGGAGCGGCTGTTGCAAAACATTCGTCGCCGGGCTGAGGGTGGATGAGCAAGGGGGCAGAGTGGAGTCTGAGGAGGGAGAGGTGGAGGTGGAGGAAGGTCCCTGTCCTCTGTGCGCCTTCATCCGCTCCAGCTGCAGGAAAAGCACGCCTTCGCGTAATGGTCAGAGAGCGCACAGGACATGGCGAACGAGCTCTGGGAAGGGCTGGGCTGTGAACTCAGGGAGCTCCTGCGCATAAATCTCCCCTTAGGCCTCAGGGCTGTGATCATTAGGCACTGGCCTGTGAGGGCCAGATAGGGAGGCAGGCCTGTTTGTGTGAGATTGTTTGTTGGGAGTCTGGAGAGAGTTGTTTGCGGAAGGCGGGGCGACTCCAGCCCGAGGGAGCCACAGGGCTCTGCTTGGTTTAGTCCCACCTCACCTCTCAACCGTTTGACTGAAGCCCTTATTTGGACAGGAAGTTATCTCACAGGGTGTTTCAGGTAAATCTCCAGTACTGGAATTGCTTGTTCTTGATTCACTGTTTTTCCACCTTTTTCCCACCATATTTTGTTTCTTTTTTATATTCAAGGATGCATCTGGCCTCTCTGGAAAAAATGTGAGCTTTTTCCTGGAATAAGTGGAGACAGATTCTCGAGAAACACCAAAAATAACCTCTCAAATATTACATTATTATTGTAGAACTTTCTTTTTTTCTGAACAGCTAACCACAATATATACAGAGTACATTATGTACTTGTGTGTGTCAGAGTATTTGAAACAACAAAATTCTTTTTAAAAGACCAATATCACAAAATGAAGCATAAATTTGCAGGTTCCACTGAACTTAACGTAGCCACACTACAGATATCACATTGTTGGATTGTTTTCTCTTTTTTCTTTCCCTTTTCTCTGATGCTGGTCACAGTTCAGCGCAAGATTATTCCAAAGGTAAACATTCATTCATTTATCATGTTATACCTAGAAAAGGTTGAAATGATAGAATGGAAATAGATGAAAGAGTACAAAGCCTGGTATCTACACCATCCAGACCTTGAGATAAGACTATCACCCGAGATTATTAATGGCACCACTGGAATCATACTAAGCAACTCTGTTTACAGTAGTGCTGGACTTCCTAGCTACCCCATAATATTGTCACATAATATGCAATATGCAATTCTATAAAGTTGGTGCAATGTTACAGCAGCATTATGGCAAGGTTCCAAATGACTCAGGGTGGCCATTTCTCCTTGTTTACTGGTGGCGTGGTGCTGGACACTAGCTGATAGAGTTGCCTAGACCCATCCAGGCCTCTCTAAGCGCCAAGTAGGGAGCGGTGATGACAGACAGCTCAGCCCGGTGTGTTCTCAGAAGGGCAAACAGGAAGTCCTGAGAATGTGAGGGCTGAGGTGTTTTTTCCTGAGAGACCTGAAGTGAGCAACGCTCCTACAACTGGGTCAGCAGGAACCCCAACAGACCTGTGTGTGAGTGCACATCAGTGTGTCTATGAGTGTGTGTGTGTGTGTGTGTGTGTAAGGAGACCACTGGGCTGTGGTACACAAGGTTTCATGCATTCAGCAATATCCATTCCTATAGGACTATGTTTCATGGGATTCAGGAAATGGAGGGATTGTTTACCAAAAAATTGGTTCCCATTGGCAACCTCCATAGAAAGTATTCATAAAAGAATTCCATATTCTATCTAAGGGGCTAGTGTTTCATTACAAGACGGGGTTAAAAAATAGATTTAAAAATGTCATCCTTTAAAAAAAAAAATTCATCAACATTTTATCCTCAGTCTCACACACACAGCCAAGCCAACAGACACAGACACGCTGTGTGGAGTCAGCTGTATCTCACTGCCGCACCTTCTCCCAACACATGACACTGAACCCTGGAGGTCAAGCGTCAACTGCATTCCTCATGGAGGTGTCCCAAAATCCAACCGGGAGCATTGACACTATCCCCGACCTATGTCTCGAAGGAGCAGTGGCAAACCACAGAATTAAACATATTATCATGGTACAAATTTAAAGCTACTTAAGTCTCTACACAGTGTATCTGAACTGTAGCCAAGTCAAAAGCCTCGAACTGTATCATAATATGGTATAGATTATTATTATTTTTTTTCAGTTTCATTGCTGGAATAAATGTGGTTTGTCTCCTTGTGAAATATATTGTCGTCTCCGCTCTCAACTGGGTAACTAGGATTAAATCAGAAAAAAAGCTCACCAGAATTCCTAGTAGGTATGATTTTTATTTGTTGTAAATATGTGGACATGTTTGAAAAATGTGTCACACTTGTTATACGTACATACTTGTTTTGTATGAGTGACACTAAAGATCAGTGTGGTTGCCTCGGTCTTGCCTTACTGTCACTGCTATGTATGTAAAGAATCATCTTGTGTGGGGGAAAAATATTTAATGGGAATTACACAGAAATGCTAACATTGTTCATCACATAATGCAGCCAGTGTCTTCAAGAATGAGGAAAATATTTTCTTTTTAAATTACATCATCGCAATTCCAAACTGCATGTAAACAGAATTCATTCCCTATTTTTATGCTGTCAACCTCCCATCAAGCCAATGCACAGCACAATGGTCTATTAATTTGAGCGCACAGGGAAATGCAAATATCCAGATAAAAACCATTTTCACAGTGAAAGCACATCATTTCTCTCTGAACAAGGAGATGGACATACCTGCGGTGCACCTACACCTGTACATTAGCCGATAAGCATTCTACCTGCAGGTATAACCCATCTGCAATCTAGGGCAAGAAACCAGGCATGAGGATGATGTCATGGGGGCATGTGAGGTATGCGCACTCTCCTGTCAGCGGGCAGACATCTGCACACCCTTTTCTGCAATCTCGCGACCCCTCCCCCCTCCCGTCCCCCAAATCCGCATACCTAAGGCTGTGCTAACACAGGTGTGGCCGCCGGGCCGCTTCTCAGGCAGGTGTGGCCGGGCCGGCGGGACACAATGGGCCTCATTCACCTGGCGGGGCGGCGGAGCGGGAGAGTCGGGGGACGCCGCGGCCCGCGCATTCCTTCACCCCGCTTAATAGGGCCGATGACAGAGGGGGAGGGGAGGTACCCCCTCTGCGCTCCTGTCCCCGAGCGCGCCCATAAAACCGCTCATTGTGCAGTTGACATGAGCAGGTGCGCGACCTGGGACGGTCGTTTCCACCCCCGAAAATAAAGCCTGCCCCAGATCCCCGGGAATGCCGTCGTCTTGATGCTGCGCCGCCCCCCCCCCCCACGACGACACGTGACCCGCGCTCCCCGCTGAGGCGTCTCGAGCCCCCCCGCTGAAACCCCATGTGGCACGTCATGTGGAAAACTAAACTGCGTGTAGGAACAGACACATAAACAGACACTGGGTCTGTACACGCTATAAACACACACGCACATATACACACACTCACACGCACGCACACACAAATATATATGTATACCATGGCTTGAATTAATACTCGGTTCTGATTGGTATTTGTATATACGAATGGCAAAACTGACAAATCACAGCTCAGCATCTCGATGTGTAACAAAGTGCAGACGATGTCTAAGGCCAGGCCAGCTCACACGGACCCACACATTCCATTTGAATGGAAGGACTCTGTCTGAAGTTTAAAAAGCCATTTCGTGGCAGGCCACTTGATTAAAACTTTGCGCAGGGCTTTGAGGCTGCCCACACCATCAAAAGGCACACTGTAAAACAAAACAGGAAAAAAAAAGATCAAATAAGTGAGCGATTGACCACGGCAACCTTTTTTTCCAGTGATACCAATACGGCCTATTCACAGGTTTATCTGAAGTGGTTTCTCATGCAGCAGGCTGCACATAACATACACACACCAAAAAAAATTGTAAAAAAAATTGAAAGGGAGCAAGTGTTGAGACTGGTGGGGTGGCGCGCACACACAGAGCGTCCTCTGAGCCGGAGGGAGGGGGATGGAGGGGTGGGCGCCCTCACACAGTCAGACCTGTGATTCCGGGAGGGGAATATTATCACAGAATGCCATAAACAGAGAGTTCCAGAATTACCAGAGTGACACAAATATATTTCATAAGACATACACACACAGACAAACTTGCACGCCAATAATGGTGACCTATGCGAGAGACCGTACCTCTTCCTGTGTCCTCAGGGTGGGGTGTGATTATTGTGTGGCTGACGACGATGGCGGCCAGCAGTGAGGGCGAGGAGAAGCGATGGGAAAAGGAGGCGAAAGTGGCACGCTGACTCATTCCGAGCATGGCGCCAGAGGGAGGGGCAGAATATTATGGTCTGTTGGGCACGGTGACACCCCTTTACAGCCCTCTGAGGGCACAGATGCACAGGTCACCCCTCACGTCAGCGTCAGAGCAAAGGTGCCCGTCAGAGCACTCGTTTGTTTAGCATTTGCCGCCCCCCCCCCTCCACCCACACACCTTCTTTGGGTAATGGAGAGCAAACAAAGTTTGTTAGCAGCAATCAACGTTCGTGTTTCCCTGTGAGGCCATTTTTGATCAATGGCCTCTCTATTGCCAGCTTGCTCTATTGGGAAAATATCTGCTACCTGTATTCAGGGCTATGGGCCAGTATGAGAGGTCAGAACAGAACAGTGCACCATACAGGCCAGCTTCCCCTGCCTGGAACACGGTCTCTGAACCAGAGGACCAGAGGGGTGATAGTGATGCAAGGGAGTGACATCACTCCCACCGCGGCTACCGTGGTAACAGGGCTTGTAAATCTCACCACCTCGTCTGATGTGGACCTTGGGGTATGTGAATGCGTATGTGGTGTGTGTGTGTGAGTGTGTTTGTGGTGTCTATGTGTGTGGTGTGTGAGTGTGTTTGTGGTGCGTGTGGTGTGTGAGTGGGTGTGGTGTATGTGTGTGTGTGTGTGTGTGTGTGAGAGAGTGTTTGTGGTGTATGTGTGTGGTGTGTGAGAGTGTTTGTGGTGTGTGTGTGCTGTGTGTCTGTGTTTGTCTGCCTCCAGAGGACACCTCTAAGAGGGGAAATGGCCTCATTGGATTGACCTGAGACCTGCCATACACCACCAGCTGCTGTCCGTCTTGCTCGGGTCAGGTTAGCTCCTTCCGTCTCCATCTCCACGGCGATGAAACCGGCAGGGCGCTCCAGTGAAAGAGAGCAGCAGGATGAGCCGGCCATCAGGCAGCAGCTGGCAAGGCGGCGAAGGAAAAACCATCCAGGCATCTGCTTCGGAAATATTCACCCGCAGCGGAAGTGGAGAGCCGTGGGAGAGCTCACCTACGGCATTCCACGTTTTGCCCTGACGATAGTGGAAACATGGGTGGAATTGTTTATATTGTGTCCCCCCCCCTTACTGTGGCATAGGCTCCCAGCACCAGACACCACGAGCGCTGGCACTCTGCCCCTGGACCGGAGCTCCGGGTGTGAGATCCCCCCTGACCACAGCTGCTGGGAAATGACACCAGAGCGCAACCAAGGTATGGGGTACGAGGTAAAGTTCCCCGCTAACCACAGAGGAAGATGACGGCCTGGAAACACGGAGCTGACGCAGGGGATCCCCGCCTGGCAGAGCTATTGTTTACTTTGAAATAACACTTGAATGTGGTCCCCCCCCCACCAAGCACACACACACACACACATAACATACACCATACACACACACACCACACATGCATTTACATACCACACACCACACACACCCACACACACGACATACACCATATACACACTCACACACCCACACACACACATAACATACACACACGCACACCATGCTGCACACACATTCACATACCACACACACACGCTCACACACACCACGCCACACACACATACACATAGCACATGCGCACACACACACACACACCTGCCTGGTCCAAATGAAACAGGGGTATCTGCTGACCATGTACTGCACTCTACCATGGGTGCATTCTTCCCAGCTGTGCTTTCTCTGGTGAACCACCTGACCCAACAACACAGACCCCTGTGTTCTGAGGTGCACCCTCACACATTCCGTCTCGCCGACAGTCCGGGCTGAGCTGCCACACCTGGGCCCAGGTGAACCCACAGAGACCCGCAGTGAGGCATGAGTGACGCTCTCCTCACACCAACGCCATCAGGACTGTGCGCACGCCACCCAAACAGAGCTGCCACAAACCCGTTTCCCCTTGCGCCTTTCTTTTCAGCACGCCGAACACAAAAAAGAGACACTTATAAGCAGACACCCCGCATGTGCTCAATGCTATTATGTCAATGCGGAAATCTGCAGAACATTCGGCGGGTGATCCGCCAGCGCTTCCTAATAAGGGAATAGTGCGGAATATGCTCCGCGAGATCGCAGATGCTGCATAAACACTCTCCATCGTTTCGGCACCAGATGCTCAGACGCAGCAGGTAGGGGCGTTGAACAACGGTCGCAACGATGAGAAAATAAAGGCGGGATTGAAGGGAGCGTTGATGGAGAGAAAGAGAGAGAGACGTCATTGGTGGAAGGGTTTGCTTCATGGTGCTCCGCGCTGACAGATTCTCCGAGGCGAGCTCGCTGCGGAAGGGGGAAAGGTTTACTTCATGCACCCCACCCCGAGACGTTATTGCAGTGGGAGCACCGGCTGGGGGTGGGGGGGGTGGCAGCAGTGGGGGAGGCCGCAGCCTTCATTTTTACTGGAACGCTGTTTAGACCAGTGGTTTATGAGGCCTTAAAAAAGCAGGGAGGATGGCCAAGCAAACATATGTGGAGCAGCCCGGCCAGGGGGCCACGCCTCTCCCTTCCCCAGTTCTGCCCCCGATACGAACCGCCACAGGCAATTTATTAGCGCTGCTGTCTGCTCCGTCCCGGTGCTTTCATTTACCCTTGTTATTCGCACTCGGTGTCTGCCTTCAATCCCTTGCAAGTCAGTGGTTCTGTGTGGTCTGCCTTCATTGTGGGTTCCCTTGGCAAGTCAGTCGGTTCAGTGGTTCTAAAAGCATATATTATTATATTAAAGTCACTTTGGACAAAAGTGTCCACCGTATTCTGAATGTAGACGTATTCCGAAATGTAGCAATGAGGCATCTGGAGCCTGCAATCACTCAAGATGAAGGCCTTCTGCCCCCACTTTAACCTGTAAGTGTAAGTGTTGAGATGACTAGGGCTAGTTCCGTGCTCTCCTTCACCGTAAATCAGGCGTGATGCATTTCAGTTTCACAAGGCCATCCTCTCTTTTTGTTGTGTGTAGTGTTAACTGTTAACTTACCTTTATATTTGATCATACAATTCATCAGATGGCATACATACTGCATGACAACTGTGGCTTTCAACTATGCATCAATCTGATAATGTCAAATTAAAACTCTGACTCCTGCCCTCACGTGTATCAGATGTGTACAACAGAATTACACTCTACTTGTTTTCATGGACGTTTTTATTTACATTTTCCAGAGTGTATTTTTCCAGACAGTTTCAGTATGTCAGGGTCATATTTATTTTTGGCAGGCATAAAATGTGACCTTTGAACTATCGGGGTTCCCACACGAATGTAAAACCAAGCAGTGCGACCAATCATGCAGTCTAACTTCTGACAGGTTTCAATGCTTGGTTTTAAGTATTTAAAAAAAGACTATCTTATCTGCATCTTGTGCAAAGGACCAGAGGTGAATATTAACTGGATGGTATATGCACAATCTGTATTACATAATTACACTGCAAACCACTATCATATTTTTCCTGCTTTAGTTTGACTTTCTGCTCTTGTCCTATCGTAGGGCATTCTTGTAAGACTCTACAGTGACACCTTGTGCTTCCAAGAGGAACAAATAATATAACAACTAGATTCGATTTTTTTATGCATTATGCTAAATTATTTATTCACGTGCTTTACAGACACCCTTATCTGCAGCTTACACAACTAGCATTTATACATTTATTTAATTTAGATATTATCCATTTATACAGCTGGATATTTACTGAATTTACTGATTTAACTAGTTTCCTGTTACAAATTTGAACCTGAAACTTTACAAGTTCCAAATATTTTATGTAAATGTATATACAAACTATCCGTTAATTTATTTATTCACGCACATGTTTATTTCATTCCACCATCAGTTAGTCAGGAAAATCGTATGTTAACACACTTCTCATTTACAGCTTCAATCTGTACATAAGGACACCAATACAGGGCTGGGATCCAAGGGACTGTACTTGTAAAGCCAATAAACTGTATGGAATGATAAGGTGGGAGACTGAGACTGGGAAGACTGAGAAAGCTACAATTATATTATGGGATATCATGCATCATCACCAGCATAAGACAATTTATTAAATGAATCAACTTAAGCAAACAAGTACAAGATCATCTTAGTTTTACGATAGTTGAAAACATGCTGCAGCTATGTATTCATTGCTGCATATGTAGTTAATTTTTTAAATTGATTTGTATATAAAATGTGTTCTTGTCCCGATTTGGAATTCCCATTCGTGTTCATAGTTGTCTCCCATCGATGCAATGTCCGCTGTCGCTTCAGGAGGGTGCGAACAAGCATGTGTTCTCCTCAAACGCGCCTGTAGGGGGCTTGCTCAATGAACATAAGAAAGCGAGAATGTCTGATGATGAGAACAGAACATTCAGCCCATCTAGTCTTGTCAAGCTTCCCTCCTTGGACAACGCTAACCGCACACGAGAGCCCCGGAGAATGTTCTGATAAACGTGAATGAAAGGCCGTTGACCTTTGACCCCTCCACAGTGCCATTACAATTCAGTCAGAAAGGTCAGACCTCAGGCTGGGGGGAGGGGCGGGCAGCTGAGACGCTGAAAGCCCAGAGTGTCTTGTCTCTGAATCTGAGTCGCACTCCTCTGTCCTGCGGTTCGGACTCGCGTTCAAAACTCGCCCTGCGCTCTCACTGCCCGTCTTACTGCAGTCCCTCCTTCTGATTCTGTGAGCAAAGAGAGAGAGAGAGAGGTGATGGCCACCCCAGAATAAAAACAAAAATTATAATAAAAATCAGGTTGATGACCTTATGTGGAAAATTAGATTATTCAGCTTAAAGATGGGGCATATGCCAGATGGTAATATATCAGAGCTAAGTGGGTACAATCATATTAAATCCAGGAGCTTACCCAGGCTGCCCTGTAGTGCAGTATTCATGAGATGAAGCGAAGAGTTGTAGGGACCAGTGGTATTCCTGCTGTTCGGCTTCCTGCCACTGATGTTGCCTGCACTTAAAGGCTTGTAAAGCACAACCAGGCAATGTTCAAAATGCCTGAGGAGCATTCACTGTTTCTAATGGTTACCAAAATGGCCTTTTAATATTTTTTCTTCAATCATCAAAATTGGTATGAATAGTCTATACAGCCCAATCTTCCATGGCATGAGGTTTTCTTTGTGCAGAGGCATTTTGGGGGGAAATACCTTACCTTTTCCAGAAAACACAAATCAGTTTTGACTTTGAACTGTTGTGATTATACCATCTAGGAGTACAACGTATGGCTCAAGGGGTAGGTCAACTGATACAACATGTGGAGCTTGTGTTAGATTGACTTGAGTAGGCCACATGCAAGCATGCTTTAAGGCCTTTAAATACTACATATCGTTAAAAAAAAAGTTATTCAAGGAAACAAGAGTGAGGAACTACACAATGGTGTGGGGCATGCAGTGTGTGGTCATGTCAATGAACTGAGAGACACACACCTGGTGTAGAGCGCTGTGATGCGGCAGGTCGGAGATCGCTGCGGTAGAACACTTGACCTGAGAGCCCATCGCTCTGTCTCCTCCGCTGGCCCGCACCTCCTCCACACACTCCACACAATGGCACAGAGCAGGTCCTACACACGAAGACACACAGTCTGACGGGGACCACATGATAGCGCACTCTAATGAAGCCCTGGGAAATACCAGAGCAATACATAGTACAGCACAACACAGCACAGTGAGACACTGAAGCAGCACACAGCACAGTGAGACACACTGAAGCAGCACACAGCACAGTGAGACACACTGAAGCAGCACACAGCACAACACAGCACAGTGAGACACTGAAGCAGCACACAGCACAGTGAGACACACTGAAGCAGAACACAGCACAACACAGCACACTGAGACACACTGAAGCAGAACACAGCACAACACAGCACAGTGAGACATTGCACAACACAGCACACTGAGCAGCGGAACACAGCACAACACAGCACAGTGAGACACTGAAGCAGCACACAGCACAGTGAGACACACTGAAGCAGAACACAGCACAACACAGCACACTGAGACACACTGAAGCAGAACATAGCACAACACAGCACAGTGAGACATTGAAGCAGCACACAGCACAACACAGCACAGTGAGACACAGAGACACACTGAAGCAGCACACAGCACAACACAGCACAGTGAGACACACTGAAGCAGCACACAGCACAACACAGTATAGCACCACTGATAGACCTAAGTGTAACTGCAATGATGATTTTGTCATTAATGTAGTTATCTGCAATTAGTCATCTTAATGCTGTGCAATTCTCTCTGATTGCTGCAATCGTAAGAGGCATTACAGCAGTGAAGCATACGTACAGTAATACAATTCAAATGACTTTTACAGTGAGTCAGAGTAGAGGAGGCTAAACAGAAGAGAGCTTACTTTAAACTGGTAACTGTTTTTTGTGATTGCCATTTTATCAGCTGCTGATTCCTTTAGACTAAATTAGTGTCTAATGTGGCAACCTGCAGTACCTCTGTGCACTTAACAATAAATAATTTGAAATTATAACAAAATGATTGGGTTATATGAAATGATTTTGATCATAACCAAAACAATTTAATATCCATAAAGACAGAAAGCTACCATTTTAGATGCAATCAAGTAAAAATGAATTACGTGCTGATGGGTGAGCCTTATTTTAATTGCCATGCTTGTTAATCATGCAAAATGATTAAAAAAACAGGTTATGGGATAAATTCAAAAATAAGCCGGTGCACTCTCATTTACTGCATTTCATCACTGATGAAATATATGAATATATGATGAGGACAGCAGAACATGTAAGCATGTTAAACCACCCAGGAAGGACACTGTGCAGACACACGCTCTGATTATAATAGCAATTACGATGGAAACTGTTCCCCTGACACTGCCGCCGCCAACTAAAGGGTTAAATCTGCAGAGCATATCAGAGAACTCTGAAAGAATTTAAAAAAAGGGAGTTAATTTCAATTGCCTCGCTTATATAACTTTATGAAAATCGACAGAGTGGAATGAAATAATGACATCATTTCAATAAAAGAAAGATACATTGCATAAAAATAGGTTAGTTAAAGTTTAAAGCAAATGTGTTAAACTAACCTCAGGGGTGCTTGAATGCAGAGCAATGTTCAAACTATAAAAGATCACAGCAACTCTCAGCCGTTAACCACAATCTACTGCAGCCTTTTGTTTAATTGGGCCCGCTTGGGTGGTTGGAAACGTGGAGCCCAGATCGGCACAGTGAATCATACAGGGCGCGGCGATGGGACGGATTACGCAAGTTTGCTGCACCTATTGCTAGTGCGCCCCTGTGATGGTGGTGCAGCGTGGCCTTGGAGATGGGGTGGGTGCCGGCCCAGTGCTGGGGGGGCTGGGGCGGGGGAAAGGCGGGCGTGTCCCTGTCCCAGTCCTGACGGAGGTTGTGTTTCTTCCAAAGGTACGTCTGGCTCCTGAGTCTCAGCCAGTCAATTCCCTCAGCCCCGTTCTGAGCCACCAGAAACAAAAGGGACCAAAGGAAAGGGTCTTAACACACAACTATAAGTGTAAAACAAGTCCTACCTAAAACAAGCCCCTTCTCCAGCACTACATCAATGTTACATTACATCCTCTTATCGAGAGTGACTTACCGAAGTAAGTACATGAGTGCATTTAAATAGGTTAATACTACTGCAGTAATACAGAAAAGGATAGTTACACCACACCTGGTAATTGTGTGTGTGGGGGGGGAAGGGGGAGATTTTATGGAGGGGGGAGATTTTATTGACACAAAGAAGTATATCTGTATCTGTATATACTGTATGTGTGAAAGCAAAAAAAGCAAAAAGGCAAAAAAGCTAAAACCTGTATTTTGTCTGAGCCGCAAAGATTTGGGCTCCACCAGAGACACTAGCTCTGAAGAAACTAACCAGCTCTTCACATTCTCACGCCAACAGCTCATTAAGAGCGAACGGTGTTTCCGATTACAGGCACAACTCAGCCCCCTTACAGTGCTCGGAAATCAGCTGCATCAGTTTACATACTTTAAATCATTTATTTATTCACAGCTGTCTAGGAATTCTTGCTGTCCAAACTGCATTCATTCTGGACGCTACAGTGTGACTAATGACCGAGGTACGTGACTGCTGCGCACTAGCTAAATGAGGCCTTTTTCCTAACCAAATAAACATGGGAGCCGTTAGAGGCATGTTTGGCCTAATAGATTGCTATCTGGGACTGCATCAAATAAACAGACGTCCCTAGTCTGAATTAACTCCACTTTCCCGTAACAACTGCCCCCCCGGTCTGAATTTGCACACGTTGCCACAGCAGAGCTCGTTTCTTTCACACGATCCGAGAGCTTGATACGGTAAACGGAGTGGCCTCGCTCTGGGTCGAGCCCGACGGCGCTGCGCCGTCGACACTGCGCTCTGCGCCGTCTGAAAAGCAGCAGTGTTTTACAAAGGCCCCCCCTGTCTGCAAAGCAGCTGGCTCGCATTCCCCTGAGCCCAAAGTTTCCACCGCTGGGAGGAGGCGGCGGCGTTCGTGCCCGTCTTCACCTCCTCACCTCGCTGTCCAGTCTGTACTGGGCGTGCTGGGAGGGCGCTCTCGGTGGCCCTCTCTCCCTCGCGCTGTGGAAGATTGCAGGCCTGTTCCTGAGGCAGGCGCTGGGTCCCCTGGCTGCCGGGACGGGCCTCGGGACAGCCTCTGGTTCTGCCACAAGCTCCGACTCCCGGATCCCCCCCCGTTTCCAGACAGCGGCGAGTTCCCCCCTTGTTTCTGCGGGGCGGGGTCCGTCGTGTGGAGGGCTCTCTGGGACACCTTGTGACCAGGTGCATATGACTTCCCATTGGGCGACGACATCTGTGTGCAGGCCAGCTGGAGGCGTTCCGTCTTTTTGACATCTCTGGACTTCTTTACACTCTGTTACATTAACACATTAAGATCTTAAGCATACATCTTCTGTGTGAGAATCTTTACATTTACATTTTAGGCATTTAGCAGACGCTCTTATCCAAAGCGACTTACACAGTTTACATTGCTTTACAGACAATCCATTTATACAGCTGGATATTTACTGAAGCAATTCAGGTTAAGTACCTTGCTCAAGGGTACAACGGCAGTGCCCCCACCTGGGAATTGAACCAGCCACTTCTGAGTTACAAGTCCAGTTCCCTAACCATTATACTGCACTGCCGTGGTTAAAGGTTCTTATGCTCCTGGCGACAGCCACCTTATTATTTGCGTCTGTCAGAAGGTTAAGAAGACCCATGACAAAACAATTATGTCATGGGTCTTCTTAACCTTCTGATATCAATAAAGCATGTTGCAGCAGAGGGACAGTCATTTACAATTGGGCATTCCAAATTAGGTGGAAAAAAAGAAAAATCGTGAATAAAAAGTTTTGCAATCGTATATTGTTGTTTTCCATAATCCTATGAAATTGTATTATTGATAGCTTGTGAATTGCATTGATATACTGTTGAAGACCCATGACAAAACAATGATGTCATGGGTCTTCAACAGTATATCAATACAAATTCATAGGATTATGGAAAACAAGAATATATGATTGCAAAATTTTTTAGTTACAAAAATTTTTTAGTTACTTTTTATTCACGATTTTTCTTTTTTTTCCACCTAATTTGGAATGCAGAATTGTAAATGACTGTCCCACTGCTGCAACATACTTTATTGATTTGAAAGGATGCACCCTAGCCCACACATGCAACTTGCAGCTGTTTCTTTTCATTCTGAAGTGAATATATATTTTATGCATTTTTTCCCTCACCGCCGGTTTTGGGATCTTGTACAACTGGGAGGAAGGAACGCAAGTCAGGTCCTTCACAGCGACGTGGGGAGATTTCCGCCTAAAGCACAGAAGGGTGTGTTGCGAAGAAACAGGAAAAATACCTGACACATGAATCACACATGAATCATCCCGCAAACTGAGCCATGGAAACATCCTGAAGAGAAATTCTGATTCGATTTTAAAACATGTCACTAATATAAATGCATTAACTTAAATGATATGCCTCAATACATAATAGAAATTAAAGGTCAGATCTGTTGAATGACTACAGGTGTGAATCTACAACTGAAATTAGGATAGAGGTGATGTCATGTACAGATGAGGTCTGCGTTACCTGTGGTGGGTGGGGCTATGGGGGACGCGCTGTGGGTTGGACATCCATATCACCATGGAGACACTGCCATATGATGCTCCAGAAGAGCAGTCTAAAGGGCTGATTTGGGCTTGGCTCAGCTGTGAGCATAGTTTAGGGAAAATACAGAACTCAAGCCTTTATTAGTGCAATAATTTTGTTAAACCTATCAAAGCAATGTTTTGTGCCATGGGAGTCAATCTTTCTCTGAAAATACTTGCAAAACTGTAGCTTATTTTACTGTGTGATCAGGTCATAACTATGCTCTACTCTGTGGTTATGTGTGGCTCAGTAGGTAGAGATTCCCACTGGGACCGCATATACTGGGGAAATTTTTTTATGCATTCACTACTGTAAGTCGCTTTGGATAAAAGCGTGCTAAATGGTAATGGCGTATATTACTCTGATTGTTCAATGGTTGTGAGATGGACACAGAACCATAACAGGGACAAATATATTGTATATACTGATATTACAATCAGAGATGTGTCACATGACATAACCAGTTGAGTTGTGTATGTGTGAATGATAATGTGATAGTGTACGTAGGTGAGTGTGTGTGACACCCCTTTAGAGATCACCTTAACATCCTGGCTGTGCTTGTTATTTGTGGAGTGAGGGCTCTCAGCAGCAGAGTTAAGCTCAGGAAAGTGAAGGTCTCTACCACTGTAGGGCCGCAACACAACACAACACACATCACTCATTCAAACAGTCAATCAGGATAAGCAGCTTGTCTTTTAAGGATCCATATAAAGACCTTTGTTTCAGGCAGGACAAAATTAGGGTATGTTACAAATCAATTACGCTATACCTTTGGGCCATTTTTTCCCTTTAATTTATTTAAAGAGAAGAGTATTTTTTTAAACATTTTCATTGTCACTATGTACAAGTGACAATCAGTGTCAATATAGTTTAGTAACCTTTTGACTGCAAATCATAGTGTTTAGGGTCTCATAACCACTGTGTTTGATCCATCTCAGCCATTGAGACACTCACCCCTCTAATCTGACACCAGAGTCCCTCTGGTTTGGGGAATGGCTTGAAAGTTGGGACTGGGAGGTGATTGAGTGACAGCTCCCTGAGCTAAATGCTCTGTAAAGCAACTTCTTCTTTGGTGGCTTGCTGGATTTGGCCCACTCTGACACATTCACAACTTTGAGAGTTGGAAACTCTTCTGGATTTAAAAGAAGAAATATAAAATTTTATGAAACACATTGAAATCCATCAAAACAGACGACCCTCAAAAGGATTTGCCCGCCGCACACAGCTCCGACCTAAATCCACTTTGATGTAATTGTGGTCAGCACGGCGATTGACTGGCATAACGTACCTTCTAAAAGCGCCCTATTCCTGACAGGCGTTCTGGATTCTATGCGTCTCGCAATGCCCCTGGCCACACGCTGCTCAGCTTCCCAGCAGCAGGGGTGCGGGCACATGACCCAAAAGCAGTGGGTCTCATCTAGAATCTCACTGGAGCAGCTGCCCATACTGAGCGGACCACACCTATGTGGAGATACGCAAAACTTCGATCATCAACAGTAACACTAGACAATAATAACGTAGCTATATCAGCACGCCTATCTAGCTAATTAAAACATGCTATGAGCTAGCCACAGTTCGCTACCTACGGACGCTAATATTTTGTGCGGGCCGTGCATGCATCACGTTTTCTACGGATAGCTAATATGTTAGTTATATTTCTGCTGCAGAGACATACTAACTTGACCAGCTACTTTACTTAGTCTTAGCTGCACATCAAAACAATGTGAACAAAATGCCTGACTAACGACCAAAGACAAAAATGCAATCCATGTAACAACGAAATACGAAAGGTAGTATCGTTAGTGTAAAAATGTTTGTTTTTACCTCATTTTGAGAGCGCTAGCTCGAAGTTAGATAACTATACAAACGAAGGAAACTTTTTCGTAACCGAGCAACTGGACGCTTTGGCCCGAGCATGCGCAGGACAGCGTACATTAAACACTGCATTCTGGGATTACTGTCCGCTTTAGTAATGAAGGCACATCTACTTGGAAGATAACTATATTTACTAGCATCCGCTTGAAATATATACTGTATATAAAACAGCAACACGCAAAAGTACTATTGGGATTGTTTTTTGGTGTTGAAGTTCACAGGGTGAGTTGAAAGGTGAAAGATAGCGAGACTTTAGCTTAACGTTATCTAGTTACTGTGCGGCGTGTGTAGATAATAGTTAGCTATGTTAGCTCGCTAGCGACCACGAAAAGATCGCAAGGTTTGAGCGGGTATTGCCTGTTCGCTCATTAACAAAATGGACAGCAATCTGATTAGGTTGCTGTTGATGAATAAACATTAATGCCATTTCCAGCTGACTGTCTGAACTCAACTCTTAACTTAAACAAGGCGTTAAGAAAAACATTGAGAATGTTAACTGGAATGGTGTTTAGTGATTAGGATCATACAGTATTACTAGCCATCTGTCTAGTTATGTTGCTTAGTTTCCGACTGGGACTTGCTGTATTGCTGTTCTAGTCAAACAAGTATTCAGCAAAACACACAGGGAAATACTGAAGACGGCGTTTACAATTTTGGTGACTCGGTTGCTATTCATGGTTAGCTGACGTTGTCTCACAGTGGATAAACTGCTGCTTTGTCTTTTAGGAAAGCATGGCAGAAAGACCAGAGGACCTGAATCTACCCAATGCTGTCATCACGCGCATTATTAAAGAGGCGGTGAGGATGTCCGAGCTCTCATTACTCCCATTTCCATAGTATATACATAATATAGTAACATTTAAAAAAATGCATTTCCACTTTGAACAGTACACACCAGAATAAACGAATGTGATTTATTTGGAATAATCCCTGAAGCATTGAAAATGAAGAGTTGAAATTGAGACTTTTAGCTTGACTTTTACATTTATTACCCGTTGCCAATGTTTTCACATTTTTAACAAAACAATAAAGGTATGGCAAAGGTTGAATATTTTGATTATATCTTGCCTGCGAGCATTAATGATTGACGTAATTGACGATCTCATATTAGTCCATCGCTCAGTCAGATTCCCTTAAAAACTCCTTTCATTGCACACTGCTGTGTTTCTGTTCTGCTCTTCTAGTCTGTTTTTATACAGGCAGTCCCCCGGTTACGGACAAGATCCGTTCTTACGTCTGTCTTTAAGTCGAATTTGTATGTAAGTCGGAACAGGTACATAGTTCTTATTAATCGTCACTTAGTTAGTTTGTCTTAGTATAGTATTTATTTTACCTTTCTGTGCATATAAAACACTTAAGAAAAACCTCCAAATACAATAAAACATCTTAAACATAACATTCAGTACATAATACTACTGTAATAATAACAATACAGTAATATTAATAATAATAATACAGTAATAATAAAAGTAACTATGTACATACAATACTGTACTGTAAAAAAACAACATTAAAGAAACACTGAGCCTTTTCTTGCACTAAAGAAAGGCTAATAGGCATATTACGCTGATTTTGGTCTTCTATCCAAATTATCAATAGCCTTTCCATCTCAATAATTAAACCACTGGTAACTGCTACTGTTAGCAAGCTTTATTTGGCCGTGATATCAGGTTAGATATTGATAGTTTTGCTTAGCTAACGTTGACATGTTGTTCACGTTGTAACATTGTTTAAATTATGCTAGTAGGAACATGGTAAGAACAATCACAGTTCGCACGAGATTAGTGAAGTAATACAGTGATAGACATCGCTGTTGGCAGCTGCATACAACGATATATACAACAAAAACTGTATATGTCTATGTCAACGTTAGCTAAGCAAAACTATCGATATCGATACCAACCTGGTATCATGGCCAAATAAAGCTTGCTAAGAGTAGCTAACAATATAGATAGCTAGCAGAATTTGTTCAACACGGTATAAAATGAACCAGCTTCAGGAAGTGAAAGGACACCATGTTGTGTAGGTTGCGCAGAAGCATGTATTGCCAAGTGGAATGTGCAACATGTTGCAGAGAATGCGTTGCAGTCCCGTTGCTTACGCAGAAGCATGTAGAGGCCTTAATGCTTTCCCAATAGCTGATGGCGTTTCACCTCTCCGATCTCTTTATTATTTCAACTTTACTTTCCATGGTGATTGTTTTCCTTTTCTTTTATGCATCACCAGCAGTTGCATCGGATTTACGCTTTGGAGGCATCGTTGTAAGGGTAAGAGAAAGAGAAAAACGGGACCGTGATCTGACTTAAAATAACGGACGGTGATCTCTGTTCCTTGAGCCGACAAACCGCTGAAACCGCGCAATGTTTTCAAGAGCATCACAAAGTAATGTGTGCGTTCGTTATTACTAACCATTGTATTTAACATTCAACATAACAGGCATTATGGCAGTCCGTTCATAAGTACGAGTTGTCCGTAAGCCGGACGTTCGTAACCCGGGGACTGCCTGTATTGTATATTGTGACAATTTAGCCTATATTCTTTTGTTGAAAATTTATTTAACTATTTGTGTTAATCCCTCACTCCACACAGGTATGATACTATCCGATACACTGGATTGTCACCAAACATATAGGACATGAAAACAGGCAGGACAATAACAAGAACAGCCATACAACACAAGGCAGTAAACCTAGGATTAACCTGTCAGTAAAAAAAAACCTGTAATAATAATAATAATAATTTTAAAAAGAGCAATATCAACATCAGCTGATAGTCATCATTATTATCATCATCAAACTCCATCAACATCAACAATGCTTGTTGAAATACCTGGTATTCATTAAAGTTCTCTGGGAAACACTACTTACTGTACATTTATTTACAGGATACAATATTTGTATTTGTGTTTGGTTCTAGACCATCATTCTGGGAAGTGGATCACGTGACCTACAGTTAATCCCACATTGGTTTCTCTTGCAGTTGCCAGATGGAGTGAATGTATCCAAAGAGGCAAGAAGGGCCATCTCTCAGGCTGCCAGTGTGTTTGTCCTGTACGCCACGTCATGGTGAGTATCGAAAAACACACTGAGTTAGTGGTTCAGCATTGACTGTGGCTGTCAGTTGTGATGGCGTGAGCTGATGCATATTAAGCGCTGATTATGAACTACATGGGATGAAAACTACTGTAGGTATAAAAGTATTCACCCCCTTTGGCATTTTTCACATTTTATTTTCTTACTTCATGTAATCAAAAATGATTTATTTGGGACTTCTTGTCACTGATCAACACAAAATATTCTATAATGTCAAAAAACAACAACAACAGTAAAGGGGGTGAATACCTTTTATACCCATTGTATATGAACAGTATATTATGCCACAATACAGTGAGATAATTATCTGCTTATCATAACAATTGGATCATGTAGATGAGGAGTGCCCAGGTTTGGTCCTCAAGATCCACTGGATGTGCAGGCTTTTATTCCAGTCCAGCACCAACACACCTGATTAGAATATCCATTGTCTTTGAGCAGTTGATTAATGAAATCAGGCGTGTTAGTGAAGGGCTGGAACAAAAGCCTGCACACCCGGTAGATCTCGACGACCGAACCTCTGCGCCCCTGATGTGGACGATCATGTTTTGTTCGACAATACAAATCCGATAACGCCTTTTAATGGCTGGTCGTGTTGGTAGGCTGTGAAGGTGTCTTGCTTTTCTCTCGCGTGGCACCAGTGCAAATAACTTTGCCATGAAGTCCAAGAGGAAAACGCTGAATGCAGCGGATGTGATGGCAGCCATGGAGGAGATGGAGTTTGAGCGCTTCCTGCAGCCGCTGAGAGAGTCCCTTGAGGGTGAGCGAGGAAGCAGTTTAACGCGCGTTGAACGTATGTTAAACGGATGCAGACTGTAGAGGAAAAATAAGGGCTCACGGGACTGTGAGAAAATGCAACCTGTTCAAACTGAACTGTCAGGCTGGATAAATCATTGTCGAGATCCTGTAGCCTCTGCAGGATCATCAGGATCATGATATACTCTTTGGGCTGATAAACACTAACACTTACACTTACACACACACACACACACTACTCTAACATTTGAAGTTTGTGCTGCTTAAGCCAATTAAGGTTGTAGAATCGACCTTTCTGTAACAAAGTTTCTGTTTTTAGGAACCACATTAAAAAAAAAAGCATTTTCAGCCAGGCCACAACTTGACTGGGTGCCTGACAAGGAAACAAAAAAGAGATGTAGTTGTTTGTAATTTATGTAGAAGCAATACAATGTTGAAACACTCGTTTCATTTTGAAAACTTGTTGAAGGAACGACAGCTGGCACCCCCACTTAATCACATTAAAGTTTAGGCATTTTCTATCACCGTGGGAATCGAGAAGGGGAGAGAGAGTTCCTCGGTGGTGCGCATTGTTAAAAGTGTGGCCTTGCTTTTCCCAAACAGCCTACAAAAAGGGGCAGAAGGGGAAGAAGGAAGCGTCGGAGCAGAAACGCAAAGACAAGGAAAAGAAGACCGATGTGGAAGAGAATGAGAAGAGCAGGGAGGAGGAAAACGAAGAGGAAGAGGATGAGCACATGGAGGAGGAGCAGGAAGGAGAGAACGGGGGAGAGGAAGAAGTGGAGAACTAAGGAAACTGGTGTCACGCTCCTCAGGGAAATCAGATGGAACACATATTTTTTCCCCCCTGAAAGAAAAAAAATGATTGCACTGTCAGCCAATCCTAATCCCAGTTGATCCTTGTTAAGTAGTGATGGGAAAAGTGAGGCTTTATGGACCCAAAATGGGTGGAGTTCTATCAATGACTCACCGAATAGAGCCAATCATAGTGGAGAACATTGTATCCCCCCCCATTTGGAATCACCAGTTGCAGTATGCTCTCATGTCACTGCTGTGCCACCTGCTCTGGAAACACTGTAGCTTAAGGTGTGCATACCACCAGTATGCTCACTCACATGTAACTTTTCCACACTACAAACTGCACAATGTACTGCAGGAGAGCTAGAGTTTATTGGAGGAAAGGTGCTTCCCTTCACTGAAAATAGGTAACCTGTATGCATTTGACAAGTATCTGGGGGTTGCTGATTCTACCTTGGCAGGGTGAAGCCAATCATGTCTTGCTGCTTCCAGGTCATAGTTGGCTAATGACAGCCCACGCTCTTGTGATGCCAATATTTTGATTGGTTCATACTGTCAGTGATTGATAGCACACTGTAGCTTCAACCATAATGGAGTGTGGTGAAGCATAACCACCACTAATAGAAAGTGTTCAATTCAAATGCATCAATGTCCTTTAAGTTGGATATATATTAAATATATGAACCACTGTACCATATGTCCCACAATATCTTCAGTTGATTTGAGGCCAGTTTCTGTTTTCAAAAGCCTTTCATTAACTGTATGTTTGTTGAGGTTCATTGTAACAATTAGTATGTTGTAGTGGTTGATGGTTCTCAAAAAAGCTGGCTTTCCAGTACTTATTCATCAGCTTTGAATTGTATCAGTTTATATTTAGAGCCAGCTGTTTGGTAAATAGAATTAAGTACCAATATGCTGTAGCAAGACATCTCAGTGAATAGTTTGTAGGAAATGGTAGATTTGTACAGAAAAAATTTCAATGTCCTTTGGAAAATTCAGCACTGCCCAATGAATGCTACTGGCTGGTTGTGGACTGAGGCGAGAGCGAGTCACAACCTGATGTCCTACCTCTGATTCTGAGTGCCTTTTTATAAATGTTGGCCTCCATGCATTCAGTCCTCGAGCGACTTTTCCGTATCGTTCCAAGGTACTTTACCTGAATGGCTTCAGTACATAGAATATCAAGCTGTGTAAAAATGCAATTTTTTATGGGAATATAAACCTCACCATTTTGGAAAATATGTTTGGTAGTTGGATTGCATTATCTTGGACAGATATGCTTGATATTTAGAAAAGGTAAGAAAGATATGGCCATAACCAGCATGCAGTAGTTGTCTGTCAGGTTTCTAGAATTCAAGACAGATTGCGACTGCATTGTAGTTCATAACAGCTCACTGCTATATATAAATACCTGTGTCTTAACCCCACCCTTACTGAGCCCATGTAATTAATTTAATACTGAGTTTCAGTTACTGTTGTATAGAATTCAAAATGTTTTTCTTAATATTTGGCTACTTTTCTAATAAACATTTGTGTATATACATGTGTGTTTGTTCCAGTTTATTAATACCAGGCATACTTGTTAAATAACAGCCCCCAATGAAATGGATTAAGCATTATAATGAATCAGGGATGTGATTTTTCCTGATTAATCAGGAAATACAGATTTTTTTATGTAAAATGTCTCTCTGGCTATTTGGCTTTATTTGCTGAATATTCTCTCCTGCTATTGGCTGTTAAAAAATGCAATATTTCTTATTGTTTATGCTTAAGACGTACACACGTCCACAAGACATCTATGGTCTGAAAATAAACATTTCCTGATTAAACAGGAAAGAAATCACATCCCTGATGAATAGATGTAGAGAAACCACACATTTTGGCTTCAATCTTAGCTTGTTACCTGCAGCTAGACATGGTTTTTAGCTTAAACAGCATGCTTCCAAAACACATGGGAGAAACAAGGTGTAATTATTACGCCCAGAGGCCAGAGCAGAGGTGGCTCCAACTGCCTGCCCACCACACACCGGGGCAGAGCAGAACATGCACTACAGTGCAGAAGGGGAAAAGCACAGTGGACTCAAAAAAGTGAAAAAAATCATGGACATATAAGGTCACAAAAAACATGGACAGTCTAGGGTTGTGGGTCACATGACTTTGCATGATTATATTGTGCACGGAATGTGGCATCAGCAGTATCTTTGTGTCTAGAAAATCCCATTTTCCTAGTCGAGAGCTTAGTGAAGCAGGAGACCCTGGATGGCTGAAGAATGAGCAGGACACACAAACGTGCCTGGTCCTCTACAGCAAGTGGTTCCCAAGCCCGTGCCTAGAACCCACTTAATCAGGAAATACATTTTCTCTCACCCACCTATTTGTTATTAAAATGTGGATGAACATATTCCAATATGGAATTAAGATGTTATTAACATGTCAAAACAACTGCTACATGACTAGTGTCATGTTTAATTTGAGAATAAACCCTGTGGGAGCCACTGCTCTTCAGCTTCCTGCAGCAAGATCATACTGCTTTCTGGTGGAGTTTCCACACCCCAACAGGAAATGGTGCACATATACAGTAAGGGCATATCTTTATTATTTATAATGCTGACTCATTGATCTGAAAATTGCTGAATAGGTGGGCTGATGTCCAATGAATTAATCATCAATCCATTAGAACAGTGTCGGAAATCATGGCAGCATATGCCAAACTGCATCAGGAAAGAGGAACATTGGTGATGAACAAGTCGAAGCTTACCAACAGGGATAGACAGCCACCGAACAGATATTTGCTGAAACGACAAAACAACGGCCTCAAAAATGCCCACAGAGCTGAATTTACATCTCCGTGACCCAGTCTCAACAAAGTTATACATCGTGAGATTCACAAAGCTGATATTTATGAGCTTATAACCAAGGCCAATGTTCAACAATGCATAATCTGGTGTAATGAGCACAAAACCTGGATTTCTGAGCAGTGGAATAAAGTAATATGGTCTGATGAGTCATCATTTACTCTTTTTCCTACATCTGGACAGGTACAGCATATGTTTGGAGAAAGCCAAAGGAAGCCTTCAACCCACATTGCCTGTTCCCAACTGTTACCCATGGTGGTGGATATGTTATGCTATAGGCAGTCATCTTATGGGAGTCATTAGGTCTGATTATTACCCTGCATGGTATAATTATGGCCAAGGAATACGAAGCCACTTATGGTGACCAGGTGCACCCTATGGTGCAAACATTGTTCCCTTAGGATGTTCCCATATTCCAAGACAATAACACCACACACACTGCTAAACAAATTCAAGAGTGGTTTCAGTAACAGCAAGATGCAGTCAAACAACTCCCATGGCAACCCCATTTACCAGATATAAACATCATTGAACCTTTATGGGAAGTAGATTTCAACCACCATCTCTCAAAGAACTGGATGCTTTCCTTCTTGAAGAATAGGAAATAACCCACTAGAAATGTGTTCAAAACTTGTATAACAGCATTCCAAGAAGGATTGAAGCTGTTCTGAAGGCAAAGGGCTGCCCAACTGCCCTTATTAGTTGATAAAAATATTATTATATTGTTTGGTTTTTCCATTATTTTGTCTACCACTGTATATCATACCATACTAATCTTGCAGGCTCCAACAGCAATATTATCCACTTATTTTTTCCAGGGTAATTTTTATATTATTTTATTCTCTCACTCATGAATAGAAACCTCTTCATGTCTTATCAGCAAGTCCTGTATCCCTTATCCAGCATGCCTCTCCACCAGTCACCAAACTGACCATTGCACCCAGTGGTTGATGCATGAGTCTTTATCGCCATCTGTTGGTCAAATTATGTAATAATACTCATTATGTTCAGTGAATGTCTTCAACACTTCACATAGCTGACTCCAGAAATCATCTTTATACAAACGTTTTATATATAGTGCAGATGGTCTAAACTTACATGTTTTGACTGCATACTTTCCTGAGCAGCTCTAAATGAGCACATTACTTTTAAGCTTTAATGTTTTACTCTTGCTAAAACAGACGTTCCAGCGCAGTGACAGCTTTGATGCATGTTTTCAATTTGCAGCCTTCGGACCATGCCAGGCAAACATGCCAGGCTTTTTCCATCACGGGGGGAAATGTCAGTTAATCTGGTTATTTTTGCATTGGCAATTGACCCATGCCTGTTCATGACCCGGCATGCAACAGCTTGTGGTTGCATTCAAGCCAGAATAATCCTGTGATCCCACCTCTTTGATTAGTGTGTTGTTCGTCTTCCTAGATCAGGATAATAGAGGCGGACACAAAGCCGGGGGGAAAGAGATGTGTTAGTTCACGTCACGGCTGTAGCTTAGCCCACTGATCTATCCAGCATTCGGTGGTCTGATAGTAGACACCGCTGGTTACGTCAAATCCGTCGAGAATATAGATGTGTGGATCAGTGTAGTGCCTCCTTTAAATCTGATGCAAACACACAAGCAAGCTTGGAAGCTTAGAACGTGTTGGGTGGAGGCGGTATAGGCCAGTCATAGCCTCAACATTTAGACTGAGGTGCATGGGCTTATTTCACAAGCTCTCACTATTTTTAGAGGAAGTCCATGGCCATGGGGTTGGTTAATGGGACCAGCTGGCAGTTGGGCTTGCATTATCTGGACAAACAGTAACATGCCTGGGGCGTGAGGGATGGCTGTACATACATACAGACAGACAAACAGGCTCAGCTTATCACTGCACTTCGGGAAACCTTGAAGTCATCAAGGCAGCAACAGCCACTGCCGACCCACCACTTAACATAACAGGAATTCCTGAAGGGCTTTCACATTTCATCCCCATCCCCCAAGCCAGGCACCACCCAGAAGGCCGTTCAGGGCTGTGCCACCTTCACTGTTTGGCCCAGCGACCCCATACCCTGACCTGCCCCTGCACTGCCCCCTCCCTCAGATCAGGCAAACCACCCTCTCTTTGAACAAGGGTCAAGGCATGTACTTCAATGTGTGAACAAAGCTAACCTTTCTGACTCTGAGTTTATAGATCATAGATTATATATCTGCAGCGTCAGGTCCACTTTTAATCATGCACACGTCAGGTGGGGGAAAAAACATATTTTATCTACACAAAGATAGAACTTCTTCTTAACTCTAATAAATGAATTCATCTGTAGAAGAGAGAATAGCACCAGTATATGCTGAATAGTGTTCCTTTATGTGTTCATTTACACACCATTACACGTCTTTATACGTTTCTCCATTTCGTTACTGGCCAGCAGAAGAGGACTGAAAAGCGATAAGCATCTCTATGCAATTTATTTACCTCTTCAAAAACTAAACAGACCTTCATTTTTGAGTGGACAAAGGGGTTGCTTGGGTTATGGTGCTTATTGGTAATGGTATTGATCTTTCATTTCCAGATATCAAATGTCTTCATTTGATACTGTATCCCTGTGTATACACAGCAATAAAAAAAACTAAAAACATTTTGCTTGAATGATATCTGATTAGGTGTCTCCTACTCAATCAACTCAGTGTGTATATTGTATACTGTAATACCACATGACATCAACAGCAGTCTGCACTGAAACTAACTTCTATACCCTAAATAAGTCAAGTTTACACAGAAGTAATTCTTGCCAGGAAACGTCATGCTCCCATTCCGTATGTCTTGTACACCGTCTTACCTCCATATTTGTAATTGTAAGGAACAATATATCAAATAATGAACATCATGGAACTGAAAATGAACAGAGCTACCATATAGCTACCACACCTATCAGTGACTCATTAATTAGAACCAATCTTTGTAGTTTGCTGGGGAGTGGAAACCATTTGATTTGTTCAAACAACTCCGTGATTGACAGCTCACTGTAGCCCCACTCATGAGGTTCACACTCATTAGCTCATGCCACTAATATTTGGAGTCCCTTATTCATTTCTCCCCATTGCCTTACAATTCAGAAGAAAACATTCCCTTACTACCACACACTTTGCTGTGTGCTATTTAGGTTTTTCTAGTCTGAAATTGCTTATTGCATACTTACTGTTTATTTGCCTTCCAGTCCTGGGAATTCTTATAAAACTAAGAATATACATACACAGAAGTGTAATGCATGTCTTCCATAGTGATCAAGCTAAACATTGATTGACAAATGGGATGGTTCAACTGTATGAAAATGCAGTATTTTATTAATCCGGGAGAACAACAAAGTCTATGTTAGATAAAAAAAAAAAAAGGAAATCATCTCTTTGTTCCTGTAGCAATTCTTGTGAGCTGTTCTTTTATTACTAGTTGGTTATATACTGCATAGGCACATTGCCCCTGAATCATTACTTTCCAGAAGTGATTTTTGAAAAATAAAAAAAACACCTTGTATACCCTGTTAGGGGCTCATTGCCTCTCAATCAGAACTTTCCAGAAATGATTTTTGAACAAACAAAAAGAGCTAAGAAACATATCACCTTGGGATTTTGTACAGGTGTGTCTGGTTTGATTCTATTCTGTTTCTAAGACAATAACAATCCAAAATATTAACGGTTAAATAAGTGAGAAACGTGTTTACTTTGATACCCTTTGCAAAAGTTGGATACGAGTTTAGTATCCTTAACATTACATTTTTTATTTAAGGTTATTAAAATTAAGTTTGAGACAGCAGCAGCAGCCAGTTACACTCCACAGCACCCCCTCGACGTTGAAACACAACCATTTTTAAAACCGCTAAAGTTCAACAGGCAGTCAGCCTGGCCGTGAAGGTCCAAAGCCTGGGCCAGGATTCAGCAAGAGAGAGGACTGACAGTGATGCACCTCTCTCAAAGTCCTCAGACCGAGCCCACTCCTCCGATGCAGAGGGGGGCGCTGTGGATTCAAGGAGGGAGCTCCCATCGCCGTGTTGCTCCACAACATGTCTTTGACAGGTCAGAAGTGATCACATTCTCCCAGAGAAACAGTTCTTCTGGTCCTCCGGGGACATGCGCACACACACACACGCGTACCCTCATGTACGCATACACACACCCCCGACACAACCTTACGTCTTCACCCCAGCCAGTCCAGATCGTCGTCCTCGTCGTCGTCCCCGAAGAGCGGGGCCGGGGGCGGCCGGCCCTTCATGCTCTGTGAACAAACCGCACGTGAAAACAACGTCAGTCCGTTTGCGCCGCGACCCCGGCACGTTGTAGAGTGAAGGACTGGGGCTTTCCCTTTGAAATGACTAAAATGATTGATCTGACAAAGACAGGGAGGCTAAAGCAGGTCGGCGCATTCAGATCTGAGAGCACGCATCGGCTCTACAGATCCTTCCTCACCAGCTCATCGTCCTCCTCCTCGCTGGGCGGTGGGGGGGGCTTTGTTGGGGCTGCATTCTGGAAAAATGGCTCTTCTCCATTTTCCTCCTCTACTCCCTCAGTCAAACTGAGAGAATAGGACAACCGGGGTAGGGACGCGACGACGTCGAGACGACGGACGGACGGACAGGCAGACAGACAGACATGCACAGATGGACAGACAGACACGTAAACATACAGACAGACGGGCAGAGGGAAACATACAGAACTCTTAAGCTTAGTAGCAGGGACCGGCTGGTTTATTACACGCACAGCGATCATGCCACGTCGGGAGCGGTTAGTAGTGTGCGAGCAGGACTCACCTGGCTGAGTCGCCTGTCTCTGTGTTCTCCTGCAGGGCGTTAGGTGGAGGTGGAGGCTGGGTCGGAGGACCCGCAACAGACATGGAGGTAACCGCTGCCTCTGTTGTCTCCGTGTCCATAGGGGGACCTTCGTCGTTCACGCATTCATTTTCCACCTCCTGCTCCATCATCTCACTCTCAATGTCCGTTTTCAGTCCCCTGTCAGGGGTCGGCGTCTCCACGGGCTTCACCCCATCTTTCTCGGCGGCCTCTGCAGGACTCACCGCCCGCGGTTGCCCCGGGGATGTCTCGGCGACGTGCGCTTCCTGTCCTGGATCCCCATCGCCGTCCACTCTCAGCTCCTCCTGTGCCGGCTGCTCTTGTGCCGTGGCCACTTCCTGCTCAAACTCCCCACCCGCTGGCTGGCCTTCCTTCACTTGCATGTCATCGCCTTCTTTCACCTGCACCGGATGCATCCTCTCTTCCTGCTCTTCTTCATCTTCCTCCTCCTCTTCCCTGCCGTTCTGTCGTGCTTCCTGTAGGGGTTTCTCCTCCCTCGATCTCACGTCACGCTCTTCCTCCTCCTCTTCCTCTGGCCCGTCATTTTCGCTCAGCGTCCGCTCCGCCTTGGTTAGGATTTGCAGGGTAACACTCTGCAAGGGAGGGGCCGAGAGTCAATTGAATGGCTGATAGCTTGATTGACTGATCAATTGTAAATAGTCACTTTATTCATCTCCAAGTGGACTATCATTGATAGTCACACTGGTATTAATGAAAACTGGTATTAATGAATCACCAGTGGGCTGCAGTGAGCAACCTGTACTTAGAAAAAGTGCCTTTACCGGCTGTGCCACTCGGAGGCCGGGGGTGTCATACCTTGATAGTGTTGACAATGATCCCCAGCACAGCGTGGCCGGTGTAGCTCTCCTGCAGGTCGAACTCCCCTCGCAGGGAGTGGAACACTCCATTCATCACGCGCTTCACCTGTCGCCGCAGCACATAAGGGGAGCGTGTCAGCGCGCCTCGGATTAAGGTAGCCCGTACGCAAGGCAGCGGCTGTGGCTGGTCCCACTCACCTCCCCCGCCGTGTCCACCGGCTCCTGCTCCTGCTCCTGCTCCTGCTCCTGCTCAGCCAGCCTCCTCTCCACCTCAGCCACCCGCGCCTCCAGCTGTGCCTTCACCGAGCCTGCCCTCTCCTGCAGGGCTGCATACTGAAACCATCACAGACAGAGACAGGGGAATGTTATATTTCATTCATTACATTACATTAAACAGTGTCATATTTGGACAGGCAAACATATTATTTGGACAGAAACTCTTGCCCTTTAAAAAATGCTCCCACCCTCGGAGCCAGGACCCTCGGACTTTAGGCCACACCTTTTCCTGGATTTTCAGTCTCCGGTTTGGTTTGACTGAATCCATATTAAACCTACGTCTTGTTCATTTGAACGGCAATTGTCCATATTTAGTCCAAGTCTGTTTGTTTGAATCTACGCCTAAGGGAGCGTAGGGGAAAACGAGGGAGAGGGCCATCTGTATCGATCCCCTAAATCCGTGACCAGTCCTGTACCTTTTCTCTCAAGGCCTGTAGCTCCTCCCCCTGCTCTTGTTGCTGCAGGAACCGCTGCTCCTCGGAATCGCGCGACTGCTTGAGTGCAGAGAACTGGTGGAACAAGAGAGAGACCCTCACAACGCTGAGCGAAGTTCGTAGAGCACAATGCATCGACCCGTTACCGACCGGTCGAACGCCACCATTTCAGGCAAACGCGTAAAACATGCACGTCTATGAAACGTTGACCACAGACCCCACACTAGCGTACAGAGCGGTGTCGATCACACTGAGTATTCACACCGAGCGTTCGTTGATGTTAAGGTGGAGTATTCACCTTCTCCTGCTCAACCTCTGCTTTCATGCAGTGTTTGGCATGAAGCACACGGAGCGTTTGGCCTGAGAGTGTTCACCTTCTCCTGCAGCTGTGCCAGTTTCTGTTCCACGGTGTCCTTCTGCTCGGCCAGGTCAGCCAGCGCACGGCAATGCTGCTCCTTTTCCAAGGCCAAGGCCTGCTCACGCTTCCCCTTCCACTCCGTCTCCAACTCTGACTGCAACTGGGCCAGCTGGGGGCGCACACATTCACACGGACACAGGCAGACACACGCACGAACACAGACAGGCACACACAAAATCAACTTAAGAGTCAAGGATATTAACTTGTTTCATTCAATATGTCACAGCAATACAAGTAACTGCCCAAATAAAGGAACCACCAACATAAGGTCTCTTAATAGGGTGTTAGGCCACCACGAGCCACCAGAACAGCTACAATGCACCGTGGCATAGATTCTTAAAATCTGGAACTCTCTTGGAGGGATACAACACCATCCTTTGACAAAAAATCCCAACACCTGATGTTTTGTTGATGGTGGAGGGAAACGCTGTCTCAGGCGCCACTCCAGAATCTCCCATAAGTGTACAGTTGGGTTGAGTTCTTGTCACTGGGATGGCCATGGCATATAGTTTACATGCTCAAAAAACCATTCAGTGATCACTCTTGCCCTGTGGATGGGGGCATTGCCATCCTGGAAGAGACCACTCCCATCAGGATAGAAATGCTTCACCATAGGCTGAAGGTGATCACTTTGTATTTATTGGCGTTTGTATATATTGACGTTTACCTTGACTCTAAGGGCCCTAAACCATGGCTGGATAATGCACCCCACACCATAACAGAGCTGCCAAACTCCTTCATTTACTCAAGTGTTTCCTTTATATTTGGAGTTAACACTGAATTCAATTACAATTACATCAACACAACATCATCTGTGATTATGATGTAAATACTACCACTTACACACTCAGTTTTCATAGGGCAAGTTTGTCTTGCATGGTAGCTTTGACCTGCTCTGCAATGGCTCACCACCTGGAAATGCAGGTCTCTTTCTTCGAGATAGCCTTTTGGTGATGTCACAAGGATGTCACATTACTTCAGGTACTGAAAAACCTTCCGGAAGCAGCCCAACTCTCGAAAAACGCTCTGTACCTGCTCGGCAGCCGCCTGGTCGGTGCTGGTTCTGGCCCGCCGCAGTTGGGACCTCAGGCTGTCCAGCTCCTGCTGGCTGCTCCGGCGCACCTCCTCAAGCTCCTCGTCGCACCTCTGACGCTCCGCCTGCCACTTCCTCTTCCTGTCCGCCGACGTCTAAGGGCAAAGCGAGTGGTCATGAGCACACCGGAATGCAAAACACGCAACATGCAAGGATGCCCCAACATATAGTACCCTCCAAAATTATTCACACCCTTGATAAAGAGGAGCAAAGCAGGCTGTATAAGATAAACAATGCAGGCAACAAGATATATTGTATATTAAAAAATGTGAAAATGATACTCTTTTCTACTAACACAATGGCTCAGAGAAACGTAATTACGTAAAGTAATTTAATATATTTTTCCCCCAAAAAAAGACATGTCACAAATATTCACACCTGTTTTCAGTACTTTGTGCACCCTCCCCTCACAAGGAGAACACTAATGAGTCATCTTCTATAGTGTTTCATGGGATTGCGTTTATGAGCTTTTCTTTGCTCATCGTTATCAAGCGTGTGAATTATTGTGGAGGGTGCTGCATGTACACACACGGCTTAACGCCGCACGCAGTAAAGCGCTGTGTTGTCACTCACGCGGTCCAGGTTGTCCTTCTCAGTCTTGAGATCCTGCACTTCCTCCTCCATGTTGCTGAGCTTCAGCTCCACCTCTTTGCGCTTCTGTTTCTCAGTGCGGTACCGGGCCTGCGCCCGCTCCATCCCCTCCTTCAGCTCTGAGCGTGGGGGAACACGAGACACCACCTCTTTCAGCACACGCACATATCCCTGCATGTTTATTCATGTTTCTTTCTCCGTATGCCACCTATGTCTGATGATACGGCAGGCGGGAGTGCGTTATAATGGTTAGGGAACTGGGCTTGTAACGTTAAGGTTGCAGGTTCAATCCCCAGGTGAGACACTGCCGTTGTACCCTTGAACAAGGTACTTGAACTAAATTGCTTCAGTTAATATCCAGCTGTATACATGGATTGTAAAGAAATGTAAACTGTAAGTCGCTCTGGATAAGAGCGTCTGCTAAATGCCTGTAATGCCATGTAATGTAATGACACGTTTTTAAAGCATTGCTTTTTTTTTTTTTTTTTTTTTACATTGAACGCTTTGTTTCAATTGTGTTTTCGTGAAACCTTATTTTATGCACTATGCTATAAGTTGCTCTGAAAAAGAGTGTCTGCAAAATAAATACATGTACATATAGGGATATCTGGTCAAACAGACAAGTTTTGGATACATTTTTCCCCTCATATGTTTGTGTTTAGTGTCTATAAGTGTGTGATTTCGCCGCTGTATCCCACCATTTTACAGTTCAGCTTGCTCATCTTTTAAGGGGCCATTTTCCACTCTCCAATTTTTTTCTGTTTTTTAAAATGTATTTATTTTCTCTTTTTTTAAAAATATTGTATGTATTCCCTCTAGAAAATGTCCACTGTGAAGCGCTGTGCAGCAACCTGTTTGTAAATGACACTATACAAAATAAATATTGATGAACTGATGACCAATTTACCTTCCACCTGCGTCTCCAGCGAGGCAGCCTGGGCGCAGTGCTTCTCGCTGTCCTGCTGGATGCTGCTCAGCTTGGCCTGCAGCTCCGCGGTCTTCTGTTGGTGGGTCGAGGCCTCCAGCTGCAGCTGGGACACGCGCGCCGCGGACGAGGCCAGCTCCTCCGTCAGCCACACCTGGGCGAGAAGGGAGAGACGCGGGCGCGCGTCAGTGGGGTGCGTCAGTGGGGCGCGTCTGCGGGGCGGGCGAGAGATGGGCGGGTGACAGGTTAGGGTGGTGGTGAAGGACGGGTGGCGGGGAGACGGGTGGGATGCCGCATTAGGGGGGAAGAGGGCACAGCGAGACCCTGTGGGAGGAAAATTAAGTGGAGACAGGCGATGATGGCTGAGTGCGGGAAAACGGAAAAAAAACTGAGAAAATTAGTGAGAGAAGGACAGGGAGGATATGAGAGAGGGAGAGAGAGAGAGAGAGAGAGAGAGCAAAGAGCCTCACCTGGTCCCAGCCCAGGTCCTGCGGCAGTGCATGCTGGGAAGAGAAAGCAGTCACTAATAGAGGCCCTCAGACCAATCAGGCAGGATTGACAAGCAGGAAGAATAGACGGTAAATAGGGAGGAATTTTACAAATCACTGTATGAGGGAAAGAGTCCCCAGACACAAAGCAGCTGAAGTGAGAGCTGTCCATGCATTTAAACAGAGATTTTACAATACAGTATAAACCAGGAGTCCCCAGCCCTGGTCCGGGAGAGCCACAGGCTGCTGGGTTTTGTATTCAACTTTAAAATCAGCCACCAATTCAAACCAAAGACACCAGGTGTGGTGCGTTAATGGTGTAATCAACTGCTTTAATGGTCAGATAAGTATGGTATAACATGGTAGAATGCTAAACTACTAAAAATGGTATAACGCTTAACTACTAAGTGGGTGATGTCAAACACAACAGTGGTGGCCTTGCTGGGAATCAAATCCATACTCTTCAGGTAACAAACCTGCTAACTTAACCATAACCACAGCCACCCTGTCTGCCACAGTACAGCTGTATGCACAGATGGCAGTGTTACACGCTGTGTTGACCTACGTTGTACAGAGACAGCCTATTCAAAACAGGAAATAGTTGCGTTTTCTTTATATTTTTTTTCACGGGAGACTCAAGGTTCTGATGTAAAGGTGGCGCTCAACTATGCAGGATCACTTCAGTGCAAATTCTGTGCCTGCCTCATATATACAGGTAACTGCTGAAACAAAGGCAACACTTGAGTAAATAAGGGATCCTTTAAACGGGTGCAGTACCGGGGGTGTCCATCGGGGGTGGCAGGGCCGGTACCGGCGGATAGGCCCAGCCCTCCCCTTTCTCTATATATATATACGTGCATCAGGATCAAGCTGGTATATGGTCTCATGATTTCAGTTTAAAAAAGCACAAAAAAAAATTTACCCAGGGAATTGTATCACAGGATATTTTTGCCATATTTTCTTTTAACTACAAAGGTCTGTTAACTCCAACTACAGTACAAGGTCAATGAGAGTTGGTAGTAAATATCTGTATATGTATTCATGAAATGTCTGATTATTCTTTTACATTTTAAGAACAATAGGCCTAGTTCAAATCATTCCCATCAAGTCAAACATGTATTGGGGGGGTGTAAGCCCAATAGAGGTCACACCTTACACATACTGTATATATTTGAAGCCACTCTTGTATTTTACACATTTTCGCAGTCAACATAATATTTATTCTCATGTCTGAGGCAAAAAATAATACATTTATACTGCTTTATTTATAATATTAAAACAAATATTTTAGTTTTAGTAAGCTTTAGTTGGGCATATTTTTTTAAATACCTGCTATTTGAAAGAGTTGGTATTCGCAATAAAACATCAAATACACCCATTTTTGCCCCAGGTCTGGTGAGAGAATTTTTTTTTCTTAACGGGCAACCAAATCCTTGCCACTTCATTCTTTTTTTTTAGCAAACTATTGATAAACTATAAACCTCATCATGTGAAAGGAGAACTCAAATGACTGCATGGCAAATATTTCAGTAACCTTACCAACGGGTCTCAATTCTTCTTAAGCATGCACAATTCAATTAAAACACAGCAAAACTGTTACAGACGATATGCTTGTATTTTATTATCATTTTAGGAAACCAAAAGACTACAAGTTAAGAAGAAACTGGAAAAATGCAGACAAAATTATAGAGATATTCATTGGGGGAAAATCATGAAAATCACTAACTTCAGGCACTGGAAACAAAACTCCCAAAAAAGTAAATTACAATATCAACAGCATGCAGTTAGTGGGGATGTGTGTGCATGCATGCAGTGTGTATATGCCTTATGTGTTCATGCATGCAGTGTGTGCATGCATGCAGTATGCCTTGATTGTGCATGCATTTGGGTGCATGCATGCAGTTTGTGTATGCCTTGTTTGTGCATAGTTAGTTAGTTTTATTTGACAATAAACATACAGTGCATGCATACAGTGTGTACATGTTTTGCGTGTGCCTGCATGCAGTGTGTGTATCGTGTGGTGCCGAGCTGCAGTTATACCTTGTCCTGCTCTGCCTGCAGCATACGGGCCTGGTTGTGCTCACTAGTGGACTTCAAAGAGTCATTCCTCTGCTCCATCATCATGTTACTCTGTTCCATGTACCTGACATGGAGCAGAGAAATACAATACAGTCATAGTTAGAATAAGAGACATAACAGGCAGAAAAGAGATACTGCAAATAAGAAATAACATGATGGTAGTTAAAGATGAATGGAAATTTGGTCTTGGTCTGTTATCTGAAAAAATTATCAAAATCACCAATCACCTAATGTGTAGATCTAAAATAGTGTTTGAAATCAATAACGTTTTCAGGGAAAATCAATAGGTATTTAAAACAGGGGCCCAGGGAATGTGTTCAGCTGAAGGCGCAAAGGGTATGTATGCCTTACATGTCAAACCCAATACTTTACCATTGAACCAAGTGTAGTTTTAACCCTTATATATTATATATGTATATGGAATGTTAACCTGTTAAAATTTCCTTTTACATGAAGCAGGCGTTCAGGCAGGACAGCTCACCTACATCGCTAAGGGCCCCTCACCTCTGGTTCTGATTGATCAACTCCCCGATCTTGCGGTTCTGCTCCTCGATCCGTGAGCTCTTTTCAAACACTTCCTTCTTCAGGCATTCATTTTCCTGCGGATATTGTGATGAGAGATTTAAGAGGGAGAGCTCTGGGATGAATTTATTTTTAAATAAAGATTTAATATCAATTTTTGCACCTGGATGATTCTTTGGATGTTGTGCATGATCATGGCGGTTTCCATGGATACGTTTGATAAACCCAGAGACATGCCGCCCTGCTTCTGAAGGTCGTCCACCTGCCAACAAATAAGACCAAAAAAAAAAAAAAAAGAGTTCTGGATCAAATATTACAATTCGTCAGAGACGCACAGAAAACATGCGAGAAGAAACACCATTCAGCTGCTGACCTTTGAAGACAGCTGGTCGACTTTGTCCGCAACCTTCCCCACAGCCAAACGGATTTCAGTGTTGTGCTGCCGTGCCTCTGTCATCAAGAAGGAAGTGACGTCGCCTGGAAGCAGCGTGAAAACAACGCGAGATGTATGAGGCACCATCTCGTCTTTCGCTGTCCACATGTTCCATTACTGATGGGGGAAGGGTGCTTTGTAAACCCCATAATGCAGGGGTGGCCAACCCTGGCCCTACAGGGCCGCAGGGATCGCGGCTTTTTGCTTCCCCCTTAAGAATCGGCAACAAATTTAGAACCAAGAAACCAAACAAGCTGCCATGTGCTGTTATGACTAATTACATTACATCACAATCTTACATTACACACAGAATGTTGATTCTGTGTGACTGTGTGACAGTAGGTAGAGCATGGTGCTGACAACTCTTAGGTTGTGGGTTTGATTCCCATCGGGACCCCATATACTGAAATATGCATTTACTACTGTAAGTCACCTTGGAGAAAAGTGTCTGCTAAATGGCATATGTTAACATAAGATAAAAAGTGCAGCTGTACTAAAACAAATAAATCATGACCTGACCGTGTGAACCAATCAATGGACATTGCCTTTCACAGCGGAACACCATTATTGGTTCAATCGCTGATAACGCCTCATGGTTGCGCCACCCACACTGCGGTGAAGGTTCATGGTGTAGTGCTGTTCAGAGGCTGGCATGAGGGGCGCTCTCTTACCCTGGTACGGTACAGTCTGTGAGGGGTACATGTGTCCCACAGGTTGGAGCTGGGAGGGAGCCACACTCGCCTGTGTGTAGGAGTAGGGCTGGGAAACACAAGACACCCCAAAAACATTTCAGGAATTGAACACTGAGCGGTAGTCGAGCGGCTTTTGTCCTGCTAAAGTGCTGGATCTCAGTGTAGTAAAGTAGGAAATCCTGGTATTAAATCTACCAACTATGGCGTGCAGCACACAGGCCTATGACTACTATGAATACTATTGAGGCATTACAAATTAAAAATTAGGAAAATAAAAATAGGGGATAAAAATTGATTTGAAAAATCTATAAAACCCTGATCAACAACAAGGCACAGCTGTCCTGGCTGAAGAAATGTCACAAAGGGACCTCACTACGAATATCACAAATGTCCTGACGGCATGAAGAGGTGTCCCCATTCCATCTGACAGGGACGGGACGGTTCCTCTCACCTGGAAGGCATGGGTGGCGCCCGGCATGAGGGGCTGAGGGTTGCCGGCCGTCATGGCGACGGGGATGAGGGCGGCGGAGGGGGCGGTCACCCCCGCGAGAGGGCGAGATGGCGCTGTGAGCGAGAGGGGGGCACAAACCGAATGAGGGGGCACAGCCAACCTGTAAGAACAGCTCACGAACAAGGGTGGCCAGTAATCATGCGAGCGGGAGTCAAGAAAAGTTACTGGCTGGGAAATTTCTCACTCACTAGCCACTAGAAAAATGTCTGCATTGATTTCCCATAAACCCTGTACTCTAGAACATAAACCGTCCGTGATGGTAGTGCAGTCTTTCTCCACGTAAAACTGGCAATAAGTGTGTACAGCAAATATAGTATTTAAGTGAAGGTGGCGTGAAAACGAAAGCATGGTGTTTTGGGGGAGGTGGGGGTGTCAGGTTGGGGCTCACCTTGTGCAGAGGCTGGCGGGGCAGCCGAAATCTGCACAGGCTGGGGGGATGGGGCGGCGGCGTTCTCTCTCATTCGGGACACGCTGGGGTCCTATAGGGAGACCGAGGAAAGGGACCAAACAGGGAACATCGTCACTGGAGATCAGCTACCACTTAAAAACACAAAGCCCAATTCAGGGGCTGGCACTTATGGGGTGCGTACACTACAACAGGTGCAAAATTCAATGACTTTTCAAGAAGGGCAAACTCATACTACACTCAAACCAGATTTTTTGTTTTTTTCAAGTACCTTCAAAGGCTCTGCAACAAGATCCAAACACACTCACAAGCTTGAATTCCCTACATTCAAAATAAAGGTACTTTCAAGGGCCTGTGGGAACCCTGCGCTTAAGGAGAGGAGAGCATCCACGGCCTTACCTCCATCTCCGAGTCGCTGGAGTCCAGCTGTGAGGACACGGCCCCCGTCAGGAAAGGCAGCATGGGCTGGCCCATCTTGGCCATGCGCGAGATCAGCTTGGCCTTGGTCACATCAGGGTTCTGCAGGCATGAGGAAACACGTGGCAGGCGTCACACCAAGCACTGCGCAATCACAACACTGGCAAAGGTGCCATTCCTGATCATCGCAGGATGGAATTGCCAACGCGGGTGCGACTGTGGACACAGCCGCGATTGGTCGCTAACGCAGGCGTGATTGTGGATGCAGTCGCAAATGATTTCGAACTTGCAGACAAATTGTTGATCGGGCAATGGGGGGGGTTTCTTTCGTTCATTTAAAAACCTTCAACGTTTCCCGTAAAACCCAGAAAAAAATCACCTCGCTTTCTTTGAAATACGTGACAAATGCTAGTTCGCGTGAGCTCAGGTCCAAATACAACGGTGTTTTAACCAAAGCCTTTTTTTGCGTAGTTTAAAGTGACACCTGTGCACTTTGACCTGAAGATGTGTGCCTGGCAGGCAGAAAACGGAGATGTTGGCAGGTCCTCAGGTGTGATTACCAACGCAGGCGTGATTGTGGACGCAAGTGCGATCGGTCACTAAAGCAGGCCTAGCTATGGCGAAACACAGGAGTGACTGTGAACAAATATGGCCACACAATGCTTCAGGAGAAAAGGAACATAGCGGGGAGGGAAAAAGAGAGAGGAAAAAAAACTCACAGTCAACTGTTCGCTCAGGGAATTGGACTTCGCTCGAAGCGGTGGTTCTCTGTAAAAAGAGAGAGAGGCGTGGTGATAAAGCATAAAACAGGCAAAGAGAAAGAGAGCGAGCGCTGAATACAATAGCAGGCCTCTGCTGCTGGTGCGTTCTGCTCATACCCGGGTTTGGGTGGGACGGGGGTTGGGGGCTGCATGGAGACGTCGGGGCCCGAGCTGTCTAAGCTGGGCGCCGGCGAGGGTTCGGCGGAATCCCGAGATCCCCCGCTGACGCGATCTGACCCGCTGTCCTTAGCGAACTTCACCTGGGGAGGCGGAGGAGGAGGGAGCACTCAGTCACTCACTACTGATTAACTTGTCGAACGCACGTACACAACACCTGTATCACCAGCATTACCTCAGGGGCAAATACAGGCCTGCACGTCGTCAGCTCCTTTTCACTTCATGATTTATAAAAAGTGAGGTGTTTTGATCGCTATTGGATCATCGTCAGGTCACATGACATGACCTTTTCCTTCTTCGTGAATAAGGAAGAGCAAAGGACAAGCGTGCTTTTTTTTTTGAGCACCTCAGCAATATGGGGGGTGCGCTTATGTTTCCTGTTTGATCGAAAAACAGGAGGGTTTAACATTACAGGGAAAAGACGTCGGAGAAGCTCTTCACCGTACCCGGCGGATCTCTGTCTCGAATATGAGGGTGCTGTCTGCAGGTACGCGGTTTGGGATGGCCTGCGAGCCGTACCCCTGGCTGGGGGGCACTATCACCAGCCGCCGGCCCCCCTTCTTCATTCCCTGCATCCCCTCCTCCCAGCCCTGCAGCAGAGAAAGAGAGAACGAGAGAAAGAGACAGAGAGATATATTATTATTAGTAACCTTTGTTTGTTATGTCATGTCGATAAAGAACCTTTAACAAAACTGATAAACAGTATTCCTGTGGATTTCAAACAGCTGATTTCTCTTTTTTGGCAATCAAATGTATCAAGAAACATAAAAACAGCTGTCTTTTAAGCCTATTTTCACCTGGGAAATACAGCATCCGACTGGATTGGCACTATTTTGATGATGTTCTTGAATAGCCTGACTGACAGACAGTCCCCCAATACTATGGGCTACTACAAGCACACGCACATATTCACTCCCTATGAAAAGTAAAGCAATGGCTGTAACCTGGCTTACTTCGGAATACTTAGTTAAGGGTATTGCTGCTTTTTAAAAGACTAAACCACCTTTGTTTTTCTTATCAGCACAAATAGCCTATATACGCTTATAAAACATGGGCTTGGCAAGCGGAAATAATGAACACATAGCTTTCTTATTCCACGACATCATGTTCTGTGGAAATATAGCTTATATTAGACTTTTCCATATGGCTTTTCATATGGTTTAAATATATGTGATTATATTGTTACAGTCATACAGTTGGGGAAAAAATCACTTTCTTATCCAGGTGATCAGTTTTCGAAAATGTAGCACGATCAACTGTTATAGAATTACAAATACATACACCTACCTTAGCCTTGCAGCAGATGTGGGTGCACCTTCAGAGGGAAGTCAAAATGTTTTTGACTTCCCTCCCACTATTGCACAAACATGATATAAAACTGTGGAACTTTTTTTACAGAAGTAGTTCTTTAACTGAGCGAGAGCACGAGAGAGAGAGTGCGATAGCGTGCAAGAGAGAGAGAGGAAGAACGAGAGAGAGAAAGAGAGAGCGAGAGCGAGGGAGAGCAAGAGAGAGCAAGAGCTAGAGCGAGTAGAGAGAGATCGTAAGATACAATTCATTCATTTACTGCTCTCGACTTTCATTCTTTTTTCATTGATGAGAGACAGAGAATCAGTGTAAGAGGGAGAGTATCAGAAGGTGGGTGACCCATCAAAGCACAAAACCTAGTGAACGCACACAAGGCCCAGGTGAAATAAACCCTTTGTTCTTGCTGTCCATCGGTGAAGCCCTCTCTCACCTTGATCACTTTGCCGATCCCCAGTTTCATGCGCAGCAACTTGTCTTTGTTCAGATTGGAGTCAAACATCTACGGGAGACAGAGAGCACACAGGGTCAACGCACAGCCTTCAGGAGACGCAAGGCAGGAGTGCCAGACACATGTTTGGAATGGCTGACATTTGGGACACCTGCCGACACAGCGGTAACCTCATGATAATGAACCTAATGATGTGCATTTTGGTTATCTAGGGCAAGACGACCAAAATCTTAGCGAGTCAATCAGGCCAAACCATGTTTGTTTTTTTAGTATACCACAAAACGGGTAGAACCAGTGTGATGACTGTGACTCACTGCTTTCAACCAACCACAGAGTTGGGTGACTGACAGCACATGGCAGCTGGGGCTCAGATAACCGCAATATCCCATGACAAGTAGCTTTTTTCCCCAGAGAGTGAACCAGTGTGTGTGTGTGTTTGTGTATATGTGTGCGTGCGTGAACATGTATATATACATACACATGAGTGTGCATGCGTGCGTGTGTGTGTGTATATGTGTGCGTGCATGAACATGTATGTGTATGTGTGTGTGTGTGTGTGTGTGTGTGTGTGTGTGTGTGTGTGTGTGTGTATAAGAAAGAGAGGAGTATTGTGTGCATTTCCACACACCTAGGATGACTTCCTACCTGTCCAACGGCATGGTTTTGCAGCAGCCAGCCTGTGTACGCCACCTCCAGGGAGTCTCCATTTTCCACCCCCTGCCCCTCTCCCAGCACCAGGTCCTGCACCACCACCACATCCAGAGAGGGGGCACTGTTCCCCTTCGCCACACACACCTGACCGAGTGACAGTGCTCAGGATCAGACTAACAGCAAGTGTCACAGGCAGGCAGGCGTGCATGGTGAAAACATCCTCCGCTTTGCCTGATTAAATTCTCCCAACATTCTAACACAAAGGTGCAAATATAACCTAGGAATTCCCCCTCTGCCCACTCACTAACTCACTCGCTCTCCCTCTCTTTCTCTCCATCTCACCTCTTTACAGAAATCCACCGCAGCCTTTTCAGAATCAAACATCAAAGACCAATTCTGTCGCTGGTCATCGTAAAATGTGCAGTAGTTGCTGGGCTGAACCTGCAGAAAGGAGCGGGGAGAGACCCTTCTCTCAGGAGTGTTCAAGACACACGTGACAGTGCAGCCCACAAGGCGCAATGATGCACTCACACACAAACTCACCGTGAAAAGTAGCCCAGGGTGGATTCTGGCCGCAGCAATTTGCTTCTGCTGGCTGGCATAAATCAGGATCTTGTACTGAGAAAATAAAACAGGGAGAGGGGCAGGGTGTCAGGGTGTGTTCTTGCTTCAGTTGTGATTATTCTTGCCATTTTTAAACGCCTTCATTGTAAGTCCCACTGGATAAGAGTGTCTGCTAAATGCCTAAAATGTAATAAAATGTATAAAATACCTGCAGTGCATGTCTTCTGCAAACAAGGAATTCAAGCGGTTAGCAATCATTTGTGAGGCAGAACATATTTACATTCAATGCTGTCCATTTGCATTATACGCAATAAATACAGATTATCCAAGAGTATGCAAACTAGAAAAATATATTTATAAAAAATAAAAAAAATTAAAAAAATAAAAAGGTTCAAAGGCGGCCCTCCTTTTTATAGTACAAAGACAAAAAAAATGGGGGGTTGGTATATAAATTATAATACCAGTCATGGCAATTTACTATAATTCCTCAGATAAAATATAGAGGTACACAAAATATGAAAGAATATGTCTGTCATAAAACTATAAGAATTGTATCTTTCCCCAGATAAGGCAATAGATCTACTATTGAAGAAAATCCTTTCTTTGCACAGATTGAGGAGCTGAGCTTTTCCTGAGGAACAATGTGAGATTATGTCACATGATGCATGGAATGGGTACTGGGGTATACATACATTACTGCTGGACTGCTGTCTGAAGCAGCACAGTATTGGTAAAAACTCACTAAAAAACACACAGAGCTCCTCAGAGAAAACATATTCCGTCAATAGACAATCAATAAGGAAAGTTCTCCTTTTTATATCTGTCAATGTAACTAATGTTTCAAAACTACATATTGAACATACAGGGAGCTGCAATTTGTGCTATGCTGCAGCCCCGGACACGTCCAGCTGTGATGAGAACGCATTAAAAAATTTCAGAATCTTGTGACCAGTGAGCATGAGATTATGCTGGGAGCATCGAAGAAAACAAGCTAAAAAAATTCCTAGAGGCTGATTCAGCACCCACCTCTCGAGTTGTGTGATTTCCCAACACTGCAGCCCCGAGCTTTCCTTGCTTCTTGTACTGTCCGTTCGTGCTATAAACACGGGCAGACAATACCATGTTATTCCTTTGCTCACTTGTGGCCTGATAAGGTCTTACTTGAAGGCATTCGATTGATGTCCGCAGCGGACTGTTTTAAGGGTCACACTCACTATTGGTACGCTTGGACAGCAGTGGCGAGCAAGACAACGGGAGCTCCTGGTGGCAGGGTGCCCTTTTGCGTTGGGGGACCTGAAAAGGCAGAAAGTTTACATTAATTTGCTGGAATGGCCCTTACGTATTCCTTAAATGCAGACTCCTTTTTACATTTAAAAAGAAAAAGAAAAAAGCAAATCCCACAAACATCGTTTCGTCCTCTGAGGGACGCAGCTGCCTGCTCCCCCTCCTGTTCTTACCCGCGTTGGCTGAGGTCTTCTTCGGCTGTTTCGGGGCGGTGTACTGGAAGGACTCGTTGCCCTGACTTGTAGCCTGGTCCAGCCCAAAGAGGGAGGCCAGCTTTGCCCTGAAAACAAAATCAACCATCTCACAATGATCAATAGAATATCTGGACGTGCTACCCCCAATACTTCCAGCTGCATACGTCATTCTGCGTGTGGGGGAACAGGCGGGCTCCAAAGACCGCACACAATGCAAGCACTTCTAGAGAAAGAAGTGTGTCACTAGGCTGAGGTCAACTTAACATTCGCCATCTACAAATCCTGGGCGAGCGGAAAAAAGCATTTCAGTGCCTACATCCTTTATTCTTGCAGCCCTTAGATATTGTGATTATGTTGTCATGACAACTATGTACATTTCTCTGGAAAGTCTGCCAAATGAATGGAAGGAATGAACAAATAAATCGGTCAATTAAAAATAATTTTACAAATAAAATACTATATTTATATAACAAAAATAATATATAATAATACTGTATATTATTAACATTTTTCACAGAGAAACATCCGGCCGGTTGTTTGATTTTAACATTTGATTTGGCCTTACGGACAAAGGCAAAGCGAATGGAAAAATGAATCGCACCATTGTCAGAACATATCATGTATATTTAGAGCTAAAGATTTTTAGGTTTTTTGTTCATGTAATGTTATGAGCTGTGTCATAATACACGACAAATCCCCCTGACCTTTGCTCACAATAGTCCAATGAAAAGAAAAATGATACTGACCAGAGAGCCTTAACCAGGGTTCCCAATGTCCCATTCCCCCAACTTCAAGGACACATAACTGTAGAGCAGGCTATGTCCTGAGCGTTTGACATTAAATAAAGCCATATAAAAAAAACTCAATATCCCTGAAAATGAATGCTGTCCCAGGATCAGCTCTTTCAATCCCAATCCAAACCCAAACCATTTTGAGTAGAATTCGGATTCTGATACAGGATCCGCTTCTAATGGCATGACTTATATAAAATGTGGGCATGAAGTTTTTAAAGACGATCGCCAAAATGTCTCAGCAAAAATGCAAGCGCTTTTAAATACTGACAAATGTCAGAATTCTGTTATTTTCAAGAACAATTCGACTTGTATTTTTCTCAAAGCAATGCACTGCAGCGCATACAGACAACAGGCATACGGATCACTGCTCATTCTCTAACAAAGCATGGTATTCTTTCATTCAGCCTGAACTATTTAAAAGGAACAGGGGCAGCCTTGACCATGCTAGTTAATGCAATAAGAAAGATGTAAAGCCAACCTGCTGCAGGGAACATACATTACAGTATGGCCCACATGAGAAGAGGCCACTGACCCATCTAACTAAGTTGTCGGCTGTGGAAAATCTTACCGTGGTATGTGGCTGAGTGCGTCCTCAGCTTTCTGAGTCAGCATTCCACAGTAGCACCTCACAACCCAGTATCCTCACACGACCACCAATAAGCAGCCATCGCCCATGCAAAACCTGCTTATTTCTCCTCTATCTGTGCAGTGATCAGACTACCACGCAGCCTGTGGTACTGAACATAATGAATGGGAATCTCAAAGCCAACACACACACACACACAAAAATACTGACCCTTGGATTTCCCTCCACAGGTAGTCATTGTCCCAGACTGCTGACATGGGGGCAACCTGCACACGCACGCATGCACACCCCCCTGTGCGTGGTGACGTTCGCCCCCACCAGCCGACAAACGCAGGACGCCCACTCTGCAGAGCCTGCACTTTTCCTTCTGCACACTGACTCCTTCTCCCCCGTTCTGTCACTGCCCTTTTCCCATTCCTGTCCTCTGCCTACCACACCCAGATCACACCTCAGCGGCAAATTCAGCACCAGGCACACAGGGAGACAGGCGGAGAGCCGGAGCTCCGGCAGAGATGAGGATACAAATGGCAGTATCGTCCCTGCTTAACCGTCTGGCACAGACAGGGGATCCTCAGACCCAAATGAGCAGCCCTGATCCTGTGCTGTAACTACTAGCATGTGAGTGGAATTAGAGACTAGCCAGCCCACTCCTCCTCCTCCTCCTGCCCACAAACCCCCCACCCCCTTTTCCTTTCTTCCGTGCTTTGACCCATTCCTTCATCAGATTACGTTTATTAAAACCCCAGGGGCAGGAATCATACGAAAGCAAAAGACAGAGTGAATATTGGCATAGAGCTGAGAAAATCCCCAGAAAATTCAAAGCAGTAAAACTGAAAAGTGGGAAGTTGTTAACTCTCAGAGAAGTAAACATTTAGGTGTAGCTATCTTCCTCCTCCTGTATCACAGACAGCATGTCTTTATCAACATGCAATAACTCAGTAAATCAATCAAATGTTTTAATTTTTGCCACTTTAAAAAAATGAATACATCCAGACTGAAGTGTCAATGTATTTGTATTTTCAAAGAACAAAAAAATCTGTCTCCCCCAAATTATGTCTTAAAGCGTTATTTTAATCAATGCATTAAAGTTTAAGGCTCCAATGTTAAAGTTTACTTTTTAAATAGGAAGCTGTTCATGAAGTTACATTAAATTATCAACTAATTCTCAAAACATTAATTTTGAAATCGCAGGGTTGCAGGCCACGAAGGAACACAGTACAAATCTAAGCTTCGGTGTGTTTGATAGGGTAGCTAAGGTAGAACTACAGTGCAACAGTTTCCAGAAAATGTTTATTGGCCATGCTTTCTTAGGGAACTTCTCAAATCAAATCCCTCCTCCACTTGGCTGGAAAGAATCTTCCGTGAAGCCAATTAGCCTACCATTAGCTCTATAGCTTGTACAGTAGTTTATTGAGCCCAGATGAGTTCAACTTGCTCTGACTCTCACTGTAATATTAAGTACACTAACCGGCTGTACACTTACAAACTAGTTAACTTATTTACTAATGTTAGCTTAACTGACTAACTATTGAGCTAGCTTCATTATACAAGCTAGCGGTATTATATTTCTAGCGCAAGCTATATATATACACACATATATATATATATATATACATACACACACACTGGGACAAACAACGAATTAATTTGAGGAAGAGGGGACTTCCTTCCTGATGATATTAGCTAATTTCAGACCAAGCCACTCTGCCATTGCTTTCTAGCTAGTAAAACTAGCCACCGTACCCTGGCGAAATCTCTAGTTAGCAACTTTGCCACTTGTTCTGCAGTACAGCCAGTAAAATGTTGCACTGTCATCAAACTACTAATGTCATTAAGTGACATTAGCTAGCTACACAATTCAGTTAGGACATGTAACATTATCATAGCTATAGCTAGCTCCATAACAATTTTCGTGACATGTTAAAACAACGCATACGTGTTAGCTAGCTGAAATTAACAAATATCTACCTGGCAACCCATAAAGCATGAGCGTAAGTAATTGCAAAAGCAGGTTTCGCACGGTTAACGTTAGCTTCCCTGCTAGTGCTAACTTACCCTCCAGTCGGCGACAGAAAGTCCCCGTCCTCATCGTCGGCGGCAAACATGTCTCGTGCTCTTTGCTTTCCTCCGTTCTAAGCGGACTGGATGGGATGTGTAAAGTAACTCTTGTGAAGTGTATTTGATCTCCTGTGTAGCTTGCAGGGTTCAAACGAAAAATATTCTCCTCCCCAAAACAATGAAAACATAGAGCTTCACCCAAATATGCATAGGTCACGCAACTTCGGATTTCCCTTCCTGTTTCTGAAAGAGCGATCAGCTGATCTATCACGTGGTGTCGTAAAACAGCACACGGCACAAACTATCCTCAAAATAACCCTTTTATAATTCATACACAAATGTAATGGCCCATATCAGAATATTTTTGCAAAATAAATACACCAAATGTTGGGACGTTTTACAGTTAGATTGTCTGAATATAGCTCTGTGTTCAATTATTATCCGATGCTCAAAAAACAACAGCCGTAAAATGTAGTGCAGTGTTATGCCACTGGACGGTAGCATGTAGTTTCATAACGTGTATTGTCCCCTAAATGGAACTGGTCATACCGAAATTCTCCCCATCGACATCGTCGGTACCCATAGAATCCTGTCTCCAGGTTTGTTTTACTTAGCGTGTTTATGAAGTTCTTCATGTTACGTATAATTTAAACTAACAGTCGTCTCATAGACACAATTCTTTCTTCTATTTTGAACTGAGCTAGCTAGGTAAGGTCATATGAGGGAGTAACTTTAACTAATATTACAGTAACTATATGCATTACCAATAGCGCGATATCGATATATAAATAGCTACAAGTGAACTTGGTTGTGTAAATGCTTGCTTTTAACAGGAACATGTGGCGAAGCTATCTAACGTTAGCTGACTTGCTGTGTGACATGTGGTACAATATATTAGTTAATGTACTCGCGTTGTTGGTTAGGTCACTTTTGAAACTTCTCCCATACAGAATGTCATCCACATCCTTGTTGATCCTATACGGCAGTCAGACTGGGACAGCTCAAGATACAGCGGAGCGAATTGGACGGCAGGCTAAGAGAAGGCGGCTGAATGTCAGGGTCGAGGCCTTGGACAATTACCGTGTGGTCAGTGGATGGTGTGCGTTTGGGGCGGGGGGCGTTGATCCACTCATTTTACATTTACATTTTAAGCATTTAGCAGACGCTCTTATCCAGAGCGACTTACAAGATGTAACAATACCAAGAATAGCAGTGACAGGCAAAAGTACAGATTTTATTTATAAATACTATGATGATGATGATAATGATGGCTTTAACAAAGGACAGCATAAATATCTGGCACTCCCTTACAGAAACCACTACTGTCGGTTGAAATAATCTATAATTCGATTAATTTCACTGCACTAAGGAATCCGTTTTTTTCTCCAACAGGCGAACCTCATTTCTGAGTCTCTGGTGCTATTCGTGTGCTCCACCACTGGCCAAGGTGACCCACCTGACAACATGAAGGTAAAGTCAGAGACCTTTGTTAACACACCTTTTGATGCATGTATGCAGATTATTTATTTATAAGTTTTTAGTTTTTTTGTTTTTTGTTCCTCTCCTTAAACTGGTTTTCCCTCCCTTTGCAGAATTTCTGGAGGTTTATATTCCGGAAGTCACTACCAGCTGGTTCCCTCTGTCGCCTGGACTATGCTGTGTTGGGCTTAGGGGACTCCTCCTATCCCAAGTGAGAATCATTTTAGACACACAGACTACACGTAAGAGCCGTGCATGATATAACGCTGTATGCTGAACTGATTACCAACGTGAGCATGTTCGAGTTATGGGAAATATACCTAAAACTCATACAGCATATGTGAGAGTGAGTGTCAAAAAAGGTTGGTCATTCGTGCAGATGGTGTTCTGCATGGTAAGAGACATGTCATTTTTACTTGCTTGTATTGTATTAGAAATATGGAGAAAAAAATGGATTCCGTTTTTGTTGTCTTTACCTTAGGTTTAACTTTGTTGCCAAGAAACTGTACAAGCGCTTCCTGCAGCTCGGGGCCAGCAACATTCTTCCCCTGGGGCTAGCAGATGACCAGCATGACCTGGGGTGAGAGACAGAACAGGGAGATGTGACTAGGGCTGGCAGGCTAAAGAAAACTGAGAAAGACCAAAAACAGTCTGAAAGAGCATGAGAATGAATGCGTCTCTACGTCACAGTCCATGGCAGCTAGTGTTAAACTTAAAAACGTATGGAAATGATCACGTAGCCATTTCTCCTCACTTACTTTCTTCTTTTGTGTTCGGTAGCCCAGATGGAGTGATTGACCCCTGGCTCGTTGAATTCTGGGAGAGGACACTGTCTCTGTGTCCTCCACCTGATGGACTGACCCCACTCCGTGAAGATGAGTTGTAAGATTAAATGGAATATAACCAGTTTGTATGCTACGCTTCTTCCATTTTCCCTTCTTTCAACCTCCTTTAATGGTTCTCACTAATCACTCAGTAATTTACCCACGCTGTCTCTTTTTCACCTTTTATGACAGTTTTTAAGTGTGCCAGACCAATGCTTTTAGCCTGTATAAAAATGAAATACAGAAGAGCTATTTCATTACACGTTAAGCCAAATCTCACTTTTTCTCTTCTATTTTAACAGACTCCCTCCCAGGTATGTGTTTCACTTCCTGGATGATGTTACAGACAGTCCCACCACCCAGTCAGACGTCTTGGACACAGAGCGGCTGAGGCCAGCTTCTAAAGCTAATCCTTTTATGGCAAAGATGGTCTCCAACCAGAGAGTGACCCATGCCTCCCACTTTCAGGATGTGCGTCACATTGAGTTTGACATCACAGGATCAAACATAGAGTGAGTCTCCAAGCCAGCCCCCCCAATAAGCAACATGGCGTGCATGTGATCTGTAAGGTTCAGAACAAAAGCTTTGGGCAAAGTTAAATGATATCCCTGTGCAAACTCTATTTGGGTGTTGATGTGAAACAGCATGCTAACCGCTAAAGTGTTTTATTTTGAATTATTTGTGGATGTTAAGCGTTTCAGAAAAAGTATGGGAATCTAATGGAGGTGTAGGGAAACATTTGTGCTGTTGAATGTTGGGACATGCTGGTGCCGTTGTCAACAACCAAACTGTCCGTTTGGCTGGCAGATTCAGCGCAGGAGACGTGGTGATGTTGCGACCCAGTAACAGCTCTGAGGATGTGGAGCAATTCTGCCAGTTGCTGAGACTGGACCCCAGCCAACAGTTCATCTTGAGCCCAGCAGAGGGCGAGACAGGTCAGGGCAGTGTGTGTCAGGTGGAGCCCATGTGCACTTCAGGCCTGTTTGGATTAGATTAGAATAACTTTTTTATTTTTATTTTTTTATGTTGTACCAGCATGCAATGTACAAACACAATACACAAAAATGCAAAACACAATTCATTGCACAGTACAATGAGAGCACACGACACAGTTGCTATAAATCTTGGGACTGTCAGGTGGCGTATCCAGTAAATTGGCCAGTGCCACCCAGCGAGGGTGGGTTTAGGCTGCAGGATATTCCCTACCTAATCATATAATAGTGACTCCTCTGGTCAATTGGCCATCTGCGGCCCGTCCGTCTGCATAAGTTGTGCAGTCCTCCCGCGCGTTAACTGCACAGCTCAGCTGGTGGACTGCATAGTTAAAAGAAGCATGCTAACAGAGCATGCTAGTGCATGCCTTCCTGAATTGCTGCAAGAGGTTGCAGCAATGAGACAAGCCTTTACATAGAATTGACCATTTCATATTGGGGTAAAAAGACAAAAAGAAAAACTGGGAATTTGTTCCAAATTAAAAATGTACAATGAATCTTGACACTTCCCTTGTTATCCCCACCCCACTCCCCTTCCCGCAGTGCCTGCGAGTCTGCCTCAGCCATGCACTCTCAGACACCTCGTTGAGAACTTCCTGGACATCAGTGCTGTGCCTCGCCGCTCGTTCTTCGAGCTGCTCAACAGCTTTGCCACAAACCAGTTGGAGAAAGAGAAACTGGTAGAGTTCAGCTCAGCTGAGGGCCAGGAGGAGCTGTACAGCTACTGTAACCGGCCTCGGCGCACAGCCCTCGAGGTGAGCTCGAGAACGGCAAGAAGCACTGAAGCCATTACATTTCAAGAGAAGAACTTAACAGCAGCCTCGACTGAATGGCATGATGAAGAACCTGCTGTACAGTAAAATACCCACATCTGATTAATATACACTACTGTTCAAAAGTTTGGGGTCATTGGAAACATTTTTATCTCATAATTGACAATGACTGAAGTAAATACTTTAAAATTACAAAAAACATGTAACAATGAACAAAATGAACATCAAAGAAATGTTCAAGAAAATTATATTGAAAATTGAATCCTCAAAATAGTCACGTGAGAATAGCCTCACAAACTGGCATGATGAAGAAAACCATGTTTTCCCAGATATCCTGCAGCAATTCCCAGAGAAAATCCACCAAGTTCTATGGGATTGAGGTCTGGACACTGGGCAGGCCAGGTCTTTAGTTTGAATACATTTAATAGTACATCTTTTTTATTTATCCAGATGGAAGGTGCCCAAACTTTGTAGTGTACATTTAATATCATTTTAAACTCAAACTCAAAGTGCTTAACAATACAGCACTATACTAAAAAATATAATGTGGTTTACATTTCGGTCAATATGTATACCCTAGCAATAATCATTTACAAACAGGAATAGGAAAGGAAAAATAATCATATCAGAAAAAAATAAAATCAATAAATTAAATGGCAGGTTAAAAAGATTGGTCGGTAAGATAATTGGCATGTAAGGCAAGGAAGTAGTATGGAGTTGTTATTCAGCAGTTGAGAAGGTGAGAATATCCTTGAACAGCAATCGGCCTTAGACACTGAACTGTTAAGGTTTGGGGAAAGGAAGAAATTGAGCAAAACAATGAAGGGAAGCAGACGGCATTGGCATTTGCATTTAAAAAATTTTTTATTGACTCACGATTATTTAAAGCACACCATTTGAATGCAGATGATCTTCAGTTCTGTTTTTGTTCTTCCATTACAGCTAGTCATATCACAGCCTTTGCATCAGGAGGAGGTTAAAGCTGAATGATATGATATTTCCTGTTAAAATGCAGCAATTTTTTAGCGGTCTGTGCGAGTTTAATATTGTGCAGATATTTTGTGTACCGAAAGCAAACGAGCCTTCCATGTTCTTCCGTCCGCAGGTCCTGACCGATTTCCCCCACACCACGTCTGATCTCACCGTAGATTATCTGCTGGACCTCTTCCCAGAAATCCAGCTCCGCTCCTTCTCCATTGCCTCCTCGCTGCTGGTACGGTATGATGACTGAAACACAGACGCATGGCTCATTCTGCATCAAAACGTTCTGAGGAGAAAATGACAGATTGAACTGAGTGGAACTAAAGGGATGCACCGTCCCCCGGTGAGTGAGGGAGAGTAAATACTGGGGTTGGCCCCTCGGTTATGAATGCAACTGTTTGTGAAAGAGGCCAGTTTATGTGGCAGTTTTGACTGGCCGGCAGCCCCAAGGCAGTCGGCAGGGCGCTGCACAATTGGCTTTAGCGTCCCCCAGGGAGGGAGGGTTTAATAGTTATATGGATTGTCCTTTTCTCATCATGAAAGAGCAAATCCTCTGGTCTTGCGGGCACCTGCTGTCTGCCCATACCAGCTGTGCATGAATTGAAGCGAAAAGAAGGAGGGGCTGGCAGTGCGCGCCTTGGAGAAGAGTGGTGTGCTTGTCTGCTCTCCTGAATGAATGGGACGATGAAACAGACCTACGAATATCATTCCGACTTGGGAGAAAAGATCAAATTGGGCATAAAAAAATCACATCTCACATCTTGTCACATGTAATGCACTGTTAAAAAGGCAATGCCGTTCCCACAATGCATCATGTCTGCTCTACTTCAGGCACACCCCAATAGTATCCAGATTCTGGTAGCCGTGGTCCAGTACAAAACCAGAATGAAAAAGATACGCAAAGGCCTCTGTTCAAACTGGTTGGCTTCCCTGGACCCCGCACAAGGTACGCGAGCCACTGAAGTGGACCACCAATATCCTCAGTTTCCTGCCATTGGCTTGTGTGACTGTTTTTTTCTGGTCGTAGTTTCTGGTTAGGTTTAGGGGGGGGGGGAAGATTTAGCTCATCTGAAGAGTTTTTGCTCAAGATCTGTCAATGTATGCCACAAATTAAGGTTTTAACTTCTACTCTGTGATTAAACTCTGTGAATACTCTGTGAGCGAGAAAGATTGCAATACCACGACTTTGTATCTCTTACTTACCTTTGCTCAAGTTTTCAATATAGGATTCTTATTCTGATAACAAATTATTATTACCTAGAACGGCAACAGGCACAGTGCATTCTAAGAATTCAAGAGAGCAACAAAATGGACTACTCTGGCATGGCGGTGTGCTGTAGTCTATCATACCTGAAAAAATGCAAAGCCTGTAAATGTCGGGCTGATTTCCTCTCTTGTTGGCAACATTAGTCAAGAATACATCCTGTATGGACATCCAGCAGTGCACTGATTTTTTTGTTGCTAGCTATGCATTTCCATTTGGCCCCAGCCCTTGACAGTGGATGTAACTCTCTCTCTCTCTCTTTCGCCATATTTTGGAACATACCATGTTGCAGAGGAAGTCCGTGTTCCATTATGGGTGAAGAAGGGATTTCTAAAGTTCCCCAGTGACCCAGACAGTTCTGCTATAATGGTAGGGCCCGGAACAGGGGTGGCCCCATTCAGGTCTGCACTACAAGAGAGGACCTGCCAGGGCAAAAGCGGTGAGCCCTCATTCCTCTCTCCTCATCTTATTTCATTTAGACAGTTCATCGTGCTTGTCAGTACAGATATCTTTTTTTTCTTTTTTTTTTTCCTGAATTGAGGGTGAATCTAAATTTGAATTTGTTTATTTGGTTTTATGTATATGCATACATATATATATATAGCCAAATAAACCAACCTTTTTTTGGTTGATTTATTTGCCAAAAGGTCTGTTATGATCAAGGTATTACAAAAACATAACACTTGCTTAAATTCATTATTCAAAGTTACGGATATATCACATTGCTGTTAGATTGAATCTGGGCCTTAGTATGGACCAGCTGACTCAGAGTAATTAGCATTATGTAGTACAGTATTACTTGGGCACCAATGGTGTTTGGCTGGCAGTTTTAGCAGTGTGATGTCTTTTGTTTCAGAAGAGTTGGCAAGGAACATTTTCATTGTGTATGTTGTATATTAAAATCCTAGAGAGCAAGGGTGTCAGACTCCAGCTCTGGAGGACCACAGTGTCTACTGGTTTTTGGTGTGTTTCAACCCTTAATTCCAGTTATTAATTCTTATGTCTTTAATTAAGTCTTTGATTGGCTAAAGAGTCCACACACCTTTTTCAAAGGACTAAATTAGATTCTGAAGGGAAACCACATAAACCTGCAGATGCTGAGGCCCTCCAGGACATATACCAGTAGTCTTGAAGCTGTGCAGTCGCTATTGGGTAATCTGATGTTGGTCTGTTGCTTTTAGTTTGGTCACGTAGGAGAAACTACAACAATCTTTGGTATTAATGCCTCTTCCTTTTCAGGCAATGTACTGTTTTTTGGGTGTCGTTCTGAGACCAAGGACTTCTACTGCCGTCTAGATTGGGAGAAGATGAAGAGCACGGGGCAACTAACTCTCTTCACTGCATTCTCCCGGGACCAGGTCAGCCAGAGACAGTCTGCACACTCACACCTGGCACGCACACGTGCTTGTGCACAGACAAATACAAACATGTACACATTATGAAAGCGCGTAGGCATACACAAACATACACACCTATACTTGCAAACACGCATGCACTCGTACACGCTCAGACAGACACACACACACACACACACACACACACACACACACACACACACACACACACACATACATGAATAATTGTCATTTATTTTCTATTATCTGAAAAGTGCAGTGCAGGGGAAGCACTGTATAAATAATATTCATTATTATTAGGGCTCCAAGTAGCCAAGCTGCACTGGAACCCTATTGTTTTTGTTCTGATTATTATTATTGTTATTTTTGTGCCCTAAAAATGTCTGGAGCTCAGAAACTATAAGGTCTATAGCAACCCTACACCACTACTCAAGGCAACAAAAATTACACTGATTGGCCAAATGGTGGTGCTATAACAAGGGATTTTACATTTTGGCCCATAATTACTTGACTGTGAAGCCTATAAAAAAAATGTAAAAAACATTTTTGCCTGAATTCTTGACTCAAGGCAAATCTATTTCATATAATGTATTCACTTTCTGCCATGTTGGATTTTACGCCATTTTGAATGATGTCAAAAACAAATTTTCTTTCTTCTCCTACAAAGTTGATCCAATCTTCACCAAATTTCACTCAAAGTATGCCTGGAGGGGGGTCTTGGGTGACAGGTAATGGTCAAAGCATTCGCCCGGAATGCAAGTTGCCCACTGCAGCCGCGGTTAGAAACCGGGCTGTGCCAGACCAGCCCTGGCCGAGAGCCCCGAAGGTCCTGATTTTTGCTAATTACTTCCTAAGCTTGTAGGCTAAATGTTTGCACCATTCATCCAATAAACAATAATTGGCACAAAATGGTCAGACCCTGTTAATTGATGCTTTCAGCTATAATAATAATAATTATTATTATCATTATGCCTTGGTTGAAAATATACCAAGACAAGCTGACCAGCAGCCTGACTGAAATAGTGCAATAGATAACATTGTCTGCCACTTCTGTGTATTAGGGATGAGTCCAGTCTTGAGTCCAGTGTCTGTGTGTGCAGGAAGACAAGGTCTATGTACAACACCGTGTGAAGGAGCAGGCTGCGTTGCTATGGGACCTCCTCACCAACTGCAAAGCTTATTTCTACATTGCTGGGTGAGTTCCCTCTTAAACACCGCATTAACAGGACCTCATGTTTCTCGGTATCCCTGGTCTCAGTCCTCTTCAGTCTGAAAGCACCCTCAATACTTTTTTTCAAAACCGAGAGAAGAGTAAATGTATGAAATAATGGATACTGCATTAGATAGAACTCAGAGCGCCATGCTTTTCTTGTCCAATACCTCAGATGTGAACCTCAGTTAAAACTGAATGAAAGTGTCATCTACATTATTTATTAATGATCTATAATTAATTTAATGGGTTATGAGATCATTTGTGATTCATTTGTTGGTCTAAACTGGCTACTTCTCAGTGCTCCTTAAACATATTCTTTGGGGAAGCTCTTGCAGTCTTGCCAAAAATATCAAGTTTATGTTCACTGCCAGTTATCACATTTTCTGTCTCTATCTCTCCTCCCCTCTCTCCTTCCCTCCTCCTCTATTTATGTCTTCACCATCTCCCCTATCAGCAATGCCAAAGAGATGCCCACAGCTGTGTGTGATGCCCTGAAAGAGGTGTTCCAAAGTGAGGGGGGCATGTCAGCCAACCAAGCCGAGGACATGTTTAATGCCATGGAGAAGGCTGGCCGTTTCCAGACCGAGACCTGGGCTTGATCTGGGTTCATTGATACCCCTGCAGGATTCGTCACAGAGATTAGACCAAACAAAATATCCCATGTTAAATTGTTCTTCTGGCATATGTACTTCAGTATGTGTGAATTTCAACGATTTTACTCATTCCAACTTGTGTTTATGCCAACCTGAAACATAAGGTGTGTGAACAAGAGTACAATAGTTAGATGAGGAATGAGTTAAATAAATTTAATCTTTTGTTATTTATGTCTTGAGTACATTTGCTGCCTGTTATTATGGTTTTACAAATGGGAAGTCAGGTCAGAGTTTTCAGTTTCCTGAATGAAAATATTTTTCAAAGCAGTGTGAACATTGGCTTTTGTAGCATGCACAAATAAGTCTCATGCTTCCTTGTTGGCGAGCTATCCACTCAAAACATTGTGAGGTGGTGCTTTGTTTCCAAAACGTAATCTAGTTCCATAGCTGATTTTTTTGGTTTCCATATACAGGCTGTTTCCCAATACTTTTTCCTCTTTCCCTTATTTCCTCATTCCCTTTCCAATTCTTTGTCTACTTCTCCTTGTCTACTTCACAATATGTCAGAAGTAGATGAGGTGTTTAAGACGATGGGAAATGGGGAAAGGGGCTTTTGGTTATAAATATCTGATGTTTATTACTGTATTACTACACTGATCTCTTGCGCGAACAATGATTGATCTTACCATGTATTAATGCACATCTTGTAAGTCGCTCTGGATAAGAGCATCTGCTGAATGTAAATATAAATGAATGTTCCATAGTTATGGAACAGCATACAAAACACATTTGATAGATACTACACTCCTGCATCACCTGACGCGAAGTTGATGAAAGGTCGATCGAAGTCCGATCAAAGGCATTGTGGTCAATGACGTCGCACAACGCCTTAAAACCATAGTTGTAAAACTACTAGAGGGCGCTGTGCTTGTAAAACTGATGCGCAAGTTGTATTTCTCAACATCGTAGTAGTAACAATTGGTAAATCAAAGACTTGAGGCGTTATAATTACCCTTATACATTACTTGCCAAGTAATTAAAGCATGAAATAAATATCAGAAAAGACCTGATTTATTTCGATAGAAACAAAAATTGAAACGCATACATTTTTATTTATTTTGTTGCATTGCATTGCAAACCTAATAAAGTCGACAAATAACAATTACGTTTTTAAAACATGTATTTGTGTAAGTTATGAACTAAATCAAAATAGACATAAATTCATAATGGATTACTTGCCGTCCATAAGTAGTGAAGCGTACTAAAATACTGATACATTTCTGTAATTTGAGGAGGAATTTATTTATCATTTTTCTGTACCCTGTATAATGCGGCCAGAGGTCCAGTCAAACAGTTAGGCGGCACCTTTTATTCCCACCCAATATCTGTGCTGGTCATTTCCTCGTCCCCTACCCCTGTCTCTTTCTGGAGTGTCATGAGATCAACGAGAAGGAGACTAGGGTAAAGTGTAAACGAGTGCCTCGAACGTGAACAGCGTGGCAAAGAACAAGCCCAAACTTCCGCCCCGCAAGCTATCGCTACATAGCGAACCAATCTGAAGAGGGACAGGACACATTTGTTTCCGGTTTCAGGTTTGGTAAGTTGCATTTGCGCGCTACTTAGGCATGTTTTGACACATAATTATCTTCCTAGCTATTCAATTAAAGGGTTGTCAATGCAGCTAGCCCTGCTTCATCTTGAATTTGGCGCTGTAAAATGTTAGTTTACCATGGTAGCTTATCTCTTTCAGAAGTGTAGCTAGCTTGCTGTGGTAATGCACGTGAACGTCACTTACTGGCTAGCAAGGTAACGTTAATTGTTAACTTATTACGGTGCTGAGATTCGGGAAAAGCGTTTTGCTATTAATTTAGTCTAGTAGTAAAATCTTATTTTTTGTCAGCTGACAAAAGCTCATTAGTAACCGACTGTGTTTTATAAAAGAAGGATGAGTGATGTGTGGCTTCATTCAACACAAATGGCCAGAGGTTCGGAATGATAAGATGAACAAGATAGCTGGATAAATGTACATTTGACACCCACAGTAAAGGACTGGTGCCCAAACGGAAATACATACCTAGCTAAAAATCAGTGGACTGCTGGATGTCAATACAGGATGTATTCTTGGCTAATGTTGCCAGCAAGAGGAACCAGCCCCCAGATGTTGGCTGCATTTCTTTCGGGAATGATAGACGAAAGCACACCGCCGTGCTAGACAGTAATACATTCTGTTGCTCCCTTGGATTCTTAGAACGCACTGTGCTTCGTTCCCCGAATAAGCCTATTGCCGTTCTAGGTAATAGGAGTTCTCAAAGAACACAACCGTTACATGCATATGATCTTTTGTACTTGTCGATAAGCAGTATCTTTAAGTTACAGTCGGGAGCAGCTTCCGTTTGTCAGCATTTCCAATTGACACACACTCTGGACATGGTTCAATATATTTATCGTCTGCACGTGTAGTTGCATATCGAAGTGTTTTTAATGAACTGGCGTATATCATTGAAGTAGACATTTAATTGAGCTTAGTTGCGTTTCACCGAGTCAGCTAATGTGGTGACAGACTTGTTCTCTCACTGTGTGTGTGTGTATGTATGTATGTATGTGTGTGTGTGGTTTCCCTGGTGAGTGATAGGGGGCAGAGTGAAAGCGAACATGCCTTTTCTACACGGCTTTCGCAGGATCGTCTATGAGTACCAGCCTCTGGTGGACGCAGTGTTGTGTGTAGTGGGGCTGGAGGAAGGTGAAAGCACCCAGGGCAGGTGAGAGTGTACCCATTTTCATAAAACAGTTATGGGATGGTGGACAAACTGTGGCAATTATTGACATTGATACCTATCAACTGGAACATAGTTGAGTTGGAAATCACCATATTATTGACATTGATATCTCAAAATGTCAACTGCTGATATAAAAAAGATTTGGTCCCCCAATGTTGACTCCATGGTTACGGCGTTGCTGAGTTGCTCTGAGAAAAAGTCACAGTTAAAGTGTTTAGTTCCTGTAACAAATTACAAATCAAGTCTACACAGGGTCTTACTGAATTTGTGAGTGCTTGTTACGACAAGGCAGATGCAGGTTATTTTGGCTCATTGACAGCACCCTAGCTACCCTTTAAAACAGCCATGGCCAAACTTGTGATCTATGCTGCCTTTAACACAACTGTGAGCAAACTGGCTAAACTTTTGATCTATGCTGGCAGCAGCAGTAACACAGAGAGTGAGGGCGCCCTCTGCCAGTCACTGGTGGAACTGCTTGAGAAAGAGTCCCAGTCAGCGGTGTTCGAGGAGGGGATCAGCTACGCCCTGTTCAAAGTTGCTGAGCGTGGCTTGGTCCATGCTGCCGAGATTCTCCTGCGCTACGGGGCAGACCTGAACTTTGAGGGTGAGCACCACAGACAGAAGAGACCATTTTACAAAAACAAGAAGAAACAAAAAATTCATTAAAATTCTGAACATCATATCCTATTTTCCTCCCAGACCCCGTGTCATACTACAACCCCCTGCATATAGCCGTGCTGAGGAACAGACCTGGAATGGTGCAGGCCCTGGTGCATCACGGGGCCGATATTGACAAGAGAGACCGGGTGAGTACAGCGAGTAGAGCTGTCACATCACAGCTTCCCTGGTAGCGGTAGCCCTGCATTAATGCCTGTTGCCGGATCTTGCCACAAATTTGTTGCGTCTGTGTGCAGATCCACGAGAGCAGTCCGTTAGACCTGGCCGGTGAGGAACTGGAGAAGCTGCCATGCCTGCGTGTGCTCCTCGACATGGGGGCCAACGTCAACGCCAGGGACAAGAACGGTACAGTGAACCTGATGGCGCTTCCACTTTTTTATATCAACGGTTGGAGGAAGCGCCTGACTGGCACCCACTGGGCAGATGATGTTACGGTTTCTGATCCCTGACGCATAATTCGGTGCATTGATTTCTGTGCGTTTTGTCTTTTCACAGGAAAGACTGCATTGCTCCATGCCCTGGCGAGCAGCGATGGACTCACCGTGAACAACACGGCCAACATTCAGCTCCTTTTGGAGAAAGGTAGGTCCCAATGCTGGGTTTCACAGCTGGGTTGTTCATCATAGACTGTGGCTCGAAAAGTGGTCAAATGTCCCACTGTGCTGGAAAGTCATACAAAATATGTCAGGTTAAAAAAAAGTTTATATATACTTTTATTATTATTATTATACGCATCCATCCTTCTTTCTAACTCACAAGTTAATGAAATCTAGCAATGTCAGTGTGCTCATAACATAACAAACAAAAAAAACACGGTAGTTTGCTTGCTTTTACAGGAAGCCCACTCCAAGAAGTCACTGGTGACAGGGATTCACTCTCAAGAGCATCTGCAAACATGTCTGAGCAGACACAAAAATACTTTTAAATGAATGTGTCTCCTTAAATTTCAATTAAAAGTTAATTTCAATGGAATTTGACTATTGAGGAGAAATAGTAATTGACCATTGCTGTTGCTCCCAAATATTATTTTTTTAATTGTGATTTTATTGTGCAATCACTTTTGAATTTGACTATTGCAGTAATTAGAAGCACAAGTAGAAAATGTTACTTTTATCCTTAAATGGGGGGTGGCCCATGACGTTTTACACATAAAATCGGAATGTCTAGAGAAACACAATATGAGTCTTTTAAAACAGTCAGTTAACTTATCAAAAACCTGCTTTGATGCATTGCAACATTTTTACAGCTCACCATTGTCTGGTCAGAGTGGGGTTTCCTTCCCGTTCATATTTATTCATCAACCCGTTCATCCGTATCTTAAAAAAAAGGTAGATGACATGACATTTGTGACAAACACAAATAATGGGGTGTACCTGGCTCTGGAAAGATGTATGAACATCTTGTATGACATGAAGTCAATCTGTCGTCACCACTGTTTACTTGTTGTACACTATTTAATTATTATTTTTTTTTTAAAATAAATTTTAAAAAAAACACTAACCTTTTCTTTCCCAGTGTTACAGGTATGATACGCAGACGCCTGCAATGATGTCTATTGCTGTTTTACTGCACTGATCTTGTGCGCCAACTATGATTGTTCTTACCTTGTATTAATGCACATCTTGTAAGTCGCTCTGGATAAGAGAGTCTGCTAAATGCTTAAAATGTAAAATGTAAATGTAACAAAAACGTTTTATAAAGTAACCAATTGGTTTCACTGACATGAAATGACCATTTTGCCGTTTCTTTTAAAATTACGCACAGAAATAATGCCATACACAACTCATTAAGAAGATAATTACAAAATGTGTTGTCCTTGTAGTAAATTTACAGTTTTAAATTTACATTTGCTTGTAATTTGATTTACAGTACAACCAAAATATTACATATAATTAAAATGTATACCATACATTACATTACATTACAGGCATTTGGCAGACGCTCTTATCCAGAGCGACGTACAACAAAGTGTTAACCGTAGTCAAGAACAGTTTAGCTGAAAACCACCCTAGCGGGAAGTACAGTTCCAGGTGCTAGGAGCAACCACATAGTTAAACTAGGACCCTGTAGGTAAATCTGTAGCCACAATTCAAAGGTAGCAATAAAACAATCAGTGCGGAAAATAAAGCCTAAGCCTAATACAATACATAAACAAGTAGACATGTGTAATACTAAGCAGCTAAGCATTACATTACACTACAAAGAATAGTTTTACACTAGTATTACACTACACTATAATACAAAGACTGCTATTGCAACCATTTATAGGACATTTCCACAGGCATTGCAACACAGCAGAGCATTGTGATAATGAGTCTATAGCACAGGACAAATCATGGATGCGTATTCAAACTTTGGTTTTAATTAATTGAGGTTAAAATGTTTGAAACCATTTCATTAAGCATTTGAGGTTAAAATGTTTGGTAGGATCATTTAAGCATTTCCTCTGAATGAAAGGGTCATTTCATATGTTCCATGTATTTTTATTGAACACGGTAATTGAAAATAGTTGATTTCCAGTGGGCCATCCCCTTTAATACATAATTGAAATGTATATATCTGGTTTGGGTGGGAGCCCTGCATTCCTGTTTAAAATGTCCCCCCGAGGGGCCTTGGATAGGGTAGCGGTCTCCAGCACCTCGCTTTGCGTGCGACCTCAGGGAATTAGCTTGACCCAGAGGATGGGCGGCGAGTTTGTGGCGGAGGGAGAATCGAAATAAATAGAGGGTATAATTGGCCACTATATTGGGAGAAAAATTTGAAAAAATCAGCAACAATAAATAAATCAAGTTTCCCCTTTCCCTTAGGTGCAGATGTCCGGGCTGCCACCGAGGAGGGTGAGACGGCCCTGTCCTTGCTGGTGTTCCTGGTGAAGGAGGCGCTGGAGGGCAGTGCCGAGGACGCCCGTGAGATCGGCTCCTTCTGCCTCGCCACCACACGGCTGCTGCTGGCCCACGGCGCCGACCCCAGCCGATGCGAGGGGGGCGAGGCTGAAGGCGAGCCCTCCCTCACCCAGACCTGCCTGGAGCACTTCGACCTGCTCTTCCCACTGGCCGTGCTGCTGCTGCAGAGTGGCGCGGCCTTCCACTGCTCCTGCAAGGGCGCCCCCTGCTGGACGGGGCAGGGGCTGATTTTCCGCCGGCTGGGGGCCACTCTCTCGGTGACCCCCGACCCGGCGGTGGCAGACGAGGTTCTGGCCAAGGCCGAGTTCCTCCTGGAGCTGGCTAAGGTGTCCTCCCCGACCTTGCTGCTGGCCTCCAGACTGGAGCTCCCCATTTCGGAGGAGCACCCCCATGGTCGGGCGCTCCGGGACCTGCACTGTCGTATCCGGGACCAAGAGGCTGGCCCGCCCCCCTTGGACTGCCTCTGCAGGGCCTTCATCCGCCGGAGCTTGCAGCCCTGGCCGCTGGACAACAAGGTGAAGGTCCTGCCCCTGCCAGACAGGATGAAGGAATACGTACTTCCTGAACTCTCGTATAAACCCAAGCCAGGCCAGGACTGCTTCAAACCACACCAGCCCCTGCGCTGAGCAAATTCTGCCACCAGGGGGGGACGATCCCAGGTGCGCTGGCTCCCCGCGGGAAGTGGAACAGCACGCGACTCAAGCCCTCCTCACCTTTCACGTGTGTAATGTATTGGTTAATTTGCCAGAGTGGCAGTCAATCCGTTAGTGGCATTGAAATACATCTCCAGCTTTGGCCTCTGAGGCCTTCAGACATGGGATATTGTGTTGCTGAAATGTGCACTTATGTGGATTGTGCCAAATTGAATATAGGTTTATACGTATTTGTGTGTAAAATGTATTTTGCCCTGTGTACTAGTGGACTAGTGTTGTTAAATGCGTGAACATAAAGGACTTGTGCTGTAGGGATAGCCAAGCTGGAATGGCGATCCCTTAAGATTCACAAAAACCGGGGGGTGATAAGTGCATTAATTTTCAAATGTTCTTAATGTCGAGGGGGCCCCAGATGGCACAACCGGTAAAGGCACTTGCCCGGAGTGCAGGTTGCCCACTACAGCCGAGGAAGGGGTTTGTTGAAACACATATTTAATGTTCAACAGTTTTCAAATGGCCCAACTCTTCTTCGTCCCTCTCTCTTTAGATATTTTCATTCATTCACTTTCAATCCCTTTTTTGCTGCTTTTTTATTTTCCACCCCCCATTACCCTCTTGCTTTACCCCCAGCTTCTAGAGCTAGCATACCCAGTTAAAGGACTGAGTCTCAGTGCAGTGGTGCACTGTACAGTCTGTAATAAAATCACAGGAGTCTGGTGGGGTGACGCTGCATAATTGGGCAGTGTAGCATCACCCAGGGAGGATGGTCTCAACTGGAAGAATATTACAGAATATTCCCTGCTTCATCGCACCACAGCGCCTCCTCTGGTCGATCGGGCACCTGCAGTCTTGCCTGCACCAGCCACGTAAGATGTGCAGCACAATGGAGAGAATTGCAATGGTCCCTGCCCACACAGCCACACTTAATGAAATGACTTCAGAACCTAATCATCATTCTGGGCCTGTGTCAAAGGTGTTATGAAACAAACAAACAAACAAAATAAAAGACAAGCAAAACAATCAGCTTTCACTATAAAGTGTGTCCCCCCCACATTATTTCTCATTTTTGACAAATGATACTTTTTTATAAAACATTACAAATTACATCATTTGTCCAGTATCATAGTTACTGCAATACTATTTAATGTAATATTATTGTGTAATGTGATCCACTGCATTTTTAAAATGTATTTTTAGTTCAAAATGACCATGCTAATTATTTACATAAAAATTAGACCTAAATCTGACAAATGAACCCCTGAAAACTTTCTTCAGGGTATTCTTGAGTGTATGTGATTCCTGTCTTGATAACAAATGGCAAACTATTGATTAAGTAATAAGTAAGCAATTATATAAATGAGCCAAGGTTATTAAAAAGAGCTCCTTTTCTCTCTCTCTCTTTCTCTCTCTCGCTCCCTCTTTCATCCACTTTGGCAGTGTTCACTGATGATTCAGGGCAATATTTGTCTGCCAAACGGTCAATATCTAATCCGATCTCTCTCTCTCTCCATCTCCCTCTTTCGTTCACTTTGGCAGTGCTCACTGATGATTCAGGGCAATATTTGTCTGCCAAACGGCCTGAGGTCCGTCAATATCTAATCCGATCTCTCCCTCCCTCTCTCTCCTGACATGCTCCTTCATTAGAATTTCAAAACAGCAGGAGAAACAACACATTTCAAATAGCCCTTACTCAGCACCAGCAGTAAGAAAGAAAGAAAAAAAAGCCCCACCAACTGTCTTTCCTAATATCTTTCTTTCTGACACACTATTGGGTGATATGAATCCTCCCTCTCTTCTGTAGCCCTTGTTTCTCTTTCTTTCCTTGGCCACACCATGGTTTTTTTTAGGGGGGGGGTTTATTCCCCACGGCTCTGTGTGTCTGCTCCCCATCCAGGCCAGTCTCCCTGCTCTGCTGTCTCCAGTGCCCATGCCATGGGGAGGTGAATGAGGCAGCCTCAATTCAATTAAAAAATGAAAAATTTATGAGGGAGTTCGTTTGAATGTGCCTTGTTGTTCTGCAAGTAAATACCTCTTCTGTAGATCTGAGATGCAAAGTGAAGGTCGCTGAGGAGGAAACAGGATGGGAGCAGACAGAGCGTGAAAACAACATCGTTCCAGACTCTGCGCTCAGGCACTACAGGACCGGAGGTCCACACGACATCCAGCTGTCACCATACCAAAAGTGTCCAGGACACCTCTGCCCTGTCCGAGGGCCTGGGCCGGACCTACATTAGGACACCTCCCCAGGACCGTTCCTCTCCTTGATTCGAGGCTTACTGATCGATAGATCTAGCTATAATTCTCTAGCCATTTTAATGCACTCCTGTAAGCTGCTTTTTTTTTTTTTCTTCAGATTTTTATCACATTTTCTCCCAATTCAGTAGCCAATTACACCCGCTATTTTTATGTCAATCCCCCCCTACTAATGTGAGTTCACTGCTGTAGTCCTGCGACCGGTAGTGACAAAGGTGAAGCATCATCTCCTCCGAGACGGCACTTGCCAGGCCGTCGACCATACCACGCGGGAGGCCCCCCAAATGACAACATTTGAATTGTGATTGTTAATTGAGGAAACTGAACTTTCCGGAACCTTCCGAACACACACCCCCACCACTCATGAGTAGACCAGTCAATCAAACAGTGAAGAGATCTGACTCATGAGGCCCAGCAGATACAGGCCAAAGGCAGAGAATGAAGCAGAACCAGGCCCCTCTTGAGGTGTAGGCTAACCGCCTTACTTGCACTCACTGCTCAGCCTCAGCAGCAGTGTGGTCAACTCACAACAGGGAGGTGCCAGAACGCTCATGGAAAGGCACTCTTTGCTGACCGAAGGTACATGGGGTAGGGCTCCCAAGCAGGGGCGGTGCCAGAACATTTTGGTTGGGTGTGCTAAGGGGGTGCTTCATGGTTGTGAGGGGGTGCTCCTGAAATTTAGACACCCGTGCAGGTCACGGGCGCGCAGACCACGGCTATGAAGGCTACATTACTACGCATAATGTTTAAACCATCTAGTCAGATATTACAGCACGGCTACTACAACAAGCATGCTATACATTGATTTAGCTTATGTACTGCCATCTCACGCACTCAAAAATGAATACAATGACCCAGACTCTCAATACCAATAGCCAGGAAAACATTGGCACAACATGACAGATAAACACCATCTCACTCATTGCAAAATCAACGGGAGCTTGTGTTGGCTCGATTTCTTTTAGATTTTTAGGAAAAGATCATGAGGGATGGAACCCGAAAAAAATGTGTACAGCACATGCACTGATTCAAAGAACTTGCCACCGGTTGTATTTTAACGCAGTCCACCAAAACAAGATTTAGACAATGAGCATGGCAATGGATATACAGTGCCTCTGGACATCTTTTCTGAATTTATCTGCTACACTGTTATGACAGCCTGACATAACGGCTGCGACGTCATAGCATTGAGAAACGCACGTATTGTGGTCAATGTTGCATTTATCAGTTTGATTGTTTTCAAAAGCGAATCAGCGTCTAATCCATCGGCTGGAGTGAAATGTAGGAATTCTTCCAGTGCAACATCATTGTGCAAATAGCGTGCCACCACAGACACCTGTTCTTTTTTGCTGACGTCCTTACTTTCATCGACTATCAATGCAAACAGTCCAGCTTCCTCTATTTCACTACTTATTTGCTCCATAACCATATTTGCCATAATTTCAATTAACTCGTTCTGTATATCATGGTGAGTATACTTCGCATTTCTGTGATTGTCTGATATTTTTTGCGCAACAGTTTTGTCGGTACTCTCGTCTCGCGAGACCCCCACACACACACACACACACAGGGCCTCTACTACGGAATTATAAAATAATTGTCGGCTGGTAGTTGTTTTGATTTAAAGTGTTTAATGAAAAGGTACAATTGTAAGGAAATGCTTAGGGGGGCTGCGCCGGTGCTATGCAAATTCCTGACAGGGCTATAGCCCTGGCAAGCCCCGCCCTGGCGCCACCACTGCTCCCAAGGTTATCCATATGGAAATGTAGCTAATTTTTCTGCATTTTTTTCTACTGGGCACTGGTGTGATAAACATATAAATTGCATAAATGGCCTGACTTACCATTTAGAGGTCTGTAACTCCAGTTCTGAAACAGAGATAAGCCCATCACGTTTCTCTTTCCCCCCCAACAGCTCCACAAGCAACTGCCATTGACCATATCACCGTGTTTCTGCGGGATTCCCAAATTGCAGGTGACCTTCATGTTTTTCCTGTGACTAGACCCCCCCCTTCCTGTCACATCCACCATCAGACAGTCTGTGTCCTTGGCCTGGATGGCGGAGTAGTGGGGGAGGGGGGTGTCAGGGGTGTTAAGGTCAGCTAAGGTCAATGCTGGGTTCTCACACAAACCACATCAAGCTCATCAGTCTCCCAGGACACCTGCACACAAAGAGAACATGTTCCACCATGTCTGTTCATCTGTGTACTTTATGGGTCACTGTGTGAACGCTATATCCAAAACTGCATTCCCAGAATGTGACGACTGCTACACCTCTCTATTGGTCCTTTGCTGACATCTGTTATGTAAAGAAATGCCCTGTATCAGTCATTCAGTCATGCTGAATGTATTCTTAGCCTGTGTCTTCATTCATCGGTGACGGTGACCAGGAAAAAGTCTTATTTTTTGGGATGGGCTTTGTCAATAGAGGTGATAGAACATATTTCCACATGTAAACCATCATAGTGCAACAATCATATTACATTACAGGTATTTAGCAGACACTCGTATCCAGCAACTTACACATTTTACATTTTGCTACATTCAATCAATTTATACAGCTGGATATTTTACTGAAGCAATTCAGGTTAAGTATCTTACTTAAGGGTACAATGGCAGTGCCCCACATGGAAATCAAGCCTGCAAGTTACAAGCCAAGTTCCCTCACTATTATACTACACTACTCCCCATGAATTATATTTAAATACATACAATTATATAAAACTTGATGACTACCGAGTGGGAGAGAAAATAAACCAGGGGTCCAATGAAAACATTGGTTGCCTTGACCTTTAGGAGCTGATGAGCTGTGACCTGGACACATTTGAAAATGTAATGAGTGTTTTTTGTTTTTTTACTGTACTTATCACAAAATCACAATTTTTTCCTTCAAAATATAAATTTACATTTATGTTTGATTTGGATGTGGGAATCTTGGAGAACAATGTAAGTAAACAATGTCTTTAATGTTTTAAAAAAGCCAATGTGTTTTGGCTGTAAACCTTCATCAGGGCAATGATGAAAAAGACAGACACAGTAACTCACCCATTCTTGATCAAAACAAGGTACTCTGTTGTCCAGCACTGACAACCAAAATATAACCGTGTGCCAGGCTTTCAGTACATAATCAGCATAGGCTGAAAGGCAGTAAAGACATTTTTGATAGCCAGAAATGGTAAATTAGTAGACTATTTCTGTAGCTATGTGGTTATGATGTATTATGAGATTTGTCACTGAAGAAATATAGACGTGGGCGATGACATCATTGTTGCGTAAGGGAAGGGTGTAAATCTGGGTACGAATTTTGTTGACGTTGTTGCATCAAAAAGCCAAAGGAAGTTGTGGTTGTGTATTGAAAACATGCGTATAAATGACCCATAGACTAATATAACCATATACTAAGGAAAAGGTGTTCGTTAATGCGATCGTTACGATATTGGAAAACATTTGTTTTTGTTTTTATTGTTGTTGTTGTTTTATCATTTGCACTTAAAATTATTTTGTTTAAAGTTATTGTGTTTACATTTTTTGCTACAATTTAATGTGCATGTGCTGGCATTTCACTGAATAGCCTTTCAGGACCAGGGGAAATCGCATCCTTCAGGTCTAGTGCACGAATGTGTAGTGAAGTGGTAGTTTAGTGGTTTACCACAGGGTGGCAATGTTGCGCTTTTAAATCCAAATACTATGCCACCTGCAAAGATCTGCGCGAAGTTGTAGCCTATTTCTATTTCTATTTAAAAACAATAAGTTATATTGCCTTGCGTATTGAACCCAAATATGTCTCTACGGTGATTAAGAAGAGCTCCCGGCAACCCCCGATTGCGACAGATTGAATCAGACGATCCCCATATTAAATGTAGCTATAATTTTTTTTTAAATAAACCTAATCTGCTCATCTATACTGGTTAAGGCTTTCGTTTTTGTTTCGTTAATGAAGATTTGATTTTGGAAATCCGTGACACAGAAGGAGGAGTGCAGGAAAGTACAGGTAGCCTACACACACTTTTCATAAATTTCACGAAAAGGCTGTATGCTGTACCGCAACCGCCTTGTTTTGGTACTCTCTTCTGCAGGATCAATTATGAGAAACGCTTTAACGCGCAATATGAGCGCAGAGCTTAATAAGAACCCCAGGACGATGGGAAGCATTTTGGCGACCGTGCCAGGTGATGGAAGCAGAGAGCACGCAGAACCTGTGGTCACTTTACCCGTGACTTCGGTCGGCAACCTACAGCTCTAGGATTTAATAATTGTGTAAGTACTGTTTTCTAAACAGTTGAGCTTCTAGGTGGTGGTGTTTACTGGAACCGCTGTTGCACTTTGCCCTTGTGGATATCGAATAAAGGCAATTGGGACATTTCCCCCCTCGATTTTAAATGTGGAAATATTAAATAATTATCCATAACGCGAAAATTTGTACAAAGCACCACAATAGTTTGGTCGAACTACTTACATAACTATTGCCCCACCGTAAATCAGTCAAATGTCTAATTCGACCTCTAAGTACGGAATAAGTGTGAATGAAACTACCGGATATGTGGTTCAGAGTGACGAACGTAGATGCATAGCTGAACGTTCACACAGATGTGCATTTGTCATCCTGTCTGTCAGAACAGGATTTTTTTTTAAAGAGTAAAAAAATAAACAATAAAATAGGGACGGATTTGCATTAGACTTGGTGAAATAACTATCTACGGAACTAGGAAGAAGTTATTCCATCAAGGCGATTTGGAGCTGACAGCTGTTAAGAGTGGTGGAGGTGTGCACACTACCGAGTGTCACTCCAGTTCGATTTTTCCAGTGGTGCTGCTATTTCCTTAAGTAGTATGACTTTTTAAATGGTTTTATTGATGCTACTCTTAGCAAGGCAATTGATTTCAGTTCAGAGAAGAACTGAAGGATTAGGCAAGCGAGCGTGTGTTTTCTGTTTGCAGCATATGCGCATACATTGCAGGCAGTGCCACAGATAGGCTACATTTAAGAACAAGGATTCCTTGGTTGCATTTCTAGTTTTGCTGTTTGCTGTGTATGGTATATTAGGTCTTACAGATCTGCCCTGTACGCTGTGCGTGTGGGTGAAAGATTGAAGCGTTGAAGGCAGCTGGTGTGGAAAGGTTACAGAGAGTTTACACTGTGGACTGGGCCTCTCTCTCTCTCTCTCTCTCTCTCTCTCTCTCTCTCTCTCTCTCTCTCTCTCTCACACACGCACACACTACACATGATATAGGCTATGGGAAGAGCTGAGGAATGTAAAAGGAGGGATTGGAGAACATACCCCTAGATTAAATCGGATGCACTTAGACTAAATAAGGACAAATGCCATTCAATCTGAGAAGATTTAATTTATTTATTTAACCTTTATTTACCAGGGAAGTCCCAGCGAGATACAAAAAAGTCCCTGTTGCAAGGGAGACCTGGCCAGGAGATGATCAATCCAACCGGATGCTCATAAGGATTGAAAATCCAGGAAGCAGGAAAAGGTGTGGCCTGAAATCTGAGGTGCCTGGTTGAATGATATTAATACATATAATATTCTCCAAGAAAAAAGGCATATCATTACACTTAATTAATTCAGCATTTTATGGATAAAGTCATTAACTAATGTAGTTTTTTGTCTCTAATATTTGTTGCATGTGATATGTAGAAAATTATTTTATGTCAAAATGAATAGGAGGAGAAATAAACACTGGCAAACACTAATAAACACACTATGATTTTCAGAGTAAACAAAATAAGATTTTCAGAGTGAAAGGCATTTTGACAGCTAACGATAGAACGAATCATTAAATATGTTATGGCTTAGAGTATTCCATGCAATTTATTATTTTAATACACCAGGTGTTGGGCAGAAATATATTGTATATTCTGACCTGTTTAATGATAATTAAGGAGTTAGGCATTTTAGCAGACATCACACATGCATGCAATGAAGTTTGCACCTGGTTAAAACTATTAGCATTTAGAGTAACTCTCTGAAGAAGAAGAATGTCGATGAAACATTTCTATATACTGTGATTGTTTGTTCATCGGACACCTGCCTAGCGCCCCATAATTGTAAACAGACATATCTTTGTATAACCTCGTATGGGTTATTCCCTTAGCATTAAAGCAAAGCAGGCATACAAGGTAATGACCTTGGACCGACAATCCCTATAACACTGATATATACTTTAACTTCAGTCTCATAATAACGCTGCAGAGATAGGACAAAAGGCACAGTTCTTGCTGCCAGGTTAGCGTGAACTCTTGTGTGTAAATTATTCTACATACAAATTAAAGAATAGTTCTGAAAATCATTGGTAGCTACTGCATAGGAAAAAGAAAATGTAGCAAATGATCTATGCAGTGGTTTAGCATTCCATACCTGCAATTCACTACATATCTTGCTTGCGGGTGAAAATTAAATCGAACAAATAAACTGCACAACTTATGGCAAGTAAATCCCAACGCGTTAAAATATTTGTATCTTTAAATTAAAGTGATAGGTATTATTACATTTGTAACAAATACAAACAGAGGGGTTTATCTGGCTCTGGAAACATGTAGGTTATGAACAAAATGTTTTGTATAAAGTTACCAACTGGTTTCACTGATGTGAAATGACCATTAGGATTGTCTCTTTTAAATGAAACACAGCAATCATCTGCTCATCCTGTTAAGCCACCGTTCTAGTGTGTGGATGAGCCCCGTTGTCTGGTATCGAATCCAGACCATGCCAGTGCCAACTGTGGCCAGCATTCCCACGGCGCGACCCATAATTGGTGGTAGCTTCGCCAAGGGAGGGAGGGATTTAGTCGGCTGGGTTGTCTGTGTCTCGTCACACACCAGTGACCCCTGCTGGTCAATCGGGTGCCCATAGTCTGCAGGTATAAAGCTGTGCATGAAGTGTCTTCCTCTGACTCAGGTCTGTGCAAGCTTAACCTGTAGACTGCGGTGTGAAAAGAAGTGGGGTGACATCACATGTTTTGGAGGAGAGGGTTTGCTTGTTTGCACTCTCCCGAATTGACGGTGGACGTTGCAGCGAACGCGGCTAATAATACGATTCGGCATTCCAAATTGGGAGAAAAAGGGGAAAAAGTATAAAAGAACATAACTGCACAGGCGTGAATTATCTCTCCCAATTTGAAACAATATTTTGTGAATTATAGGTCTTTGGGGAAACTAAAGAAAACGGAACTTTCCTTGTTATTACTGTGGGCTTGCAATGGGGTGAAACACGTAACAATGGTCTCCAGTGATCTCCTGCTTCCAGCAGTGATGCAGGCACTTTCATGGCACACTGAGATACAGCGACAGATTAATCTGAGAAGGTTAAGTTTGATTTAATTGAATCGCATTTGCCTTTATTTAGTCTAAATTCATTTGATTGAATCCCGGCCAGGCCTTTCTGGTTGACAGGACCTCTGTAACCTCCACAATCTGGATCCTTGTTGCCACTTTGAATACTGTGCTCGTTGACTGATTCAGTGATTTTCACCTGGGCATACCCTCACAAAACGTTGGCCTTGTTCATGCGCATAACATCCCCGACAAAGGCCTCCACTGAGGTCTGAAACTCTGGATCTTTGCTGTGAGAAATCAGCACAATCTTTCAGTGATACGCAACATTTCATGTCAGACGTAAACCTCCGTGTCAGAATTCTGGCACACGAACCCCAGATGAATATGCAAATTCCGCTAAATGAATTCTGCACTGATCTCATGGACCATTAGAGGTTTCAGTCCATAGCCTAAATATGCATTTTCAACATTCCACACGCATTCTAGCATTGCTGTTGTTTTGGCATTGTTAGCGACGCTTCTCAAATGAGCATCACAAGTCACGAATTCAACCCAGTCTCCCAAAGGGAGGCATTGAACACCATTGGCAGGTGGAATTGTTCATCAAAAAATTCAGTTGATAGCGGAATAGAATTAGTATAGTATAGCATCCACTTGACTGTATTCCGCCGTCTTTGAAAAAATGAAACCAGGTGTTGTGCTTACACATGCAGCTCACACGCATTGGTCTTAGATGAGAAAATGTGTCAGTCTGGAACAAGCTTGTTTATATTGATTGATATTAATATGTCTGGACTGACAAGAGAGGTACAGTGCCCCCCCCACCTTCAGATATCAGTAATGGAGTATTCCCACAAAGCCCGTATGTCTTCTACACAAGAAAGAGGGAAACGTATAATATCGACGTATCAAACCTCCACACTCCAGCTGGGTGTCAAAGGTCCCAGACAGCACAAGGGATGTAAGACAACTCTATGTGCATATTACGCCAGAAAGAAGCAAATCTGAAATAAGTACGCGTCCTTTGTGAAGTGTCATATCCAATGAGCTGCACGCTTCATCAGGGAGTTATCTGATAGGTCTGTTGTGTTGGATAGTTATTGTTCTTGTATTTTTGCTCACTGCCTCTGCCTTTCTACAGGAGTCACAGGTTGGCACATTGCCTCTCTGCAAGTGGCTGCTGTTCCTTCACTGTCTACACACAACACAGCACAGAACGTTGGATAAATCACATAAACACACACAAAAAAATTATGAAACTCTGTACACATCACGTCTATTCTGATTTATTACTTATGTGTGAGTATGAGATTGGGTGTTGCGTATTTTTTTATGCATGATATTAAAAAAAGTATAAATTAATTTGAAATATTGGAAAATGTACTTCACCTTCACACTTTCACCTTGCTGCCTTGCATAATCTTCTGCACTATGTGTTTGTGAGAATTTCCATTTGCAGAACCGTTATGACATGTCTGTACTGCAGAGTATAGTATGTCAATTCTAAAAAAATATGATTAATATATAATTAAGATATTTTAAAATATGTTCCCTTTATACTAGTCTCCTAGTTTCACAGCCTTGAACTATGGTATGTGTGGTTGGATGTGGGTCTGGACGATTTATATTAACATTTCCATCACATCATTACATCATCAGAGAGCAGCAGTGGGAGTTTTTTCATTCATTTTACAGGGGGGGAAAAAAAATCAATATCTGAAAATTCATCTTCTCATTGTGGGAGAGATGACTAGTAGCAGACAGACAGACTGATTGACTGATATAAAAGAATGCCATCCCCCTCACTAAAACAGCTCTCCTCACCCAGAGGAGGACCAATCACACGCCCTCCCTGTCCAGCCAATGGTACCCTATGGCCCGGGCAATGAGACACGCCAGTCAGAAAAGCAGGCGGCTCTAATCTCCCAGGATCCACTGGCCGCTCAGTCCCCAAACAGTGATTTGCCCCTTTAGTTACTGTACTGGAAATTGTTTACAAGGGCAACATTGTGGGGAAGTGGTTGGGAAGGCAGACTTGGAGGAATGTCGCAGGTTTCATTATTTTGAGTTTGACACTGCTGTTGTACCATTTAGGAAGATATCGATCTTGATGTGCTTTGGCAATCATTAAACAGCATAAACGGATAGTAATGTAATGTAAAAAAAAAGCAGGCGTGTAAGTCACCTTGGATAAGGGTGTCTGCCAGGCAAACAGATAGCGTGCCACTGTATCTCTCGAAAGCGAAATACTGTATGTGCGTGAGCGTACGTTTCCGCACACTGCCGAGCAGTGTGTGAGAGAGTGCAGGGGGTGTGTGAGCGCGTGCGTTTGTGTGCGTGTGCGTGTTTACGGAACCAAATAGGACGGTGTGTTACACAACATCCTCCTTGCCTCACCTCGCCCCGTCCCTCTCTCACGGCGCTGCTGGCACGGGCCCAAGAGCCTCGTCCCGCTCGCCGGCTCTGGGCTTCGGGCTGCCGCTTTCTAGGTCACAGCCTCAGCAGCCAAGACAACGGCAGCGTCAGTGAGCGCCCGCCCCACTTCTCTGTCTGTCCTAATCTGTCTCTGATGAAATCCCTACAACACAGGAGGGAGGAACGGACGGAGAGAGGGAGAGAATGCGGGAGAGAGAGAGAGGAGTAGGGATGGAGGGAGAGAAATTGAAAAGGAGGGAGAGAGAAAGGGAAGGAAGCAAGGGGAGGGAGGGAGGAAGGGACAGAGAGAGGGAGAGAATGAGAGAGAGGGGTAGGGATGGAGGGAGAGAAATCGAAAAGGGGGGAGAGAGAAAGGGAAGGAAGCAAGGGGAGGGAGGAAGGGACAGAGAGAGGGAGAGAATGAGACAGAGAAGTAGGGTTGGAGGAAGAGAAATCGAAAAGGAGGGGGAGAGAAAGTGAAACAGAGCAGACTGGGAGAGATGGAAGGCAAGTCAAATCCAAAAATAGAAAAAGGGGGAAGAACAGATAAGGGGGTAAAAAGACTCGGAGGGATAGACAGTATGACTGAGACATGAGGAGTATGAGAGAGGGATGGACAGTATGAGAGAGGGATGGAAGTATGAGAGAGAGATGGGGAGTATGAGAGAGAGATGGGGATGGGCAGTATGACAGAGGGATGCTGTTGCACCTGGTTAGCAGAGCTGACCAGTCTGTCTCTGATTGGGGATGCTATACAGTCCAATCGCCCTCACGTGGACCCGCCCTTTTCCCAAAGCCCCCTGCGCCCGCCCCTGAGCCAGGGGTGCTACCAGTGACCCCCCTAAGGAAATCCAATCTGACTGCACTTTGAGAAGACCCTGTGCATCCTCAGTCATGGGGAATTGCGCGCATCACACCCTGAACCCACCCCCAACCCCCCATGGGAGTCTCATCCCTCTCTCGGCTGGCCTGCTCGACCCCCCCTTCCCCGTCTCCTGCCACATGGTTTAGGTGGGCAGTCTCCTCTCCTCCGGTCCCCCCGCAGCTGCCAGTGGAAACCATGGGCCCCTTTCAGCGAGCGTATGCACCTGGCCCTCCTGGAGACAATGCACGAGCCCTGCGACGTGTGACCAGCGTGCGCGCGCGCCCCCGCACCGGCTCCACTTTGTGTTCGGCACTACGCTGCCTCTGTGTCCCAGGCCTCTTGAGCCGGGGGAAAGATCAACGCCCGCGCCTCGGTCTCATTCTCGCAGCTGATTACTCTGATGAGAGAAACCTGTTCTCTCCCCTCCTAGTTATGGTTAAAACAAAGGGAAGAAGACAAGGAGTGAGAGAGAGGGAGGGAGAGTGAGCAAGAACAGGAGAACAGGGGGATTGGGGGCTGTGGGGGTGGGAGAGGGAGGGTGAGACATAAAGAAAGGACAGCGATAGAGGGAGAGAGAGAAAGGCAGAAAGCCTGGAGAGCAGGGGTGTGTCTCCCCTGCTGGGATATCATGGCTGTAATGATCGCGTGTCCCAGGGCAAACCCCCCGCCCCCTGTACACCAGCAGAAGCACTGGGCCACATGCAGGCCCGATCACAGCATCCAGGCTTTGTGCTGTGGAGTATGGTGGGACCCCGATGGCTGGCACTTGGTTAAAAATGCATAGCCCATTTCCTCATTAATATTTCAGCGAGGCAAACTCCCCCACCAGAGCTCAGCCTGGCAGTAGCTCACTGCAGCTTTCTTTTTTTCCCCACTAAAAGCTGTAATGCAACCTAGCACAAAAAAAGGGGAAACTGTTAGCACGAAATATAATTTTCCCTTCTTTTTCCCGGTTCATCCATCCATCCATCCATCCAGACACCTTAACTTCTCAGTCCCCCCCATCACTGTCTTGTTTCTCTCCCTTTATTTGCCTTTTAATTTTCATATTTTTGTAGTTCTACTGTAATTCTATTGTAAATTTATTTTATTTTATTTTTATTTTGCAGGGACAATGCATATTAATTAACATTTCTGTAAATATGCCAGAGTTAGCCAAAAGGCTAGTTTACATCCGTAGTCCCTGGCCAGATGTTACAATAGGCTCCCTAAAAAAGAATAAAACAACAGCTTGTAAAGCATGCAGCAGCACATTAAGCAGCATTAAACAGGTATTAGTTAAAACATGCAGGCAGTAGCCTAAAGTACATATTACATGCACACAACAAGACAACATTTAACAGCATTGCACAAATATATTTACTCTCTGCATTATTTTTGTAGGACATACTACATGTCATAATCATGGCAACCATTGGTTTCTATAACCAGTTTGCATATATAGCTTGTACATTGCAGCATGTACAATCTGAATGGCAATATAGCCTGTGGTTTAATTGAATTCCCCCTCATCTTAATTTCCTATTCCGGCTGCCATGGAGTGATTTGTATAGTAAATGTATGACATGGAGGGGGTCCAGACAGAGCCTGGAGATACTGGCACTGCCTGTGTCTGCCCTGCCGTATCCTACAGCCAAGCAGAGCTAACGCACATTGGACCGAGAACAGCGGCCCCTCCTACTGGCCGGACAGAGGGAATGCAGGCAATGGCCGAGCCACAGGCAGTGTGCTGTTTGCCGCAGGCGCCATGGTCGGGCGGTGGCAGGCCCACCAGGGTTTACATTGGCTGGTGGAAAGGTGCTCTCACACAGATTCCCTTTTCACTCTGTGTTATTGCTTTTCTCATTAAACGGACTATGGAAAGCATGACTCCACAAACACGCGCGCGCGCTCATTCATCATCACACAATTACAGCAAGTCGCTCTCTGCGGGTTTTGGCTTTCGCCTTGTCCATTTGCCATCTTTCAGAGAATGGGGCTGTCGGTGGGGTTTGGTCTGTTTTAAAATGAGGGTCCGGGGGCTTTGGAGCTGTGCTCCTGTGGGTCTGGGCCGTGTGAACGCTCCATGATCTATAACAGCACTCCCTTCTGCCCCCTAGGCCATTTAACCATCACCTCAAACACTGAGCTTATAACAACCAGCGCCACCTACTGAGTGGAAGACTAATGGGTTACCTCAAATGGAGAAAGTCAACTAGCTCCTGCCACAAGATCTTGGGACAGAGTGAATGACATTACCAAAACGAGAGTTAGTGAATCAGGAAGCCTCCGTGTCACACAGCACACCAGACCACACAGCACACGGTAAATGAGCCTGGGGGGTGTATCATTGGGGGTATGTGTGTGTGGGGGTGAGGTGGGTAAGTGAGCCTGGCAGTTATGTGTGTTTTGGGAGGGGGTGGGGAGTTGGGAGTTCGGGTGGCGTAAGTGAGCTTGGGATTTGGGGTGGGGGTGAATGAGCTTGGGATTTAATGTGGGGGATAAATGAGCCTGGGGGGGAGTGCGTTCGGGTGAGGGTAAGTGAGCCTGGCAGGTATGTGTTTGGGGAGGGGGTGGGGGTTGGGAGTTCGGGTGGGGTAAGTGAGCCTGGCTCAGAAGCTAGGCCGAGGCTTACAGCGGGTACACAGCCATGGGCACACAACCCTGGCCTACGTCTCTCGCTCTGTCTGTCTCTGACCACTCCTGTGCCAAGTGCCAGGCTGCCCAGCTGGCTCCCTCTCAGAACCCTGAGAGCAGGTCTGGTTTTCGCTGGCAGACCTTGGCGCCCGTCCCTGCCCCTCATCCCGGGGAGTCGATGGAAGGGCAGCTGACGAGAGGGTGGCGCGTGGCGGGCGAGTGGTGTGCATCAGGGCCCGGCTGACTGGCAGACTGAGTGGCTGAGAGAAAGAGAGACAAGTGCAGCCGTCATCCAACATGGCGCCACAGAACCAGTCAATCACAACCCCATCTCCATGTGTCCTTCCCCATTCATATTCTCACTGCTTGCCACCAGGAATACAGTACAAACACACACACTCACACTCACACACACACACACACACACACACACACACACACACACACACACACACACACACACACACACACACACACACACACAAACACATGTACACACAGGCAGGCACACATACACAAACACATACATGCACACCATCATCGTACAGCATACATCATCATATGTCAACTTCTTTAAATACAATTCACATGTACAACTGACATTTGAATAAATGATCAAATAAATAAATAAATATACTATTGGCTAAATATGTATGTAATTTATGTATGGGTAACTGACAAAATAAAGGAAACCCCAACATAAAGTGTCTTAATAGGGTGTTGGGCCACCATGAGCTGGCAGAACAGCTTTAATGCACCTTAGTGTAGAAGGTGTCTGGAACTCAGAGGGATGCAACACCCTTCTATCACGAGAAATTCCATCATTTGGTGTTTATTTTATGGTGGTGGAAAATGCTGCCTCAGTCGGCGCTCCAGAATCTTCCAAGTGTTCGATTGGGTTGAGATCTGGTGACTGAGACAGCCATGGCATATGGTTTACATCCTTTTCATGGTCATGGACCAGGTTCATGTGCCCTGTGGGTGGGGGCATTGTCATCCTGGAAGAAACAACTCCCATCAGGATAGAAATGCTTCACCATGCTAAACTATGCCAGGAATGCACCCCACCATAACAGAGCCACCAGAACCCTTAATTTACTTTATCTTGTGTTTTCATGTTTTCTTTATTTTGGTAGTTACCTGCATATATATACTGTATATGTGTATGTGTATGTATATATATATATATATATATATATGTATACTGTATATATATACGGCATGCGCATGTATTCTTGCCATCCAGAGACAAATGACAAATATGGGACTGATGGAAAGGGAATATTGTTCTTGGATATTAAAAGAACACACACATGCTATTTTGTTTATCCACAATATTTTTGGATCCGTTGTGCTCACGAGCCGTGCTCACCCTGTGACACACAGGCACCGACATAGCAATGCATCAGTTTGACACAGTGGGCTGCGGGGAATGTGGGTAGCCTTAACCGCCGCCGCCGAGATGCTGTGTCTGGGAAGAACGGCGATCCACACCTGCACACAAGAGCCATGAATAGCCCACTGTGCTCTGAATCTGGGCCCGCATTAGCGAATGTATTTTGGCACGGTCGCACCTTGCACCTCTTACCTTATGAGCGGCGGAACAGGGTCTGGGAGAGCCCGATTCTAATTCAGGACCCAGCTCTGCGTTTGTATTGATCTAGTCATCCGTAGTCCAGGTCCTGAGAGACAGAGAGAGAGAGGGAGATGGAGAGAGAGAGAGAGAGAGGGAGGGAGGGAGGGAGGGTAGGGGTACTGCTATTCAAGCTAACTCGTTATGTCCAGCGCTTATTGGAAAACAGTCGGACTTCAGCTCAGCACTGAAATTAGTTATTGATCTCTCCCCCAAGCTCTGGGACTGCAAAAACCCTTCTGCTGAATCCCTCTCTCTTTCATTTGTTTTTCTCTCTCTCTCTCTCTCTCCCTCTTTCTCCCTCCCTCTCTCTCTCTCCTCATTCTTTCATATTTTCTCTCCACCCCCTGAATTTTTCTCAGCAACCATTTTCTGGCTTCACTTCTTATCCTCTGTCAATCCTCTTTTAATGTTTGCCCTGTTCCTGCTCTTTGTTTTCCCCTCATCCCTCCTTTCCCCCCTCACCCCCACTCTCTTTCTCACTCTCTTTCTCATTTTACCTGTCAGTCTTCCTCTCAATTCCCTGTTTTCCTGCCCTTCTCCAGCCCCACCCCTTCCACCTTTCCCTCTAACCCTCCCGTTTCTCTCCGTCTCTCTCTGTCTCCATCCACTTATTCCCCCGTCACTCTTTCCTTCTCATCCCCTATGTCCATCCCCCCCTCTCTCCTTCTCTCCCTCTTTCTCTTTCAGCCACATTCATTTCCAGCCTCTCACAAACAGCTGCTATAACTCAAAGTGGCTGTGAGGCTGGGAGGCTGGGAGGCTAGAAAGAGAGGCTGCTGGATAAATGTAGCAGTAATTGGTGCTGGGAGCCTGAGATATTCCCTGCTATCATACACACACTTTCACATGGACCCACGCACACTTGCATACAAACACATTCTTACCCAATGGATGCACACAAACACACACACACACACACACACACAATACATTCTAATAATCCCCTCACACACACACACACACACACACACACACACACACATTGGTGAGATAGTTGGACATAGGTGGAGAAATGCAAATATGTCTGTAAAAATACATGATACAGTATGTATCACAACTACACAGCATCAGTTAAAGGACAGGTGAAATGCTTCCAGATAAAGCACACCTGAATCATCTCACCTGTTTCTAAACATGCCCCAGAATTGACTACTGCCCTGCCTCTGTCATAACACTACACCTTTCCTGAAGCACTGTCCCATTTAGTATCCTACCTACCTGGAAGGTGGAGGTGGAAAGGTGACACTTGTTTTCAGAATCAACTGAAAAGATACACTATTTATCCCCTAAGATTTTTTGTAATGTTTCAGTTTTGTTATCTATCCCCTGCTAACCAAATTGGATAAATAACAAAATCACACCTTGACTTCTCAATTCCAAATGTTAAAACAGACCCCAATTCATGCTGGCTACTGTGTAAACAATATGTCATGTGTTGAAATGGGGACTCTGGGTTGCTGCCGTATGTCATGGAGTTCTCTTCTCGTTGCCTCTTTTGCCACAATACTGTAGCCTTGCAGTGCAATGTTTGGAGGCAATGACCTACTCTTTTTGGTTGCTATATCACTTATAGCCACCAGGTGTCACTATGCAACAGGTGACTAAGCTATAGAGTATTTCAGGGCTTATGTAAGCTAATGGTGAAAAATAAGTTTCTCCTCATTTTTTCCCTTCTTTAATCAAAACTGGAGTTTTGTCATATTTTATCATTAAAATAATAGGTCTGTATGTTCATCCTTATGTTGGCAAACCTGGATATATGTAAATAACATACTAAAAGGAGGTGAATATCATAACATTCTACAAGATCCTTTGAGTATCTTAAATGAGTTAGCTATGCTTTGTGTATTTATGAGATATGACATATTTTCATTTCACAAATATATTCCAAATGCACTATAAATCATCCCGACAGATTAACAGTTTAATAATTTCACAGGATGTGTTTATGCCCATTTTAACAAACATTTTGATGGAAAAAAATAAAATAAAATAAATCTTAATAGGAATAGGACACCTTTTCCTGCAATTCTGTGTGTATGGACGTGTGTTTGATGCAAAACAGAGCCAAAGGCAGGTGCACAAAGTCATGCTCTAATCTCATACTGGACAGTTTGAATCCTGGAAACATTCTGTATTAAATGGCTATGTTTTTATTCATGAATAGAATGATAAAATAGTGAGCACAAATTGATATAATCAAAATGATTTCATACACAGTTTTACTGAATTGTAAAAAAATCTAATGGAAATGTGCACATTTGAAAGAGCTTTGGTTGTATTGGTCCGCCTGGGCCATGCGTGCGAAAAAAATGCGTTCACATATACACTACCGGTCAAAAGTTTTAGAACACCCCCATTTTCCAGTTTTTACTGACATTTAAGCAGTTCAAGTCCAGTGAATAACCTGAAATGGTACAAAGGTAAGCGGTAAACTGACAGAGGTTAAAAAAAAAGTTTAGGTTACCAAAAACTGAAAAATAATGTAAATATTTTGGCAGTGAGTAGTTTCCTACACCATCAAAAGGCACTTGGAAACTGGAAGAAACTCTGACAGGAAGAGGTCTGGCAGACCCAAAGCCACAACAAAATCAGAAGACAAGTTTCTGAGAGCAGCTTGCGTGATAGGCGGCTCACAGGACAACAGCTTCAAGCACAGCTTAACACTGGTCGAGGTAAGGAAGTCTCAGTTTCAACTGTGAAGAGAAGAATTCGAGCTGCAGGTTTGACAAGTCTAGAGGCAGTAAGAAAGCCATTGCTAAGATGGGAAAAATAAGAAAAAGAGGCTTGTCTGGGCCATGAAGCACCACCAGTGGACTACTGAATACTGGAAGAAGGTCTTATGGACCGATGAATCAAAATTTGAAATCTTGAAATTTTGAAAGGTTTTTGTAAGCCATTGAGTAGGCAAAAGGATGGTTCCTGAGTGTGTGACACCAACTGTCAAACATGGAGGAAGAAGCATGATGGTCTGGGGCTCTTTTGCTGGATCCAGAGTCGGCGACTTGCACAGAGTGACTGTTAACTTGTTCCCTGAAAAGGGCCTTTTTTTATAACTCTGAAATGTACATTATTTTTCCGTTTTTGGTAACTGAAACTTTTTTTTAACCTCTGGCAGTTTACCGCTTACCTTTGTACCATTTCAGGTTATTCACTGGACTTGAACTGCTTAAATTTCAGTAAGAACTGGAAAATGGGGGTGTTCTAAAACTTTTGACCGGTAGTGTATGAACTTTTGAAAAACCGTACAATTCATTGGCTTATGCTGCTGTCATTGTTTTACTTAAAAGCTCAAACTTAAGTGATAAGGGACCCTGCAATGATCTTATGTTCAGTTCAATCAGCTGAACAGTTCATTAAGTATTCATGATGCAACATGTTCAGATCATGTGATCATCTTGTGACCGATGGGCCTAATGTACTCCAGCTACTTTTGACTGGACAGAGACAAGAAAGCATGACTGACTTAATCGTTGGTGAAATTTATCATCCTATCAATATCATTCAACATAAACATTCAACACATCGTTAAGATGTGCCGCGCAATCGGTGGCAAGCTCTAAGCTCTGGACTGTGGGAATGATTCACAAGAAAGTCATTAAAAAAAAAAGCCTTGCCAGTTGCAAACCAAACAGAGTCAGATCGCAACCTAGTTTTGCCTCCAAGCCTGGTGTGAATGCCACGTAGCCGCAGGTCTTCACTGACTGTGACTTACGCTTCTCTGACTCCACCGGAACAATGGCCTTTCTCGCTTGTCTCCCCTCAGAATATAAGCCCCCCATCTCTGCTGCTATTTTATCCGTTCGTTTTTCTGGGAGGAATAAATGACAAAGAGAGAGAGAGCCCATTGCCAATAATGTTAATCTCTGTCTGTCGCGTCATGCGGGGGAGATTACCCTGTTTGTTATGTTCTGCTCAGAGAAATAAACACAGATAAAGTGTGTCGCAGAGAGAGAGAGAGAGGGAGAGAGAAGAAGCGCCGCATTTCTCTGACATTCCTCTCTGTAGTCACATGAGAGATGGCCGTGGCGTTCGTAGGGATTCGGCCTTCATGTGACAGATTTATGATTTCAGTGAAATGCTCAGAATGACGGCCATTAACGTGCGCACATCGCTACGTTGCGCTCGGTAGAAGTATCAAGCACATTCTTGAGTTTACAGGAAGGCTTCATGGAAGCCCGGACCGTAATTACCCATCAACCATCACTTTGGCATATCCTTTACTGATAGACAGCATAATTGGCTTCTATCCTAAAGGTGTGGGTAACATTTAATTAGTGAGTCATCTGACCAATATGACAGAAGATCAAAGTATTGCTCGAATCACCCCGCTCAACAAACATCATAAGATCTCTAAACATATCGAATATTTACCGTTATAAAAGTATGATATACAACTCTATCTGAAATGGAGTATCATTCGCAACTGAAAAATGGTCTCTTACAGCTGCCTGCTCTCCTTAAACAATATTTCTTAAAATATAACATGTTCTTGTCTAAGATTCTGTTCTGATGAGGCTTGTCTGACATCCACGCCAAGGGGACATTTTTTCTCCCTGGGTTAAAAAAAAAAATGTTTCATTCCATTATAGTCCACCCATTCCATTCCAAACCACCTTCACTGTTGCCACTCAGTTTGATCCTCACTAGACGTTCACCCAGCTTGGTTTCAGTTTGTCCCCTTGCTTTCTGATTTCTACCCTGGGGGAAGGAGGTAGCATTTATACTCTACTAGGGTCCGTTCAGTACTCTGGTTTTGACCCTCGGAACTGCACCGAAGTCACCTGAGCTACATGGTGGTGGTGTGCAGCTCGCTATGGGACAGTTGTGGCTCTCATAAATGAATTGTTGTGGGCAAGCTCGGAGCCTGAGGAGCCGCATTGGGCCGTGGCGCTACAGAGGAACAGTGTGGAAAAGCGGAACAAAAGACACATTCTAGCGCCTGACAGGAAGTTGAAGTCAGCCCTTCCCTCCCCCATGCCTCTGCCTCAACTGTGCTCCTGTTTGTGTTTTCTTCTCACAGGATTTGGTGGGAGGGGGCTTTGGGGGTCTGGGAGAGGGGTGGGGTGGGGGTAGAGTTAAGGGAACAAAGCTGGAATTTAAATACCACCCCACCCCCCTAACTCCTGTTCCTCAGTTCTCTGCCCCTCCTTCTCCCTTTTATGTGTTTGTCAGACTGGCATGGGGGGAGGAGGGAGGGGGGAGGGTAGGGGGGAAGACAGCAAACTGTTTGCATCTCCACAGCCTCAGCAGAGATAAGAGGTGCTATTCACTGGGTCTGCAGGTGAGAGCTGGAGGGCAGTGTTTACACTGTAACACAGGAATGCCTCTTAGGCACTGTCCCTTCCCCCAGCACCTCCAATACAGGGTCGTATAGTTTTAGTACCAGCATGGGCGCATCATCCGACGCAATGGGGCTCCCGCCATGCACTCTGGGCCACGTAGTTTCTTTCATTCAGATGGTGACCTTCTCCTCCTATGCAATGTTTCATGCTCCATTGACAAGACCTGGGAAAAGCAATAAATAAATTCAAGGCATTGAAAAATCACATACAATCACGTGACTTGCTTGTTTTTTTCCCGCGAAAAAAAGGAGAAGCAACGACCTGGCGCTTATCTAGGTGGACACCGATGCTGCTTCAGGGTAAATCATCATTGTCCAGGAATTGAGATGAAATAGACCTTTCCATTTACCTGTGTGCCCAGGTGAAATCATCACTAATTCAGTTGCTAGGCAATACAGTCAAAATCAAATGTAAAAGTTTTTTAGATGGAAATGCCAGCCATAGTAGGTGTAAACAACGTAGCAGAGAGACACATTCTGAACACACTGTGGCAAACCTTAGGACCATTTAATAGAGCCTATACCTCCAGAATATGACGGACAGTTATTTCAGGTATCCTGAGCTCAGACGCGCTAATGTCTATTGTCTAATGATTAAGCCGCTCGGTGCTGAAAAGCGGCTCAACAATCTATGAAAGTGTGCCAGGAAACGTCTAGACCCCCCCGCCGCCGCCCACACCCTTCCCAGAGTCCTCTCCCCAGAGTCCCCCAGCCAGTCTGCCCGGGGACAGCGTCCCTCCGTAACCAGGAGGAAATGCGTCAAAAGGGATGTCAGAGGTAGAAACCGGCAGGAAACCCAACGTCGGACAGGAAGTGATGTCGGAAATGGCCCAAACAACGCCGAGTCCAGCTCTGAGCACAGGATGGAGTTTGGGGTCTTTGGCTTTGAAGTCTGTTTTGACCTGACCTGGGTTTTTGGTATATGGGAGAACACAGGACAAACTTCAGAAGTGGGACACTGGCCAATCAACATTAACTGTGTAATTGCAAGACATTAACACAAAAACTTTTCTCAAAATGACCCTGCTTCCTCAGTTAATTTTTGACTGAGATCAATTACTTATACTTATCTTTCATTTAAAAATCCATCTGCATTAACAAGCTACAAAGTGTTTCTAAGTTCTCTTGAACCCATTTTAGTCACAGAGCATTCCACAGTTGCTGCTTCAGACAATTAAAAAAGTTTAAAGGTTTTGCATACATTAGAAATCCAATGGAATTTATATATATATAACAACTGATGAAAAATCAGGGCTAGATTGAGCATAAGAAAATAAGAACATAAGAATACATAATGACGAGAACAGGCCCAACTAGGCTTATCATTTACTTACAGTCTAGAGGATATCCAGCACTGCATTAAGTATGGACTTGAATATGTCAAGTGTCTCTGCCTCTACTACGTGACCTGGACAACTGGTCCACGCATTGACAAACTGTCTGTCTTCCTGATATCAGTTTGGAATATAACTAATTTCCACCTGTATAAATTGTTTTCTTGTTGTGTTAACTGAACTCAACCTCTTTCTCAAACAAACTCTACCAAAATCTTTGGTAGTTCAGTTTGTTAATCCCTTTTATGAATTAAAAAACCTCACTCAAATCCCCCTTAGTCTCATTTTGCTAAGCTTGAATATGTTAAGTGTCTTAAGTCTTTCTTTGTAACTTTTATATTTCATGCCAGGAACCAATTTAGTTGCCCTTCTTTGCACTTTTTCAAGATCTTCAACTTCTTTAGTGTAGTGTGGTGCCCAGAACTGCACACAGCACTCTAAATGAGGTCTGATAAAGGCATTATATAACATCAATACTTTTTGCTATATATCCCAGCATCCTGTTGGCTTTTTTACTGCTACAGCACAATGCTTAGATCCTGATAGACTCTCAACTACTACACCCAAGTCTTTTTAAATTTTTCAACACATTCTAATTTTGCTCCTCCCATAAAATACTCCTGTCTTACATTTCTATTTCCCACATGCACAACATTACATTTTAGTTATATTGAATGCCATATGGTAGGTTTCTGCCCACCTCTGGATTTTGTTTAAATCATCTTGGGTTACTTTAGTAGATTCCAAACTGTTTGCTAAACCAGTAGATAGCAGGCATATTACACCACCGTGGAATTGCTGTTACAAAACAACCCAGGTCACTGTGATGCAGTCACTTTTGACAAACACCTCGGCTGAAACGTTGTTTCTTTGAACTAGACTTGGCGTGCATCCATTTTCTCTTCTTCACTAATGGCCTTCTTGGATTTGCACCAGTTTATATTTATTTTTATATTTAGTTGTAGAAGTTGTTCATCTTTTTAGCAGCAAGGACCTCTACTTTTTTCACCGTAATGCAATTACATCAACAGGCCTGCGATGGCACTGTGCGTTTAGCTAAATCTGGCTTGAGAGAAAATGGCAGTAGTATTGCCTAACAGCCACCGGGTGGCACTGCGAGTAAGTACACTTCCCCATCCGGGCCTGAGCGCATTTTGCGAAGACCGCTAATTTAGGAGCTGGAGGAAATATCTTAGCTTAGCTCAGTGGAAAGACGCGTAACAACAATGCGCTGGGGTGAGTCACGTAACATCTGCGCGGCCTTTATCACGGCCCGCATCAGCACTCTCAGCCTGTTCATCAGTGCTCCCCACGCCGGCCGCTTCGGCTCAGCGAGATTTCAACAGAGCGCCCAACATTGGGGGAGAAAGGCAACAGTGTCCAAACAGAGAGACACCACTGAGAACTCTGAAATGATTTGGGGTGTATCAACGGCATATCCATGACCACACGGAGCAGCAGCCCAATCTGTCCTAACAACCATACGTGCGGTTGTTTTAAAGTTCTCAGGATAATGACAATCATTAGGTTAGGGTTGTTCGCCGAATATGGTGGGTCAAGGAGTTGCTTGGCACTTTTAGTGTCTTAATACTCTGTGGTAACTGTGTGAGTGTGTGAGTGTGTGTATGCGATTTCTGTTGGATGAAAGGAAAGATTTTGGAATTTGGATTTCTCTTTCCCCAGTGTGAAAGAGAAAGAACATAACATGAGAAAGGAGATAGACTGGTGCTGGGTATATCCAACAGCACACACACACACACACACACACACACACACACACACACACACACACACACACACACACACACACACACACACACAAACACACATAGATACACACATACACACACACACACACACACACACAAACACACATACAGTTTATTGCACAATGAATACACACAGTTTTCATTAAGAAATATTTCTACTTTTAAAAATGTTGTCTTCTTTTTTCTTACATTTCTCTTCACTTGCGGTTCTCTATCCCTGCTTGCAAGCAACGGCTGCAACATTTCCCGTTCCTCTCCTACACCTCACCTCCGCTCTCCCTCCCTCTCCTACCCCCCCTTCCCCCTCCTCCCGCCCCTCTGCCTCCCTCTCTCGTTCCCTTTTCTCTCTGTTAGCAGATTAAATGGGCAGGCTGCCAGTTTTTCACATTTCCTGGCAGCAAAGGGGCCAGTCAACTTCCTGGAGGAGGAGGGGCCTAGCGAAAGGTTACATTTGCACAATGTGCCTATGGAAAAACACAGAGCCAGAGAGGGGGGAGAGACAGAGTGAGAGAAAGAGAGAGAGAGAGAGAGCGGAGGGAGGAGGGGAATGTGCGGGTAGAGGAGGAGGAGCAGGAGGGGGGTGAGTGAGAGAACAGCTCGGCTAAACTAAATGACTCTACCATTCTGCTGCGGCTGGGTAATGGAAAAAGCCCTCTAGGGGAATATTCAGCATACAAGAGTATCGAGTTGCGCTCCATCATTACAATGTCGACTCCCCACCCCCCCTCCCCCTCCCTCCCTCCCTCTTGCTTTTTTTCCTCCCTCCGTTCTCCTCTTTCTCTCCCCTCTTTTTTCTCCCTCTCTCTTTCTCTCTCTATCCCTGGGTGAAATTAATATGGTTTCTGGGAGTCTAGCTCTGGGACGGGGTGTTTGAAGCGGGCTTGTTTGATGTGGGAGTGGGGAAGTGTGTTAAGTGGAGAAACAGACACATTGGTTGGAGAGTGTTGTTGATGGGCAGTCTGGACGAGGCTATTGTGTGTCTGTACATACATACAAGCAACTGCCAAAATAAAGGAAACACTTCAGTAGAAGCAGGTGCGGGTCCTGAGTTAATTAAACAATTAATATCCCATCATGCTTAGGGTCCTGTATAAAAATAGCTGGCCAGGCCCAGTTGCCCATTATTTTGGCTAGAAGAAGAGATCTCAGTGACTTTGAAAGAAGGGTGATTGTTGGGGCACATTTGGCAGGAGCGTCAGTGATGATGACCGCAGAACTTGCTGATGTTTCACGAGGAAGAATGGCTAAGGTGATGTTGGCATGTAAGTTGGAGGGAAAGACAACATCCACTAGAAGCAACTGTGGTCAAAAGTGCATACTCCTTGACCGGGCATTGGTTTGAGATGAAAGGCAAAACCGATGAGCAACTCAATCAGTTAACTGCCAGTATCAATCTAGGGTGTGGGCAGACAGTTTAATCAAGAACAGTCCATCACCCAAGGCCCTACTAAGACACTTTATGTAGGTGTTTTCTTTATTTTGACACAATTAGTTTAGCACAATGTTATATCACTCTTGTAGAGCATTGTTAAGCACGGTATGGATGCTATAATGCCATAAGTAAGTTGCCTTTGCTCCTATGGATCATTGTAAGGCACAGTGTCTCTTCTATTATATAAGGTGATGGTGATTTTATGGTGATTTTAGGCACCAAGTGAACGTTTAAATGGTTCCGGTTTTGTGCCTATATCATAGCTCAGTTGTTCACCTTTGATAGTTTGCCTGCTGTTCTACCCCCATGGCCTTGTTTTTCCTTCACTCTGTCTTTTGTCTTTCACTTGATGTCCATCGCTGTGATAGTCTTATAAGTTACTGTGGTTAGGAGTGCCTGCTGAATGAGTCAATTAAGTAACAATGATGATAATACTGTTATTAGCTTCACTGTTATTATTGAAAAAAAATATCACTGTAGTTAGTTACTGTAGTTTCTACACATGCCTTTCTGGGGTATTATTTTACCTCTCCTACACGTGTATTGTTTTTCAAATGTTCTTACTTTTGTGAAAAAAATAAAATGAAAATGAAAATAATAATAATGAAAACATCAGCAATGGTAACAACAACAAAAACTATATTATTATTATTATTATTATTATTATTATTATTATTATTAATAATAATAATAATAATAATTATGATTATAATTATAATCTTTCTCTCCATTGTAATGTTTATCCCCAAAGAGACTTTTACTTATGTGCATTTGAAAAGAAGATGAGGCCTTTCCTTCAGACCCTTGTACAATGTCTCTTCTTAGTTTCTTAAACCACTGTACCCCCCCCCCCCAACCCCCTCCCCCTTAACCCCAATGCCCTCAAGAGCAGATTCTCTCTCTCTAGCCAGCAGATGGGCGATTATTTCAGATTGTCAGTCAGAGGACAGAATTTGCATAAAGCTCTTTTCCAAGGGTCTTGTAGTGGTGGGGGCAGTTACTGCGCTGTGGTGCACAAACGTATTCTTGTCAGTCTGGGCGGAACAATCTACAGGCGGTGCTGTGCGGTTACTGTCAGTGTGTGCATGCTATCGCCGAGTGACTGATAAGGGTTGACTCAAAGGGCCTATTGCCTATTTGCCATGACATGAGTGGGCGCTAATCCACGGCTGGGGTTTCCAGTTCAGCTGAAGCTGTCCTGAAAACCAGAGAGCAGCTTCCGCGCATTGCGGTGCATAGGGGATTGCTAGATCTTTGTTGAGGGAAAGTCCGAAACAAGAACTACCCGGGTCAAAAAGGCCTATGAAGGTCTTTAGAAAAACTGGCTGCGGTGGACTTGGTTCCACGCGTTGCTAACAGAAGGGATGTTTTGGCCCTGTCAGCAAAGAAAACGTACCAAGATAAAATCTGGATGGACTGTGCGTTCACACCGTTCCTCTACTTCCCAGAATCCCCTTGTTCCCTTCTGGGATTCTGGGAAGTAGAGGAAGCCCATGCCCCATTGGCATAATCTGCTGCTCCTAAAGGTGCCGTCGAATGATGTCCTCTCCAATGTGTGACCAACATTTAAAATCATCATAAGTAATGGTTTAGCGAGACCAATAAAGCTTTGGTGGCCACTGAGGATTCAGCTGGGGGGTTTCTTCACTGGAGTAAATCACATGGATATACTGATAGTACATGTTTAATCAGTTCTCGCAGTCCCATGTCCTTAGCTAATGGGACATTTCGACAAGCTCTTATAATCATAGCTTTGACAGTGTCGTTTCTCAGTGTAAATCAATGTTTCTGGAACTCGAGCAATTATGGACAGGGAGAAATTACTTGTTGGAGTAGAGCTGGTCGCATGGTCTTCAACTGACGAAACTTTTCACTTTTAATTGTTAAACTGAGGACTGAACTTTCTTCGCAGGATTGGAAAAGAGAAAAATGTTTGGCCCAGAATCCTTTTCGGTCTAATTTGAGCTCCAGTACCTCAACCACCCGTTGATATGAAGGAGCGTCTGGAAGCCACGCACAGTCAGGGCAAACTCCTCCATGCCCCCCACACCCCCACAACCCCCACACAGTCTCCACACCACCACACACACACACACACACACACACACAGACACACACACACCACACACACACACACACACACACACACACACACACACATGTTGGCGGCTTAGCGTGTGTGTGCGTGCCCTTAAGCTCATAAGGCCTTTCTTGCAGCTGCTCTTCGTGTCGTGGAGTTGCAGGCACGAGGGTGCAGGGAAGCCACAGATGCGACAGAGACAAAAACATGCAGGAAAAATAGAAAATGGGCAGGGTGGCAGGGTGGGGTGCGGTTGGCGACAGGGGGGGTCTTTAGGGGGAGGAGTCAGTCACAATGATATCTGTGTTTAAATGAGAGAAAAGAAAAATGAAAATAAGAGTAAAATAAGTGTGATCATTTTTTTTATTACATGCAAAAATGTAAGTCTCTCATCCAGAAAAGTTAGTCTGATGTTGTTATTAAAGGCTCGGACAGGAGAGTATAGCACTGTTCATTTTTTTCTTCTTCTGTTTTTAATCAGGGGGGAGCTTGCCCCCCCCCATCCACTCCTCCAGTGTGTGTGCCTGTGCCTCATAGCAGACAGTGTCTAGACTGAAGCAATTACAGACATCGCAGAACATTCGGCTGCTACACAGGCAGAGAGGGGAGCGAGAGCAGCCCTAACAAAGACAGAGAGAGAGAGAGGGAGAGAGGGAGAGAGAGAGAGAGAGGGAGAGCAAGAGAGAAACTTTTTTTACTTGTTGTATATATTGTACATGTTTTTTATAGGCTTTGGCAACTACTCTGAGTGTCCTATGGATTGAATTTAGGGGGGGCGTTATCAGCAACTTTCCTGACCCCTGATCCTCTTTTCATTTTTAAATTATTTGGATACAGTTCACTTTTTCCTTTTCCCCAACCCCCACATCGGTGATGAAAAAAGACAAAGACAGAATGAGTGAATAAGGAAAGAGTGTGAGAGATACTCTTTTTTAGCTTAATATTTAATATTCATTATATCATTTAAAAAATAAAGCTGAGGGAAATTAGCTGAGATCAAATAATGAATAATGTAAATAATACATTTAGCTAGAATAGATCTACTTCTGTTATTTCCCTCCTGCACAAAATTATTTAGATAGTGAGAGAGAGAGAGAGAGAGAGAGAGAGAGAGAGAGAGAGAGAGAGAGAGAGAGAGAGAGAGAGAGAGAGAGAGAGAGAGAGAGAGAGAGAGAGAGAGAGAGAGAGAGAGAGATGATAACTGGCAGTGGACATATTTTTTGAACAACATTTTTTGTTGAGAATGTACATTCTAGTTTTAAAAAAGTTTACAGTGTTATTGTTCATTGTTATTGTTCACCTTTAAGTGTTAAAAAACAATGCATTTACTGAAAATTTTACAGGTTTTTCCTCCCAGCAGATGAATGTTGGTGAATGGTAATAAAGTTGCCAGAATTCACATGCAGTCAGGGGACACATTCAACACAATTTATTCTTTATTCTGATCATCGGACCATCACGTTTCACTCATCTCTTGCTCCACATTCGCCTGCAACAAGCATCCCCCACTCCCCCTTCCCCTCCGCGCCCCCACCCACTGCCACCACCCCCGCCCCCAAAAAAAGCTTGGGTCCGACTCTGGGGCCACACTGGTGTCTGACTCCCCCAGAGCTGCCTCCGCCTCCCCCGTGATAGCGAACATTCCTTCGCTCCGGTCTGCGTCTCTCGCCCCTGAGGCTGCGCACCCCCGCCCACACACTCTGACGATGACACACAGAGACGGCTGTGTGTGTGTGCGTGTGTGCGCGCGCGCGTGTGTGTGTGTGGACTGAGGCGCTGCCGCCGCCACTGTGACTTCACCGGGGAAAAATTTACTCATTCTCCCCTTCCCATGGAGGGATAACAACTAACACGGCTTCGGCTCCTCTCTCCACACTGTCTCACACACACACACACACACACACACACACACACACACACACACACACACACACACACATAGGCAGGCACACATTTACATGCACACAGACACACGAACACACATGCACACACACATGCACACGGTCGCACACACAGTTCTTATTCCTCTACTGAAGTGCTCTGCTCTGGGACAGTCACGCACGTCTGGGGGTCCTACAATGTATTTTATCACCACGTGTCCTAAATTATGTGTGTGTGTGTGTGTGTGTGTGTGTGTGTGTGTGTGTGTGTGTGAGAGAGAGAGAGAGAGAGAGTGTGTGTGTGAGAATCTGGTATGAGCAGGCTTTACGGGTTCAGTAAAAAATATTCTTGAACTCTGGCTATTCATGACAAATATAAGGGAACTGACACCACACACACACACACACACACACACACACACACACACACACAGACACACACACACACACATATATATATACACACATATAATCAGCAGCTGATTTGCATGCATTTCATTGTGGTCTGAAGGACTAAGCTCTATATGATAAGGTATTGAAAATATGATATGAAAATATTGGTATTGTTACACAAAATATATACATTTTTACTGCCAATAAAATGAGAGGCATTAACTTTATGTGACAAAGACACATACAGGTAACTGCCAAAATAAAGGAAACACTTGAGTAAATGAGGGACACTGGCAGCTGTGAGGTGCATTTTTCTGGCATGGTTTAGGTCCACTCAACCCCTTAGACGGCAAGGTAAACACCAATAAATAAAAACTCATTCTGAGTGATCACCTTCATCCTATGATGAACCATTTACAGTATATTCTGATGGGAGTGGTCTTTTCCAAGATAACAATGCCCCCATCCACAGGGCGCCAGTGGCCACTGAATGGTTTGATGAGAATGAAAATGATGTAAACCATATGCCATGGCCGTCTCAGTCACCAAATCTCAATCCAATTGAATACTTATGGGAAAATTTTGGAGCGACGCCTGAGACAGCGTTTTCCACCACCATCAACAAAACACCAAATGATGGAATTTCTCATGGAAGAATGGTGTTGCATCCCTCCAATAGAGTTCCGGGCACTTGTAGAATCTATGCCAAGGCCCCATTGAAGCTATTCTGGTGGCTCGTGGTGGCCCAGCGCCTTATTAAGACAATATGTTAGTCTTTCCTTTATTTTGGCAGTTACCTGTATGTGATACAAGACCAGCATTTAAATGCCTTTGTCATACCTCTACCTCATCTCTCTATCCATTTACGCCGTCCCTCAGAGACACTGCTGCGGTACCATCTGGTGCCAGGATGTGGTCGTGTGCTGTCATCTTTTCTACGTCTTGAAGTCAGGACTGCGTCTTGGTGCTTTTCGCCTCCCGCCTTTTTTTGTAACCAGTTCGCCGCTGACGTCACCTTCCCACAATTTGTGCACAATGTGCTGACGACCGTCTCATCTCGCCTCTTTCCTCTGCCCCCGCAGTCGAGGCGACATTCTGCTAAACCCACCCTTAGGCCTGGGAAATAGGCCACAGCCAGCAATTAAGCAGTCGAGCATGGCTCAAAGCGACTTCCTGTTATGAAGAAAACACTGGCTGCAGGGAAGGATGGGAGGTGTTGGGGCGTTGCTGGTGTTTGGACGTGTTGGGGGGGAGTTTTTATCCATGTATGGGGGTGCCATTTCCTCATGTTCTGCTCCTCTAACTCCATCACATACTTCCTTGTGAGGGTTTTGTTTTGAATATCTGGTTTGGTGTTCATTCTCCTGCTTTGGCTCTGCTAGTTCACATCTACAGTTCGGTAGCCACAGGGGGAAAATAATCACCTGCCAGTTTAATTAGTTAATGAATTTTATTGTATTTGCCTGCTTGTTTCCTTGTTGTCGGCTGGTTGGTATCTGTGTTTCGTAGGTCTGTGGCCGGTTGCTCATCCTTCCAGATCATTGCAAGAATGCCTGACCCTTCTGACTCCTGATGCAGGCCGTAGATGTTTTGTTTTGAATTGGTAATGAGGTACCAAAATCCCCAAATCCCCCTCACTCACAAAACATTGAAGGGTATAGGTGAGGGCAGGTGAGAGTATAGGTCAAATGGACGGGGGAAAAACAAGCAATGCCCACACAAAAGTTTTTTAATTGAGTGGCGCACTACAGCTGATTGCGATATTATTTGAAGCATTAGTAAAAGATCATTGACAATTTTAGCTCGGCGGCCAGACCTCTGATTCGACAAGCGAATGAGCAGTGGAACCATTGGCAGCACAAGCAGGAAGTGGTCTGGAGCACACTCAGCGGTATGTCCGGGGCGAAGGTGGGTGGAGTCCCACAAAACAGATCACAGCGTTGACCCTGACCCCACCCCACCCCCTGTCCATTCAGTGACTGCCTGAGCCACGGCAGGACGCCCTGCCGCTCGTGACCTGGTCCCGCTCGACTGCTTCCTCTGGCCAGGACCTTGACACTGTCAGGCGGCGGGAGGAACAGGCAGGAGTCACCCCCACTCTGAACGGCGGCGGGAGGAAGAGGCAGGAGTCACCCCCACTCTGAACCCCACAGCATGGTGGGACATCAGAAGAGGCACCCGCGGCCTTCGGACTGTGGCTTCCTCCCTCGAGTGGGCCACGTGTCCTCCTTTGCCCACAGCCACTGTGATCCTTCCACAGGCCCCTGCCCGCTCTTCTATGTTAGGCAGCTGAATCACAACGCATACGATGATCTAAAGCAGAATCCATCATTTTTTATTTTGTTTTATTTTCACAACCAGTAGTGTATATTCATGTCCACACCAATTTAGGAGAGATCACTTGCTAAGGGCTTGGTATGTCCAACTGACCCTAGTTGAAGCATTTCAAATACTTATTAACTTTTTTTCCAGGACAAATGGATTTAGGCCTGAAATCGAATAGAAATAGTACTGTTCTCACCTATATTGGTAAAAAACAACAACAACTCAGCTCTTTACAACATATTTATCGATTAATATTAATGTACCTTTTTTTGGGCATGAGATAAATCTCTAGAAATCGTTTAGTCTGTATTAACGGAACACAGGCTGACAGCAGCAGGTATCACCACAAAGCAGGGAGACATGGCAGGGACCTCAGAACCATTCCAAACCCCCCAAACATGGCAGCAATGCCCTGCCACCCCCACAATCTGATTTATGGAGGTAAAAACTTGGGGCAGAGTGGAGACCTGGCTGTCTGGAATGCTTTCTCTATGTGCGGTCTCTCTCTCTCTCTCTTTCTCTCTCTCTCTCTTTCTGTCTCTCTCCTCTTCTCTTTCTCAGTAGACACAGAGGTGAGACTGTCCCTGTGTTCAAGGACAGATCCTGTTCTTTGGTGAGAGTCCCACAGACAGACTAGCTACTATTAGCTAACTAACAATTTGTCTATCTGCCCCAATTACTTTTGTACAATTACACTTTAGCCTGGAACTAAAAAAATGAAGCCCAGTATCAAAAACAAACAAACTATGGTATCCTTTTCATTTTTCCATTGTAAAACTGATTATGTGAAATCAATAACTCGTACAATAATTGTATATGCTACTGAAAAAAGTGAATAGCATCATCTGCTTGCTTCTAAGGGCTTCCTTTGCAGCACACATGCACACACACAAACACACACACACACACACACACACACACACACTGAAACATATGCACTCACACAAAGAAACACACACATACATTCAAGCACACACACACACCAACGGACACACACAACTGTCCCCCTCTCTCTTTTGCTCTCTCTCTCTCTCCACCTCCTCCTCTTGCTCTGCTTCTATAATTCAAATCCTGTCAGGCCTGTTCCAGACTGCTGGCGCCAGTCTCTCTCTCCAGGAAAAAAAGAGAGAGAGAGAGAGAAAAAAAGCTGAAGAAAAAAAGAAATCTCTTCCAGGGACAAAGCTGGTGGAACCACACACAGGCAGCCAGAGCTGAACTGGTTGAACAGAGTTTTAAAAAGCTTGCTGTGGGCTAGTTCTCCAGCTCAATATTTTTCCTTTTCCTTTCTCAATTTTTTTATTTTTTACTCTATTCTATGATTTTTTACGTTTTTTCTCCCCCCTCCAGTCAGACTGCCTGTTACAAGATGTTTAATTTGAGATATTTTCTTAAACCATTTTTATGAACCCTTGACCAAATCCTCCTGTCCCAGAACATTTAGGTACAATTTGACCCAAACATTGACCCAAACCCGGTTAGCTTAAACGCACTTAAATAATTGTATTATACATTTTATATTTAATTTAAATATTAAACTTTTTTTTTTTTTACATGTATAAAGATGTTTATTGTATCTTCACAAATGTATCTGCAGAAATAAAATAAACCTCTTTGATGTGCTTTACGATCATTACTGCTGTTTTTACTTTTATTGTGTCTGGATGTGGATGCAATTGTCTGGACATATTTCTAAATGACAATCTAAATATATCTACAAAGCGGAGTCTCATCTTGTCGGCTTCTGCTGTAAAAGTATGTCTGGAGCATGGCTTCAACAAAGAGAAAACTGCCAGGCATGGCTGACATAGCCCTGGATGGAGATTAGCACTCCTCCCGCAGAAAGGCTTGACAACAATCGAACAATCTTGATGGAAAAAGTTTTTAGACGAGCACGGTTTGCAAGGATGCGGTACTAGGCACCCGGGATGTCTGGGAAGACCCAGAAGATTCTAGACTGCGATTCCGACTGGACAAACTAATGTCGGCCTGCACGGGCCCCAAGGGCGTCTTTATTTATTCATTTGGAGTCGTCCACAGCGTTGTTGAGCTGTCAGCCTGCAATGCCTTTGTCCTCTGGACAGATATCGTTAAAATAGTGGAGTGGTGGTAAACTGTGCCGGCGCACGGTTTTCCTGGAAAGGCACAGGTAACACCACAAATGTGAACGCGCCTGACTCCAGCCCCAGCTGGCGGTGGCTGCTATCCAGACCACTGGAGCCAGTGGCGCTCTACCTTCTGTTCTACTGACACGCAGCGGGCACAGATCCTCCTCTGACATTTTGTTCCTCACATGCAATATTGTCTTGGAGAGTATTTTAAACAGTATCAATGCTTACTTTATGTGACAGTGTTCAGTATCGATAAAACGTTTACATTACATCATAATTTTACCCTTTTTCGTGGAGTTAAATTGGTTTTCCAAAATTTTCCCTGATCACTGTTTACTGAAAACTCGAGATGCAATGCTCCAAAACTAGTGGGACTGCATAAAAAATATTGTTTTGGGTTTTATATAATGTAACTGCAGTACATTAAAATTACGAGGCAATCAAATGTACATGTGGGCTTTTAACGAAAGTTCACTTACAGAATGAAAAAGAAAAAACTGAAATGTCACACCAGGTAATGTGACCCTAAATATTGGTGATATATTGTAAAGAATTAAAGGATGGTTAATTTCCTGCATTACTAACTGCAGGTTCAATAATGGGTCATCCAAAATCCAATACAGGTCTCATGTCATCTTACTGCCAGGCTGTGGACACACATACAGATAAATGCTAGTGGTTATAAAATTGTGATACAACTAAAACAAGGGCCAAACACCAGTCCTCCACACATCGCTCAAGGATAAAAACACCACCATACATTCAAATCAGTTTTTGTCTTATGAATACACTCAGGCACCCAGCCTGGTATTGCAAACCATCCACTAAGTCAAGCCTTTGTTACCTGAGTGTGTGGACAGCTTGGGTTGTTGGCTGTCCCACCACCTCCACTCAGGTAAACAAGTAAGCAGGTAAACTAGAAAAAGAAAAAAAAAGGCTGACTGATTTTGCCCAAACAAATTACAAATTCAAACAAAATGTCAAAAGGGACAGAGGGAAGCAAGAATACTCCCAAAAACATGCCTCAAAGGTCAAATGTACAGCCCGCTATGTGCAATTATGCAATGAAACGTGAGCACAGTAGGGGCCTTGAGAGAGCGCTCCAGCGGAAGCAGTCCTTCTTAACCCGAAGAACTGTAATCAGCAAACCCTATGATGTGACTCCGATGCAATGCACAGCCAGTTTAATGTACGGGGTGGATTGTGTCTGTTCTCGTTTTGTTAGGGCCTTTTCTTTTCTTGTGAATGGGCCACAATCACCCATTCAAACAATAAATGGAAGAAATATTGACCAATCATACACAAAGTGTGGAGTTTAGACACACACAGGACCCCATGTTATGTAAGCCATTGTACATATATACTGTATATATGTAGTATAAAAAACAATAAAAAACAATTGTGTCAAATTCCATTATCAATACTGGTGTTACAGTCTTTCCAATAGTGCTGTCATGGGAATGGTGGGTGGGTGGGGGTACAGAGAGGTCAGCTGGGTTCTATTGTGGTCAGGCACCCCATAGCCCCGCTCCCCTGTGGCGGAACAGGGAAAGTCGCCCCTCACACTCATTCAGGGAGTGCCAAACCTGCACTACCGCGTGCCAGCCTCTATGGTAATTGGAACACAATGGGACATTTTGTGTTGCAAAGGTGGCCCCCGTTGCCCTTGTCACCCTGTAAACCACTCCAAAAATTGCTCTCCACTGTGTGAAATGCTACAGGTTTTTTCGGCAACTAATCCCCCTTTCTCTCTCTCTTTCACTCTCTCTCACTCTCTCTCTCCTCCTCACATTCTCTTTTTCATCTCTGGCGGCAGGCTGATGGATTACGTGGGCTGTTTTTGCACAAATAATGCGCAGGTAACCCCATCACCTACAGTGTTGACAGATATTTATTTTCTGACCGGTTCAGGAAATAAAACTCTATTTCTGCTCAACCAGGACCAGAATAACATCACATATGGTGAGGAAAACAAGGCCATCCATGAGGCATTTCTCAATTTTTCAGACAATTTTGGCCTGCGCTGTACTTCACTGCATTTACAGAGCTTGTGAATATCCCAGAAAAGTGTACTCATTACACGTCTGAAGAATCTCACAGTTGTTCGTTTGTTTATGTGTTTATTCTAGGGAACACCTATTTGCCTATTTATTTCTGCAAGCAAAGATAAAGAAATTATGCTGTTTTGATTTCAAGGTGGCAAATTCAAATCCCAAGTCATGTTTGCAAGGCCTCATAAAACCAGAAAGTCTTGTTGCTGTGTACTTAATCTGTTTTTAATTACTCTCCTGTATAATTGGGTCCCAACCCACTTTGTTTCGGGTCTCTTTCTGCGTGAATGAGTACCCGTCATGACATCAATTCATTAGGCTCTTAACATGGGGAATTCCCCTTCTTAAAGTCAGGGAACACTGTACAGTGTAGACTATTATTTTCTCCATCAGGTACATTTCTGAATTGTACCCATCGGGTACATTTTTGAATACCCCTGCACGGGACTCATGGTTTCTGGAGTGGGGTGGGGTGTGGACGTGGGGAGTCCTCCTGTAGAGGGTACGCATGCAGCCGTAGTGACACAGAGACCTCCTTACCTCGCTGCACACTGGCACACACCGTAACCAGGATTACACGAGAGAGAGTCAAAGCTGGCTGACCCCGGTAAAGCTTGATCGCTTTTCCACTGTATGTGCCGTGACTAAGCGCTGTATTGTGATGCCACACTGGATGCTGACATCTACCAAGATTGAGACGACTGCCTGGGCGGCCATTTTCAGTTTGAGGTGCTTCCCTGGAATTTCTTTTTAAGAAAATAAAAAAAGATACTCCATATTTCCTCTTTCTACCCCTGGTGATTCTCCACGGTCAATGATGGCGGTATGCCATACTGTGTGTTACTTGGGTTTGCACAAAAAAGTTTCTTTAAACTACAGTGGCACATAATAACATAATATTTGATGAGGCCATTCAGCCCATCTAGTCTCATCCAGAGTGCATCCAGCACTATGCCAAGGCTGGTCTTGAACACTCCAACGGCCTCTGCTTCTACTACACGACCTGGCAAACAATGCCATGGCATTAATGACTCCATGCAACAAAAAAAATCCTTATATCAGGGCGAAAAAAACATCTACAACCTCAACTGGTTCCAGCGGTGCGCTGGAATAGAGGCATAAAAGGCGGGGGGGACTTATTTTACGGCTCTGGCACTTATCTCCCTCCCTGTGTCATTAGCATACGGGTCCTTATTGGGTCACTTCACCCACCAGAGGCAGTCAGAGAGATGCTGTCCTTTCATGCGGATATATCTTAAGCAGGACTGGCAGCCCAAATTGAATTCATTCTTGTGTTTTTTTCTCTTTTTTTTCTCTCCATTTGCCTTTGTCTGCAGAAAACGTGCAGAATTCACTTAAATTGCTTTTACGTGGACCGGTGCACCTGAGAGATAGGGCCTTCCCCCCCCATGGGGATCCCCACTTTAGCCTGGTCAATTGGTACATCAATTGGTAAGCAAACACACACACTTTCTCTTTGTCTCTTTTCAACACACACATACACTCACAAACACATGTCAACAATGAACTATTCAAGGCATCTTATTTTTGGAATGTCAAACATAGCACAAATCATGAATTATGTTCATGAGTTCATGAATGAAGTTGAAGCTCCAGGCCTGTATGAATATACACGTATACATATATATATATATATATATATATACATGATGTGTTTTTCCTTTCTAGGTGAGATTTTGCCTCTGTGGGGTGGTGTACTCTATACATCTGGACAGAGTGTGTTCCAACTCCACAGACACCTCCCGGTTTGAAAACACTACTTCTCTCCTCTACGTGGGGCAAGGTGAGGGTTTAGGCTTTCCTCAATGTCCTCCTGGTCATGAAGCTATTCTTCATCTCCTGAAGTAGACACAACCAGCAACCGCACCCCACCCCACCCCAACACTCTCTCCCCCTCTCAACCTGCAGTCTTTCCATTCCAAATAACCCCCTCCAGACACCCCTTAGAGTCCCCTCTCTCTCTCTCTCTCTCTCTCTCTCTCTCTCTCTCTCAATCTCTCTCCATTCCCCTTGGGCTCTATCCATCCCCTATCCCTCGCTTTTTTCCCCCCTTCACCTTCACTACTGCATCCCGTTGCGGTCGTTACCGAGGCAGGGTTCAGGGGGTCTGCCACTCTGTCGTACGCTCCCCCTTGTCTTATCACCCAGCCCGTAACTGATGACTGGATTGGAAACAGAGAAGCGCCAGGCTGCCTTAGACACAATACTCGGAGACTCTCAGACCCAACCAGTCGATGTTTGCATCTCTGGCTGCTTTTCAAAGGCAACGTGATCTGCACCCAGGCAACCAGGCAGCCCACCATTTGATCACAGATACTGTACTGTTTGTGAACCACACACGCACACACACACACACACACGCAGACACACACACCTTTTTCGAGTGATTTGTCTGTCAGACAAACTGGATTTTTAATTGGATCTTTAACAATAGACAACTAAAAACATCAGTTTGTTTCCTCATGGAAACAAAGAAGTGGTAAACAGCCAACCTTGCATGCCCTATGGTCTTAAACTTATGCCCCTGCCCTCCCAAAAATATCAGACAAGGGGGAGAAAGAGGCTTGCACTAGAAATGGCATACGTAGAAGGGTTTTCATTCTTTCTGTTCTTTAAAAAGATTTGACTCAGAGACTGAACATGCTGGAAGCAGTGAAAATGCTGATATAAGCAGTCTTGTTTGTGAGGGAGAAAGTCAAAATTCTTCTTGTTTTCCTTCTCCGAGGAGCTCAGAGGAGCTGGTAAACATGAACCCCTCTCGCAAAAAATGTTTTGACCGAAGCATGGCAAGAGAGGGACTGCAGTGTTGACGACCCCAACTAATTCACAGAAGCTGCAGAGACACGCACTGATTTTTATACTACGGGGCAACTATATCCCAGACCAATCTCTCAATCTGTCTTAAGGGTCCCTAATGTTAAAATATCCTTTAACTGTGAATCCGAGACTTACAAAGCTGGTAGCAGGTTTATTATTAGATTCTGCATGCCATTTTGTTCTGCCCAACAACTAAAGGTTTAAATAGAAATCAAGTCAGGGGCACACCTTTCTCCTTCAAAACCTTGCATAGTTGTATGTTCAACATATTTTTGTCTACTATCCTTATAGATATATTAATGTCCCTTTTGGTACTAAACTGGAAAAAAATTCAATACAGAAGTGGCAAGGATGAATCCATGAAACTGAGTTACACCTACATTTTAAGTCTGATCCTTTCCATTCAAGTTCCTCTATGAAAATATTCAGTACGTGTCAAAATACTGTGAAAATGTGACCTTGTCAGCAAAACTCAACCAACAGCTAATGAAAACACTCTTTCCTTGTTTCAATTCAATACAATTATAAATACATTCTCTGTACAGCAACAGAGGGCGAATTTGAAGCACTTAACTTTTTTCTAATTAACAGCAGTCTGGTTTAATTCAGATGCAAAGAGCCTACTGAAACAATACTGGAGAAACAGTCCGTTAGTTTCTCTCTCCTCTCTCACTCTGCGTCCCCTCCCTCCCTCCCTCCCTCCCTTCCTCCCTCCCTTCCATACTTTGCTAGGGAGACAGGGAAAAATACAGACACACAAAAGCGGAGCTAGCTTTCCATTGCTGGCTTACTAATCGACCTCTTTGTTGTGTTCTATGCATGCCTGTCCCTGTCACATGACTGCGTTTCCATGGCGACTGAGGTCTGAGTAATCATTTGCGCAATGACCTTTATTCCCTTGAGGGGAAGGGAGGAGGAGGGGGGTTAGAATGAAAGCGGAGCCAGCAAAAGGAGGGGAGAGAGAGAAAGGAGGGGAGAGAAGAGGAGGAGGGGGGTTAGCAGGCTGTGGGGACTCAAACAAAAAAACTGTTTTTCTCTCGGCACCGAGAATCTGTTGGGTTTGCTTAGATAACGAACAGGGCTTAGAGGGGAAGAAAACAAGAAGAAAAGCTATGCAACGCTGGGGGAAGAGGCAGATAGAGAGGCAAAACCACGGAGAAGAGGGACTGCAAAACCCTGGTCACACACCCATGGTTACTCAGTATGAGGTAGAGGGAGAGGGATGCGGAAACGAGTGCGGAGGGTTTAATAAACTTCGCTCATCGCGCTCGGGAAAAATGCTCCTCTCGGAACAGCGAACGACGACGTCCACTATGTCTACCGTGATGTTAGCCGAGCTACCGTCTTCAGAGGGGGACTGCACGCAGTGCGCTACACCCGTATTATTCATTCAACACACAGCTACGCCGTTTCATAACAGTTATATAAAATAGCGCTATTTACATGGAATGCATGACAAAAGCGAATAGGACCGGAGGTCATAATGGGGGCCCGCAGTTTGCCTTCAAAACCGCGCAAAATATTTTTTAACACAGCGGCTTAGCATCTCTACAAAGCAGCCATGAAATGCGTCACAGTCCTGTGAGTTACATGCCTTCCACACCAATGAACGATTCTAGCTTTGTTTGAAGAAGAAGAAGAACAAAAATCAGTCGCATTTCATTATAGCCAGTGGGGAATTCCACACCACGAAAGCTGTCGCCACGCGACTTTCCCCCTTTCGTGCAATCAGCCCAGCTTGGTGCACTTTATGTCTTGTAGTTTTGCAATTTCTCCTCTTCCAGGGTAGGACTCCACCAGTAACCTTACTGGCAAGCCCAATGACCCACCTTAGCTATCGCTAATGAATCGGCACAGGCTTACGTTGGTTTGGCTCATCTCTTGGGGCGCACCTGGGCAGACTGCGAGTATACCATGGCAATCTACACAGATCATAGACAGGACCAGTGATTCAGACATCAATCCCCAAAAGAGAATGGTTCCACCGCTGTGACTAGAACCTGTAGTAATGGATAGGGATTCTCATTTACCACAATGCTGTGCTGGCCTGATTAGGGGGTGGGGGGGGGGGGGTGGAAACAACCTTTCTCTCTCATATTTGAGTGAAGAACGGCGATCATTAACTGCAATGATTTCTTCCAACTTCTCTGCTACCACACTCGAAAGATTCAGAAAAAGTTAAAAACGGCAGCAAACTCCAGCAGCAAAGTGTGACAGGGCTTTTAGAAAAAAGCAACTGTTCAGCAACTATTAATAATTCCGCTTTCCTGACATGGTTCTGTCAGATCCTTTGACATGCTGTTCAATATTGCTGCTATGAATACTTCCCAAAGCGGTCTCTGGGGTCAGTTCATTTATGATGAGTGAAATGTTCCATATTAATATGTAGTAAAGGACAGAGACAGGAGTGGCTGGTTACTAATATCTCGGTTGGGGAGCTCAGTGTTGGGGGCACACTTGGAGAGTTGACGTAATCGATGGATAGGGTTAGGGTGGGGAGGATGTTGGGCGAAGGGGGAGGTTGGGGGGGGTTAATGCGCAACCATAAACTAGGCAGTACATTCTGCAAAACTCCCCCAACATATCTGCCACACACCAACTCCTTTGCCTATTGAGCAGGAAAAATGGCATTGAGAGAAAGTGCCAGAGGGAGGAAGAGATTGTAGTAGTAGTAGTAGTTTATTTGATCATTTTAACAGCACAGATCAGACCAACCCCCCCCAACAAGCAGAAATGGCAGGCACACTTGCAACATGAAAACATTCCCTTATATCATTTTAAAAAACGATGAAAAGAACATAAATAAATAGAAAAATATTTTTTTAATGCCCCTTTTGTCATTAAGCTCATACACTATCCCAAAAAGCTTTACTGGGGCATGTGCAAGTTTGAACAGAGAAGGATAAGGAAAGAGGGAAGAAAAATAGAGAAAACCAGAGAGAGGTCGTCAGTGCACTATTATTGTTATTTGTGTTATAATTGTTACTGCTGTTAGGGTCATAATGTTTTTGTTGCTTGAAATGAAAACAAAATCATTAACTTTAGGAGCATGTGCAGTGCATATATATCATACCTTTGAATCGAATTGAAAGGGGGAGGGACAGAGATAAGATAGCTAGAAAGAGGGAAAGAAAGAGAGACACTATGTAACTATTGCAGTCCAACCCTTGAACTTTCGTAGTAAGTATTCAATCGCAGCCATCTTGTTCTTTCATATCAAACTTAAGAAATGTGACAAGATCGGCCAAAAACATAAGAAAATGACTGTAAATCTGATTTCAACAAGCGCGTTCCCCAGCCATCTCTGCAGGAAGTTTACAAAACATCCATGTTAAATGCACATAATGTAAGTATGTAATGTACATTCAATTCAGTTCAATTCAAATGGAGCCTTATTGCATAGTAGGCAAGTGCATAATCTACAATTAAACAACAACAGGGATACAAAATAATATATATGAAATAAATAAATATGATACTTTTTCATTAGTTTGTTTACCCATTTCCCCTCAGGGTATGGCAGGGGGATACATATTTACCAGCCAGATTTTCAAACTCTCTTAATGGGATATGGATTTCTTAGATTTTAGGAAGGGTAAGTTGTGAAAATTATTTTTCAAATGGTGGGAAATATTTGTCACATTTTTTTGATGTGTCATTGATGGGTTTTAATCTTCTTTGTCCTGTTAGAAACCAGGCCAATATCGAGCAGAACCTAACATACGTTTTGTAGGATGAACCCGAATGCAGCTAGCAAGTGAGCTGACTCCAGTGACATCACACACAAATACACACACACACACACACACACATACTGTATATATACAGTATATATATATATCCTCCAAAATTTGTGACACTCTTGATAAAGATGAGCAAAGGCTGTATAAAATATACAATACAGGTAATTAGCTATGTTTGTACGTTAAGAAAAATGTGGAAATTATTTTATACTAATAAAATTGCTCAGAGAAAAACATTTTGTTTAACAAGTAATATAGGTAGTGTATGTGTCGCAATTATGTACACCCTTATTTTCAATACTTCTTGCACCCTCCCCTCACAAGGATAACACTTCTGAATCGTCTTCTATAGTGTTAAATGAGATTTGTACCATATTGGGGGGGATTTTTGACCATTCCTCCAAAAACAAAATCTTCCAAGATCCTTCAGATCATTCATTCTGTGCTTGTTGACTGCCCTCTTAAATTCAAACCACACATTTTCGATCTGGTTCAACTCTAGAGACTGAGATAGTCATTGCAAAACAGTAATTTTGTGGTCAGTTAACTGTTTCTTGGTTGATTTTGACGTATGCTTGGGATCATTGTCTTGAAAGATCAATTTTCAGCCAAGTTTCAGCTTCCTGGCATATGGAACCATGTTTTTGGACAAAATCTCTAAAAACATAAAAGTCTTAGATGCAAAACAACCCCATAACATCAAGATCCGCCACCATATTTAAATGTCGGTATAATGTTCTTTTCAACAAATTCATTCTTCTTCTGGCACCAAATCCACCACTGATATGCATGGCCAAAAGGCTACATTTTATTATCATCTAACCATAACACCCAAGTTACAATGCCGCTTAGCAAACTCCAGATGCTTATTTTTTTGATTGCACTCAATAGAGGGTTTTTTTATGGCAACCCTTCCAGAAAGCCTATTGGCATGGAGGCGGCATCTAATGGTAGATTTCGAGACTTTATGTCCCCGAGATGCAACCAAATTTTGTAGATCTGTGGTCCTTGGATTTTTCTTTGCCTCCCAACCCATCTGCCTCACTGTGCCCGAGGGCAAGATGCACTTGTGTCCTCTACCAGGCAGGTTTACCACTGTTCCAGTGCTTTTAAACGAATGAATTATTCACCTAATAGTGGAGAGTAGTATCTTTATTTCATGTATTTATTAGTTTGTAACTTGTATCTCCTGACTTGTGAAGGCCAAGGCTTTGGTTTCTTCTGACAGCAATTTGCCTTTCCCTATGGTGATGGATGACAAATTGATTTTACACGTTACCTGATTTTTATACTCCAGTGAAACAAGAAGGGATGGGAGGCAACAGAATACAGTTCCTCAAGATCTAATAATTGATCGTTAATGCAGATTTATTTTAGTTTGAAAAGGGCGTGAATAATTATCTTTTGAATAATTATTCACATGTCTTTTTTGGGGAAAATATATGACTTGTTAAACAAAATATTTTTCTCTGAGCAGTTGAATATCATCTTCCCATCTTTTTGAGCTTACAATATAGCTCACTACCTATATTGTTTATTTGATACAGCCTTCTTTGCTCATCGAATATATGCTATTTAGTAGACGCCTTTATCCAAAGCGACTTACAGTAGTGAATGCATACATTTTTTAGTATATATATACATCTTTATGAGGGGTGTGAATAATTGTGGAGGGTACGGTATATATACTATATACAGTATATGTATATATTGTTATGTATTCATGAATCAATGCTAGATATGCACAAGATATGTGGACACCAGATATCTACCGTAGATATGTGCCACATGTACTCTAAATAGATAGAAACAGTATATGCAGTCCTGGGAAAAGAAGAAAAAAAGGCACTGCAGTGGTTTTAATTCGCAACACTGAAATCATCAGCGGTATAGTGATAAACCGCTATCGAGGAGAGAGCCCAGAGTTAGCTGATGAGGTCAGGGTACGAGGGGGGAATTTCACTGCATGAGACGAGCGGGCTGCATTAGTGCAGGCTATTTATCTATTTATTTATTTATTTATTCATTTATCGCACAGCAGCTAATGTTTTCCAGGAGGCTATAATTGAACAGGCCGCCTGCAGCCTAAGGCACAGTCTGGCCCAAGGTGAGGACATAGGGACACCGACATTCGGAGGGGCCGAGCGGGACCCAGGTGTGCAGTTCAGAGAGAACGCAGCTGCCCCTCTCATCTCTCCATCTGCATTTAGCTTGAAGACACCAGCCCCCCCCGGCCCCTTCAACAAACACCCTCAAACACGCTCACCCCCAATTCACCCCCCTTGTGTCCCCCCAATCTTCCACCAACATTGATATGGCACAGGGCAATCTATCTGCAGTCAGCACACAAAAGCAGAAAAAGGACTGTCACCGGAGAGAGGGTGTGTGGTGGGGCATTTGATGGGGTCGACCAGACTGTTAATCACGTATATGGGCCCGCTTCCCTCACAGCAGCTGAAGCAGGTTAGTGGCACAGAGGAGCGCCCGCCAAACCAGCCCACCAGAATAACGCAGCGAGCGCCGCGGAACAAAAAAAAACCTGCCGCACATCCATAATGACCTCCCACTTCACTGAAGCAGTCCACCTGCAGCACCCCCATCCAGCGCTTCTCCTCCCCCCACACACACACACACACACACACACACACACACACCCCGCACACTATTACCACTGCAAAAGAGCCCGTACCAGCCTATGACATCATCAGCAAATCAATTTCAGCTCTCTGTCCATTAGTGGGATCTCTCTGTCTTGAGTGCTGATGACTGAGAGAGAAAGGGGGGGGCTGGGTGGGACAATAAGCTTGATGGATGAGTTTGGGGGGGTGGAGCTTGGGACAGTCTGGTACCAGAGATATAGAGTTTCTATATCTGGCATTTGTTCCTGTAACGGCAGGCCTTTTTTTCTTAAGTGTTGGGATGTCTCCCCGTGTCATAAGCGAGCGTGCACACACACAGACCCGGGCGGTAGCCGTGCCCATTTACTCACGAGGAAACACGAAAAAGACGGGTGGAGGCGGCACCGGAGAAAAGCTCAACTCTGCTGCCGGAGTCCACACCTCCATCGGCTGAAACGAAAGACGCCACACTGGGGTTGCACTGGAACGACACGCACACAGCCAGGCTGACACGGCCCAGTGGAGACTGGGCCTGTGTGGCAACGGCAGCTGCGCGCGACCAGGTTTTGTGGCCCCAAACTTATAGGGGTCTTTGAAGTGGGTCTGAAAGCCACAGGATCCTATTCGTCATCCGACAGCGCTGGGGCTTTACTAGAAAGGCTGTGATGTAGCAGCAGTCGGGAATGCGGCATTGGAGCCGGCCAGAAGCTCCACGCGTTTCTGCGTTCAGAAGGGGGGAGGAGAGTTAAACGAGTGATGAGTCAGTCCTCTGTGATTTGGCAGAGCCAGCCATTAGTCTGTGGTGGGGATGACAATGCCTTGCCCTGCTTCCCACTCACATCCCCTGCCCAACTTCCCAGAAGAGAGGGAGAGATGTGTGGCAAGGGAAAGAGAAAGAGAGAGAAGGAGAGAGATAGCGAGAGAGAGGGGGTGGGGAACAGGAAATGCTATGGAGAAGTCGATTTGTTGAATTCCTAATAGTATTGTTAACCTAACAAGTTGAGAAGCTCCTGAGGTTGTTGGGAGGCCACAGAAAGCTTGTTATGTCTCATCATGTGTAGCACCTCGATTCTGACACCTTTACATCTGCCATTTAACTCCACACTCACAGAGCGAGTGTGTTTCTCACATGTGAAGCCAAACACACACACATGTTTGCACACTCACATACACACATTCACCCATACACACACACCCATATGTGGAAGGGCTCTTGCACGCTCACACACAGACCCACAAGTATGTACACACACACATACACACACACACACACACACACACACAAGTGCCAGGCAAAAAGAGAGATCTTGGCGCATGCTGTCCCACTCACTGATAGTTTAGGCCTTAGAAAATTGAGTTTTAGAGGGAGGAGAGAGAGAGAGAGAGAGAGAGAGAGAGAGAGGAGAGGGAGAGATGGAGAAATGGAAAAAAGAAAGAAAGCCCCCACTTCATCCATCTGCTGGGTCCTGTGCCCTGTTCTAGCCAGCCACAGCTGTTTGATTCCCTCCCCCACCCCAGGTCTCAACCAAATAAAGAAGGCCACCGCCACCACATGTCTAATACACCCCAAAATGCTGTACCTCCCAGACAACCTGATTAACCTCTGCAATGCTGGAGGGCATGGACATTGTCTGTCATCACAGCCTAACACACACACACACATGCTCACACACACGTACACACATGGTCACACACACACATACACACACACCCACACATATGGTCACACGCACACACACACACACATGTTCACATGCGCACAGGCACACACACACACACACACATGCAAACACACACACGCACACATGCTCATGTGCACACACACCCACGCACACACACACACAACACACACATGCTCTCATGCACACACACACACACATACACACATGCCCACACACACTCACAATTGAATATTTCCAAAACCAAAAAATATAAAAAGTTAGTGGTTTGTAGTTTGAAAAAAAGTTTAAAAATGTTAAGAATAAAGAATAGTCAATTTAAAGAATAGTCAATATGAACACATGCACAAAGAATAAAGCATAAACAATAAGATAAAATAAAAAGAACAATTATAAGAATAATGAGGTTTAAACTTTGAGATCTTTCAAAGCAAAACTATTTGAAAGAGCACAAGCGCACATCCTCACACAAGTCGGCGTGTGCATACACACTCACACATACACTCTCAGTCACACCAATGTACACACACATGCACACACACACACTGCACCAGGAAGAAAGGGTGTACAGATAAACACACATACTCACACACACACACTGCACCAGGAAGAAAGGGTGCACAGATACACACACACACACACACACACACACTGCACCAGGAAGAAAGGGTGCACGAATAAAAACAGAGTGAAAAGGTATGGAGAGACCCCTCCAGCCCTGCCGAAAACTGATCAGCGTTCAGATCCCCACTTTGGCCTGCTGAGGAAAGCATCCATGTCTTGATTCCTCCCAAATTACCGTGGAAATCGCATTTTAATGGACAATTAAGATAATAAAGTCATAAATCAGCAAGACACAAATAAATGAAGAATTAGGCTTTATTTACACATTATAAACCTCTACTATAGGTTTTAATAAAGTCCACATGCAGAGGAGCACACTTCATTAAGGAGTGCGGTCGCTGCTCTGTAATGTGCTATAGCCGGTGGGCAGAGGGCAGCGGGGAGGTGGGGGGGTGGATACAACCTTGTACGGGGAATACGACATGTACAATTTCTACATTTCACTGTAGCAGCTACTTCTCCTTATGCAGTATGTATTTAGTTCTAAAGTGCTTTCTGATAGAGAATGCTAACGTTATACATTTAATGACAGGCAAGTTACATGCTGTAAACGGGGTGGGGGGTGGGGACAAGCTCAAGCTCACTATGTTATTGATTACAGTATTATTTGAGTTTTGTTTGTGAGGCCTCAAATCCCACCAAAAGGCAACCAACTGTGCTTTTTTGGTGTCAGTGAAACTCAGTGAAAGCCCCAGGTGGAGAAAGGGGCTAGTAGCGTCTTATTGAAGTGCGTCAGTACACAGGGCGATAACCAATGCAGTTCTCCTTAACCAGTGAAATGTCTGAGATTAGTTGTTTATGGCTTTAAAATTAATGCAGGTATTAAATCTTTGTGTGCCACCTTTCAGTGTAAAATTAAGCAGTTTGTCAATAGACGTAGTGTATGTCATGAAATATATTAGCATATTACCCTGCACAGATTTGTTTTATTTTGCTGCTCATATTTATAGCACTTATTAGACAGGAGGTGCTGTATTTGCACTGCATTGCATTCGGTGAGTGCCACATGGCAATAATGGAGAGCTTGGAAATGGTGTACGCTCAGATTTATATATATACTATATATATATATATATATAAATGGGATGCTAGCATTAAAAAACATTTTCCTATGTTAATGAGAGAAGTACTGCACTCACCAAAAAAGCAAAAATTTATATTGTTTCATTGCAAATATGTCCGCAGACAAGGAACAGAACAAGAACAAGCATGTTTTGCCATTTATTCTTGAATGAATTCGGGTGTTTGTGGCAATCATTTAGAGCTGCCTGAATATGAACTCCAGATTTTGTTCTCGCTGATCAAGTGTCTGCTGAACAATCAACTGTTCTCACTTCTTTATTCTCACAGTTCCTGCATTGCCTATTGCTTTGCAGAGAAATTGATGAAATGCAGGTGATGCAAACATTGTACCATCCTGAATTGAAGGAATTCCATGATGCCGATGTTTGTTTTTTAAGGATGGTGGAAAACAATTGTTGCAATTGAGCCCTATTCTCAAGGCAGATTGCCACTCTCTCTGTGACCAATGCATGCTGGGAAATGTACAAATTCAGGAGGATCTGCAAATTCCTCAAGGTGTATTCCTGTTTTAAAGCATGAATATGCAAATCGTTACGCGTGTTTTACTGAATAGCTTTTTTTCTCAGCTTGCTGTTTTCATCTGTGTTTCAGAACCCCATTGAGATGTTTCAGTACTGTGCAACTGTTTCAAACCACTTTTAGGTATATGTTTCAAATCCATTCAATTTGAGGGGCAGGTCTGTAGCTTCACAATGCAGAAAGCTGTGGTTATGACAGTAAACAAACATCATTCTAGAACATATATTCAGCACTGTTCTCCATATCATTCCAGAACATATTGTGGTGTCCCTAAGGGGTTGGGCGACACTCACGGACCTTTGCAGAGGGCGTAGGCAAGTTAAATAACTCGGAGGAGGCAGTATTACAAAACCAAATGATAATTTAATACACAAATCTTGACAAAACAACACTGTAATCCATATAATTCTAGAACATATCACCACCACTGTTCCCCATGTCATTCTAGAACATATGACCAGCACTGTTCCCCAAATTATTCTAGAACATATGACTAGCACTGTTCTTCACATCATTCTAGAACATATTACCAGCACCCACAGCCCACAGCCAGCACAGTCAGACATAGCTACCATGTGTCTACCTTGCCATACTATAGGGGACCACATGTGGCACAGTGAATAGGTGACTTCGCTTGTGACTATGAGGCTGCAGGTTCAAATTCTGAGCAAGGGATTGCTGTTGCAGCCTTGAGCAAAGCACTTATATTCAGTTGCTATAGCAAATATCCAGCCGTATCAAGGGGTAGCTTGGAAGAGGCCAGATATGTAAGTGCCCCTGGATAAGTGCATATGCTAAGCATATAGATATGAAATAGGTTGTACTCTGGCACAGACAATCCAGCTAGACTATGGTAAAATAAGTGGGTGTTTGGGGTAAGATAGAGGATGTTATCATTTGAAAGTTTACATTTTGACTGGTGACTGTCTCGAAATGCAAACATTCACCCTTAAACTAACACAACCTGAAGACGTCCGATAGGTGAGAGAAAAAAAATAAGCAAACCGCACTTATTGGTCAGCTTAAAAAAAAGTACTACCTATCTATCAGTGAGTTTTTAGAAGTGGGAAAGGGGCTACAGGAGCAAATCAATAAATAATCTGGTAACTGGGGAAAGATTTTTCATTAAAGCCAGAACGTGCCATGCTCTTGTGTTCACCACTCCTTTTCGACTGAGACTGCACCTCTAGTGGAAATAGTACTAATTGGACTGAGCTGGGAAAAGGGATATGGCATGTATCTTTAATGAGGGCCTCTCTCTCTCTCTCCCCTCCTCCCTACCTCCCTCCATCCCTCCCTTCCTTTCTTTCTCTCTCTCGCTCCTTCTCTCTTGGTTGCTTGGCTCCGGGAGGGGAACGCTATGCCGCACCACTACTGCGGGTCTCAGCAAAATGAGATTCTATTTTCTGCCGTTTCCTGTTCCTCATCGCCTCGTTACCATGGTTACCGTGTTAGCCCACGGAGGTCTGCTTCCCGTCTCAGTCACAGCACAGAAAGAGCTGGATGGGGTTATCTCTCTCTCTCTCCCTCCCTCCCTCCTCTCTCTCTCGTTTTTCTCACTTTATTCCCTTTTTCCCTGTATATTTTCCCCCATGTGCATCTCCTATCTTTTCTCCTTCCCGCCGTGGCAGTGTATTTCCTTTTAAAACACTTCTGTTTTCATCTCCCCCTGAGAAAGACACTGCGCTGTGATTTGTAAGCAGGGTTGGTTTTTTGAAGAAGCTCAGTCCGGAGGCCCTATCCCAGAGTGAGGCACTCCTACAGGGGTGTTTGCTAATCACCGCTGTCTGGACACAAGTCTTCAGCGGTGTGTTCCAGCTTCGGTTGGGGAAAGCTACAACAAAGTACTGCAAACAGTCTCACACCAAACACACACACCGAGACATATTCACATACAGAGTAGTCATATGCAGAAACAGAAACACACGCATGTGAATTACAATTAAGTCTTCATGCCTGCACATACACAATAACATATGCATAACACTCAATGCCTGGCCATTAATTAGCAGATATATAAATCTGCATTTCTCCATAAAATTATAAAATGCACATTGTAAGGTTGTAAAGTTGTGTGAAAATGTCCTTAATGTAACATGTTTTACGTAACTCAAATGATTCAACCTTGAAATCTAAAAAGGTTTTTCTAGGTGTGTGTTGGGGAGATTTCTCTGGGGAATATATTCAGATATCACACACATTTCCTGTGTTAGTTTGTATAGTTTCTGGAATGTTTTTCATTTTTCAAAATAAAAGACACACACACACATAGTGTGTTCCTGCATTACGTGCAGGAGGGGCCTCTATGTTTGGGGACATGGATTTAGGGCGGGCCACAGGATGGATGCAGTAAATCTAACGTTTCTGCTATCAGATATTACATGCACAGTATCGACATCACAACATAAAAATGAAGAGATGTTTTTTTGGCAGGACTGACAAACAGCTGTGGTAGGGGTTCTGCTGTGGTTCCTTCCATATACTTCTGAGCAAATAGGATGCCCCGTGCGTCACATGGAAATTCAAATCCAAATGACAGATTGGTAAATGTGGTGAGAGTTCACTGCACATGAAAATATCCATGAGAGAAAGAGAGAGAGAGAGAGAGATAGATAGAGGGGGGAGGGAGGGGTAATTAATGGAACAGCTTACCAGGACTTGTAGATGAAAAAGAGGTCCTTGGAGGGTTCAAGATCAGGCTTGACACAGTAGGCACAATGACAAGCCTTGATGGGCTGAATGGCCTGTTCCTTGTCATTAAACATATTTATGTATACGCAGCGTAGGTAGCGAGGCAGTCATATCTGTGCAGGAACAGCTCACCCGGACTTGTAGTTGAAAAATGTACCCTTGGAGCGTCCAGGCTTGATGCAGTGCTGGATGCACTCTCTAGGCTCTAAGCGAAATAACTAGATGTGCTCACTGGCCTGTTTCTGCCAGACATGCTTATGTGTAAACAAGCACACTTAACCAGTGCACGCCGTAAGAGGCAGACATATCTGTAGAGAGGTACACGCCTGATTGTCTGGACCTTACTGAAGTAAATAGGGCTTTTCTTAGTAAAAAGCCCTACTTACTGTAAAAGCGGGCCTTATATGTGACATAACATATGCCATTTAGCAGACACTTTTATCCAAAGCGACTTACAGTAATGAGTGCATACATTTTTCAGTATATGTGGCCCTGGTGGGAATGGAACCCACAACCTAAGTGTCATCAGCACCATGCTCTACCTACTGAGCCACACAGAACCACATATATAAAATGTTCTCAAACGAGTACATCGGAATGTAATTCATGGCTTAAGCATAGACATTTCACTTGTTTCGTCAAACATAAATCAAGAAACAATGAATGCATGTACCCAAAGAGGGAATCCAGGAACAAAAGCATTTTTTTAAATGAGAGGAAAAAGGTTATCTCAGTTTTTGTTTTTGCTTAAGCTCAGAGAAATTCAGACCACAAGCTGCTACAGTTGAAAAGGCTATTCGGGGGAATATGGGTATTGATTTCAGGATTGGCACTAAGCCCTGTGGCTGGGGGTTCTTCAAAACAAGAGCCATCTCTGACCGCTGAGTTTTTGCCATGCAGCAGGATAAGGAATATAAATAGAGGTCATATAATCAGGTAGTGGATTACACCTGACATCCCCGGAACACATCGCACATCCCAATGAGGCCTGGATTCCAAAAAAACAGGCATAAAGATTCTGAATTACAATTTAGGCTGACACACTGAACGTTATTCTTTACCAAGAAGCGAGAAGTGGTGGCGCGCAGTGGAGCAATGCCATTGCGTGTTCGTGTCTCACACAGAGAGGGAGGAGGGAGGGGGTGGGGAGGGAGTTTTTAAATGGTGTGTATAAACAGGAACTGCTCCTCCAGGTTTTTGTTTTCCTCAATAAGAGACAAACATCCTACTTTCCTGTCCAAGGATACTGAGACACATGAGAGACAATGCACAAAATAAATATTTGTGAACTTGATGCTTGAATTTGTGAGAGGAGGCGCAAACCAGTTGTCTACCAGCCAGGTGTATGCCTGCCTGCCACCACCTGGGAGACCGTAGGCATTCTCTTCGGCACGACTATTCAACTATCTGAGTTTTTATTAAAAACTGTGGCCTGGCGGATGGCGCAGTGGTGCGCTGCCCCGGAGTGGTGTCAGGAACGTCAGGGACGCGGATCGAAACCTGCGTCTCTACCAGAACGGCCCTGGTCATCAGCCCGATCGGAGGCGGCATTTGGCTGACCGCCTCCGGGGGAAGGGGGAGGGAGAGTCCGTCGAGGAGGTTAAGGAGTCCGTGGAAGAATTCCCGTCTCGAAAGAGGCGGGAACACTTGGCCAGGAATGTGTGTCTCGCTCCTGGAGGACGGGCGACGGACTCGTGAGGGTGGGGAATTGAAGTAAATAGAGGGTTTAATTGGCAACCAAATTGGGAGAAAAACAGGAAAAATCCTAAATAACTTTTTCATAAAAACTGTGCAGTCGATATTGCTTACATGCCATTTGTATAAAAAATCTCCAAATCACAGGCATCCTCTCTATGCCGTTCCAGCACCAATATAGATCAAATACATTTTGGCAAAGGAGCGAGCCTATTCAAACTAATCCTCAAAATTGAAAACAAATCTGTTTGCTAGTTTTTATTAAAAAGTGAAAATCATTAGTGGTCATCCAGCCACTATGTTGGCGGAGATTGGCGGAGCCCAGGTCACTGGACCGCCGGACACTCGGCACTGGGCGGAGCAGAGGACTTGGAGGCTATCCTGAATGATGGCTGCTATGCCAACCCCCGCTGCAAAGACCAAGCTGCAGGCGTCCCGCCCATCCCGGAAGATGTCAGCGACGAGGAAGCAGCTCAAGCATGCACCGACATTCCACGCCACAAGCTCATCTGCCAGCAGTGTGGGAAAAAAGGGTACCTCGCCAGACACTGCCACCGTCGACAGCACCCAGCCATCGGGCAACAAAGACCCAGTGTATTCGGCCAATAAGGAATTATCTGAAAAGCACACATTAGAACACATCTGTAACATTGTACCTTTGTCTGAGGGGAAGTACTGTATTGACACGCATTAAAGGGAACAAATGCTAATCCAGCTGAAATTAAAGGAGGATCCGGGAGCTTGCAGCAGTTTCTTTTCCAATGCACGGTGTCAGGGTGTCAGACATCCTCATGTACTTAGACTGAGACAGTGGGTCTGTTTTCATCAATGGCAGATATCTGTGATACCATTAGGCGGTGGATGTGGATTGACACAGGTGTTAATTACCGTATTTAAGGGAAACAGACACAGATCATTCCACAAGGCCAAGTCACTGTAATATCACTTTTCCACTGCAGTGCCGGAACCAGGCTGGCGTGAGCTGGAGGCAAAAAAAAATTAAATGTAAAAAGTTAAAATTGTAAAAAGTTAATTAAGGCAAGCGCTCGTCCATCGCATCGTGCACAACTAGAGCTGTACTAGCACATGATGGCACATACATTTGAAGAGTCAATCATTGTGGTTTCAAAACATCACACTGCTGTATGTTCTCCAAAAGCAAAGAAGAGGGAGAACTTGGGAGGTAGTAGTCATGGCAGAGCTTGAACAGTTTTTTTACTGACTTTAAAAATATATAAAATACAACCAATTAGGAATGTCCATTTTGTGCGTGTTATTGTTTGGGCTTTCCTCTGAAACATGTGATGTCAAGCCACTGCTCCTTTTCACTGCACAGTCCACCAGTTAAGCCTGCAGAGACATCAAGCTGGTACCAGCTGCATGGTGGAAAAGGCATATATTGGGCTGAGTCTACAAGGGCCATCCATTGTTGTTTGGAGAAGGGCTTGACTGTCAGATTTATTAAGCGGTCGCAAGGGGTAAAATCACTATTAGGATGTAATATGTGGTGGTTAAGTCACTTTGTGACTTTCATTTAGAAGAATAGTTCAATTTGTTCATGCATATGTAAACATCTGGTGAATATGCTAAAACAGTGTGGAGATTTTGTATATTAGTATTCCATCTGATTTACTAAAGCATGCCTTAATAGAATTGTGTTTTTCCAAAACTCAGTCCACTTTGACCAATTTTGAGAAAATGAACATTTTTGTTTATTTTAAATTGGTGGCATTTCTTTGCATGAAAAATCACATTTTATTACTTAAATCCCTAAGAATAATAGTGTAAAAGTAAAACTGCATATATATATAACCATTTATCAGAAAAATAATACCCACCTTGAAAAATATGTTTTATCAAAACTCACTCAGTCCACTGAGTGAATTTTGGAAAACACTCTTCAATTGTGACTCTTCTCTTTGCGTGAGAATTTTAATAACTCTTGAAACCAGGCAGTATTTTATGAGTGCTGTATTGCCTAGGTATTTCACAATTCCCGTTTTGCATTGCGCTTTCCGAGGTGCTAGTTGCTGTCCCAACAATGCTAAACAAATAATCACAAATGTTGTTGCAAAGTACCCCAGCTCATGTCATGACAGTTTTATTTTCAGGAATACCTGTATGTACAGACAGCTAAGTCAGAATTTTAAATATATGCCCTATCTAGCATACATATTGTTTACTAGAACTTGAAATGAAAATGATATGAAAGGATGCAGGATTTTTATTGTCATCAGCTAGCAGTCAGTATAAAAACACAATTCTGAATTTGAACAATTATCTTATTGCGCGTATGCTGTCAGGGCGATATAGAATGAATCGTGAATAAAGTTCTACTTTCAGATGCTCTGTGGCCTTCTCCCATCACAAGTTTTTCCATTTCTATTCTTTATTCTTATTCTAATATTATTTCCTGGGTTGGACCACCGATGGTGTCTTTTTCCCACAATATGTTGTAGGAAAGTTTTTCTTTTGGACGCTGCCAAACGTCATGTCATATTTTCTTTACATCACCGGTTGTTGTTTTCTACATCATCTACTGTTCGTTTTGTTATGCCTAATGAATTATGTCTTTTTGTGATGTAATTGTTTTGTGACTGTACCTTGCTGACAAGGTGACGCTATGTGCGATTGCAAAATAGTGACTGTCTTTGCGCTGTGACTATTTTAGTAATAGTCGCAGCTCTAATGCATATGTAAAATATTTCACATCAGCACTATTGTAAACATTCCCTCCAAGCAATTACTGTGACATACACTGTATACGTGCACGCACAGTGTAATCCGATACACAATAGACTTGACTTGCTGTTCTTATTATTAAACGTTTGGATTATTATGGCTGCAGCTGACCGGGCTTGTAAGTCCAGCTGCTCTCACTGCCAGGTGTCTGTTCGCTACATGGTGAGTAATAGTTCACAGGAGTCAACGCCATTCCTTGGTTGTCAACCGCAACCACGCTCACAACCTGTGACCATAACCGTGACCGTGATCTCAAACTCAGAGTTTGAATTCTGTAGCTGCTGGACTTAAGCCACTGGGAATGTCAAACGGTCTGTCAAGGGGTTCTGTCTTCGAGATTAAAAATCTTTAACCTATGTGCTGATTTGTTTCTTGTAATACCAAAGGATTGTCACATTGGAGTCAATAAAGTTTCCACATAGCACATACAAGTAACTACCAAAATAAAGGAAACACCAACATAAAGTGTCTTAATAAGGCGCTGGGCCACCAAAAACCACCAGAACAGCCTCACATAGATTCAGCAAGTGTCTGGAACTCTATTGGAGGGATGCAACACCATTCCTCCATGAGAAATTCCATCATTTGGTGTTTTGTTGATGGTGGTGGAAAAAATGATCAGGTACCTCTTCAGAATCATGTGTTTAATTGGGCTGGGTTCAATCTGGTGACTGATGCAGCCATAGCATATGGTTTACATTGTCTTCATGCTCATCAAACCATTCAGTGACCATTCGTGCCCTGTGGATGAGGCATTGTCATTATGGAATAGATCACTCCCATCATGATATAAATGCTTCACCATTGGATGAAGGTGATCACTCAGGATGGCTTTGTATTTATTGCCATTTACCTTGCCCTCTAAGGGGTTGAGTGGACCTAAACCAAGGCAGGAAAATGTACCCCACACCAACAGAGCTGCTAGAACCCTCCATTTACTCAAGTGTTTTCTTTATTCTGGCAGTTACCTCTAGGTTAATGCAATTTTGTCACTGTGCCCCAAGTAGAAAGTTCTCCTAGAACTGATCCAAGATCAGCAGACCCTCCTCTACTTCTGATACTGACCATTTTAAGCCCAACAATAAAACTAATCCAGAACCTGTCCCTGGGCTGAGCCCATGCTTGAGCTGTACACAATAGAAACAGGACTATTTATCAAATCCCATCAATATTCGGCATGATACATTTTTTAAGTGTGATCTTTCAAACCTGAAAAATCCTGCAACACAAACCCTCTTACAGTTTATTTTTTAAACAGTTTAAACCTGGATATGTGACATAAAATGTGATTTAAGGCAGCCGGGTGGCTTGTAGTGTGGAAAATAGTCTGAACTGGGGAGCATGTGCTTACGCAATACTGCTGTTGTTGTGGGTGCTGGTGGCACAGTGGTGACTTCATCAGGCACAATCAGCTATTCAGAATTGGTGGGGAAAAAAGGGGCAAAACTGTTCAAAAGAAAAATAAAAGCAATGTGCACAAATGCTCCATTGAGCACTGAGATAACTGTGCAGCTGTAGTGATCTTGGCGCCCAGAGAATATGTGTGTGAGCATAACTAGGTCCTCTTCCCAATAGCCAGTCACTTCAATAAATTAATTATCATTAGAGAATACAAAATCAGAAAACTATACACCACAAATACACAAACATCAACCGAAGACCACAAACCGCCTGCATAATAGGCTTCATATAAATGATGGCGTTCACATCGTGTTTAGTATGCAGCATGACACAACAATACGAAAATATGAAATTACCTGTCTTGTGCGCTGGCACTGCAATGAAAAATAAAAGGCGGCCGTATGAATAATTTTCAGCCGCCTTCAAGTTAAGGCCGTGTTTTCTTTTCAGGAGGGAAAAAAATTCACAGTAAAAATGCACCCATTTACTGAAGGTGTGCTTTCTTGTTTGCTGACGGAAGCCAGATGACGTGTAGTCCTAGTCCCTAGAATTAGCTTCCATTTTGATAAAAATAGAATAATAGACTAATAGAAAAATAGACTACAGAATGAATCTGAATGCAAACATGGACTCTGATAAGATGCCATGGTGTGTGTGTGTGTGTGTGTGTGTGTGTGTGTGCCATAGCAGTGCTCTGTGGCCTGCTTAAGACATAAAAAAGTGGACACTGGGTCAGCTGGATGCCTGGGTGTGTGGTCACCGGAACCTGAGGATCATACAGACGTGTTGGAACCCAGAATACTGTTTTTACAGCAGGAAGCAGGCCCTTCCCAAAAAAAAAAAAAAATCTTGCTAGCGAACCAGAGTCAGCGTTAAAGAGGATTGAACTGCTGAAAAGAAAAATCCTTTACTGACTTTTTTGTTTATTTATTTCTGTGGTTATGTGGTGTTCGCTCGCCGCTAAATCATCTGTCCAGCTGTGAGATCCCTGGGCCGCTGAGCGTCCTCGCCCCTCCTCCAATCTCCCTGCCCTGATCATATTTCACGGCGTGGAGCGAGGCCGCAGTCTGGGGGGACTGGGATGCGTGAGGCAATAAGGAAGAGGCATGGTTGTTTAAATCAGGCCTGCCCTGCCCTGCTCTCACCTCAGGGAAAAGACACAACAGTAAATGACCTTCTTCCCAAACAATTACACCCCTCAAGGACCTCCACACCACACCGAATCTGCTTTTTATTGGGGCTGGAGGGGCGCGAGCACACCAGCCAAGGAGGGGATGGTGGGTGAGTGTTTGTGTGTGTGTATAAATGGGTGCGCACGCGTGCATCTGTGCGCATGCATGTATGCGTGTGTGTGTGTATGTGTGTGTGTGTGAGTACACTTTCGTGTGCCTCCACAACTTATATCCCAACTCCACTCATGTGTATGAAGCACATACATATGTGCGACTGTGCCTCCACAGCATCAAATGATCATCCAACTTATAACAATCATAACTCCACATGTACAATAATAGCAATATCAAGCAAAGGATCACACAAGGCAGATGGATGAGCATGATGTCGTTCCATTGGCTGAGCCGTGTATCTACGGTAGCTGTCGGGGGGGGGGGTCAGGTGGGCTTTTCCTTTCTCAACACAAAGCCACTCCCTTCTCCACGTCAGGTGTATCGTCTGTAGGTCAGGTGCCAGGTCTGTGCCGTCTCCGCCTGCCGTTTCTGCTGGGCAGCTGGACCGCCACCCTCCAGAGTGGGTGAAAGAGGCTGGCTCGCAGGGGGGGAGCTAACAAAAGGTGTCAATGCTGGAGCAAGAGCGCTCTCTTCTCGGAAATAAAAGAGCGCTTTTTGCTGGCCGTCTGGAAGGTTCTGTCGGCCTGGGAAGTGGAGGGGGAGTCGGGGAGCAGCGGAGGGTAGAGGCGGCGGCGGGCGGGGGTCGGTGGGGGCCGGTGGGGGGAGAGGTGGCAGCTGAAAGGGACCCGTGGATGGGGGGATGAATATGGATGAGAGGCCTGTCTTTCGCAGGGCTGGATGCGGAGAGATGGATATTCTTGGCTGAGTGAATTGGAGGCAGGTGGAAGCATACAGACCCCCACATGGCTTCCTGACAGGACTCGGCATTCACTTTAATTAACGCTTCCACTCCTGCAGTACCAGAGGGGGGAGCTGGGGGGTTGGGAGTGGGGGTAGGGGTGGGGGTAGGGGGTGGGTGAAGTGTCTGAAGGAGGTGGGGGTGGTTTCTGACTTATAGACAGGGCCTCAGATGAGAGGTAAAGCTTTCTACTTTATTTATGAGGTAGGATTGGGTGTGAGTGTGTGTGTGTGTGTGTGTGGGCATGAGTGCATTTCTGTGAATGACTGTGTGTGTGCATACCTGTGTGTGTGTGTGTGTGTATTGCATATGTGTGTGTATGTGTGTATGCACATGGGTTGAGAGGCCTGGAGGAATCTTAAGCCTATGATCCCTGGATCAATATGTTAGACAGACAAATACCGTTCAGCTGAAGGAAGGCCAAATTATGTGGCTAAATTAGAAGAAAAAGTCTATTTTTATTTGTTTAATGCTACAAATTGTACATTGCTCAAAATTGTACATAAATGTGATCTCTAATCTCTGACAGACACATGGACAGAGCCACTGTAGTTTGTGAATGAAATTAAAGGGCCTAAAGCAACAAGGCTGAACTGATACATTTAGGTCACCGGTAACAACATCTGAACATCCTTGCAGTTCACGTTACATTGGATTTTGAATAACAATGTGGATATGGTTCTTGAAAAATCTAATTACACACCATAACAGCACTGTTCAAATAGATTGCAGTCATTTTGTGAGATGTAATGTGAATCTGTGATTCTCTATGGAAGAATAATTCCTTAAGGTGAACACAGTGCATAAGTGTGTGTATGTGTTTATGTGTGTGAGATGTTTTAAATGTTTATATTTGTATATGTGTGATGAGTGTATTTACTCTGTATCGTTTCATTATGTGTGTGTGTGCGTGTGTGTGTGAGCATGTGTCTGCAATATGTGTTTTTGTATTTCTGTGAGTACAAGTTTGTATTTGTGTTTGGTGATTTTATGTTTGTGTATGTACCAGTGTGTGTGTGTGTTTGTGTAAACTCATATATCTGTGTATGTGTGGTGAGTGTAAGTCTTTGTATTGTATTGTGTAATTCTGTGTTTGTATGAGCATGTGTGTATTTATTTATATTTGCCTTTTTGGGCGTATGCACATGTGTGTGTATGTGTGTGTGTGTGTGTGTGTGTGTGTGCAGCCACTGTTAGGATATCGGCCAGATCTAGAGAAGGGCCCTTTCTCCAATTAATATAAAGCACTCATCCATCCCTCCTCCCATCCCCTTATCCGCCTGTCTGCCTCTTTTTTTTCTATCTTGTCTGTGCATGTCTGCGGCCCTGAACACCGGCCAATGTCTGAAAACCTGCAAGTAGGCACACACTGATAATGTTGAAGTGGCGCTGAAGTACGTGTATGTACATGTATGCACACATCTTGACCTAGCGTTGTATTGTCCTGTTCGATACCAACTGAATATGGCTGTATGATCTGGTTACCTGAAGTACCAAGGAGATGTGTTTGATTTAGGTTGCTATCTCATTCATAGAGTAGAGGTATTGGAGTGTTGAGTAGTGGTTAGTAGTTACTGCAGTGTTGAGTAGTGGTTAGGTTTGGCGGTAGTGTAGTGTTGAGTAGTGGTTAGGTTTGGCGGTAGTGTAGTGTTGAGTAGTGGTTAAGATTGGAAGTAATGCAATGTTGAGTAGTGGTTCAGTTTGGAGGTAGTATAGTGTTAAGTAGTGGTTAGTATAGGTCCTGTGGTGTTGGGTAATGGTTAGTAGAGGTTCTGCAGTGTTGAATAGTCATTAGGAGTAAAGGGAAAGCATTGCGGTGTTGAATATGGGTAATAAGTAAAGATCCTGCAGTGTTGAGTAGGGGTATGGAGGACAGGTAGTGCATATATGAACTCAAATTTCTAACAAAATGCATAACCTCAAAAGATAACTTTTACAATACTTTTGGATGACTTGTCAAGCCTCAAAATGGCCCAAAAAATAAATGCATACATGACTTACTGTTCATTTATGCACATTGTCGTATTTATTACATATGTGTAATATGTGAAACGTAAGTCATTCTATTCTGTGCCACATAGTGTTCTGAGTTCATAGTTCTTAATCTATGCTGCAAATCTGTCAGGTCTCAAGACAGCAGCATACGATCACCTGCTATCTCACTTTCACACACACCGCCTTGTAAACCTTAGAAATATCAGCAAATAGGATAGATTCGTTTCCCCCCCTAAACATAGCAGCTGTATGTTGTCGCAAGACAGAAAAATATTGTCAAAATGTTTCAGCAATTACATCATTCATTCACAAAACCTGTAGTTATCAAGAGATGAGGCAACAGCTCTTCCTGCTACTGTTGCTGTGGATGGCAGCTTCACAGTGCAGGGCATGACTGGCTGTAGTATTGCCCAGTAAGGGTGAGTTACAGGCTGCAGGATTGTCCTTTTCTCATTGCACACAATTGACTCCTCTGGTCGATCGGGCACCTGCGGTCTGACTGCAGCACCTGTGCTGAAGTGTGTTCCTTCCAACGCAACGACTGCACAGCTCAGCTGGAGGATTACGGAGTGAAAAGATGCGGCCACCGACACCGTGCGCTTCGGAGGACAGATCTCAGACTGACGGAGGGCACTGCAGTGATGGGACGTGCCTGCAAATGCAATTAGGCATTCCAAATTGGGAGAAAAGGAAAACAAATCAGGGGGTAAAAATTGGTTTAAAAAATAGAAATCAGCTTGGAGCTTGCTGTAACTGGTAACCATGGTAGCACAACATACACTCTGCACTTACACAAAACAAAGCAGTGCTGCTGTGTTAGCGCAGTGTCACAGCCGGCAAGCCAACTAAAAACACAAGAAAAATACAAAAATGTAATTTAACGTACAAGTGTTATGCTAAACATCCACCACTCAATCAACAATGCATTACTGTACCAAAGCCTGTCCTATCATGTCAAGGTAAATTTGGCAAGAAAGCTGGCTGCTTTGACACGCTTCGTAAAATGCCATTCACTGCTTGAACAAGAGAGGCATTTCCATACGATATACCTATCCACTCGCTAATAAATTATGTTGTACAACCTATGTTTATTCTTTCGTTGTATAATGTGCCTAGGTACTTCAACGAACTTAAAGCCGTTCTTGCAACGGCAAGGAGGCCCACTTTTAAACAGAACGCAATCAACTGCAGGTGGTGCAAAAATAAGAAGTAACATTACAAATTGCAACGCTCAGTGGGGGGAAATTGGAATGCTATGGAAAAGGAGAGCGAATCCAATCCCATCAGTGTTCAACTGAACTTTGTCAAAAAGCAACAGCAATCTGAATACCGATTTTACATTGCATATTTAAAACAGAACTCAACTACACTCACACACACAAACATACATGCCCCTACACACACACACACACACACACACACACACACACACACACACACACACACACACATATACATGCACATGCACATATACACACACAGAAGCGCACACAAGGTTGCGTACACATGTGCGTGTTATGGTTCATATGTGTTATGCCAGCTCCTGGGGCTCCCTAACTCCCCTCTCTGCTATTGCCCCGCACAAATCGCTTGGCAGGTAGCGCTATCCTAAGTACGGCCCTGCCACTCCGCATGCAGAAACCAGACGCTTGTGGCCAAAACCTGTTGTCCAGCGACCGGCCTGCGAATGAGCCCATGTGACCCGGGAGAGAAGGGAGGACAGGGAGCGGAACTGGACGGACACTGTGGAAGACCCTTGGGAGCAGAGCGGTCGACCTTGTCTTGTGCGCTGTTAAAGCGGTGGCTTGCTTTGTCAGGATGAGCACAGGGCTGACTCCAGATGCTTTCGAGGGACTGTCTACACTTACCTCCCTCCCTCTTCTCAGAGGGGCGTGGTAAAGATGATCACACCTGCACGTGTTTCCCTTTCATACATGCACAATGGATGAAGCTTTTTTAATATATATTTTTTCCAGCACTGCTTTTCTTTTTTTTTTGACCCACAGGAGCCCAGGGGTGAGGCGGATAGATATTTTCTGAGGGACCGTAGTGGCAGTGCAGTAGCAGTTCCAACACCGCTCACCGTTAATAGGATCTTACAGGAACAGGTCATGGGTGGCTGGGCGCAGCTGAGGTGCCATGTCAGAGGAGATAAGGCCAACACTGACCTCTATCAACCAGACGACACCCAGCTTCCACTGGAGCAAACCAAGAAAAGCAGTCAGGGCCAGTGGGGGAGGGGGGGGGGGGGGGTGGGATGGGATAATGCCCCACAATGCAAGTAATGCATAGAGGCTGGAAACACCATAGCTGGGAGGCAGTAGAGGGTTCCAAAAAAGTACTGGATTGAATGTTTTTTTAAAGTGAGTAAAAATATGAATGGATAAAGCACAGTGCTTTAATAAACATGCAACACGCTGAGGGAGTATTTGTGAGCCCGGGTAAAGGAAGGTTTTATTGATACATACTGTTTGTATGTGCTGTCCATTGGACCCCCACCATTAGTGAGACACTTGAAGATCACTACATTGGACAGTAGGAAATAAACCCTGACCCCGGAAAAAAAAGAAAAGAGAAAGACATTCCCAAACTTCCTGCAAAAAAATTTGAGATATTGATACATTATTCATATCAGAGATCAGACTGCGAGGCTTGGCTAGGAGGCAGTTTTAATTAGGAATTTTTGAAAAAACCTCTCTGCGAGGGTTCATTCTGAAATGCTACGTGGCCTGTAGCCCAAGGGGGGGGGGGAGGCAGAATGCAGATTACTTATTCATGAGCCGCTGGCAGATGTGGATTTCCGCAAGCGCACCTGGGCAGTACCTGCATGCTTACCGGAGAGCATGGTCCGAAGAGGGCCCACTAAGTAAATCACAGACCTCTGTAGTTTATTCCAAGTTTACTCCAAGCTCACACTCACCCTCAATCTTATTGACAATCTGTGCAAATATTTGAAAATTGCTGTTCACCAACGGTCCCCTCCAACCTGATGGAACTCAAGCAATTCTGTAAATTAAATCCATTGGGATCCATCCAAAGGGGGTGAAAACCTTTTATATTTACTGTGTGTATATATATATATCAAAAGTTTGGGGTCACCTACTGAAACTATTTTTATTAATTGTTGTAACAATATACATTTCTGTAAATACTTTAAAATGACAAAAAACACATTAAATGAACAAAATGAACATTCAATGTTGGCAAAAATTATCTTGATTGAATGTTAAATTCATCAAAATAGTCACCCTTTGGCGTGAGAATATTCTATGGGATTGATATTAAATTGGAATCTTCCATTACAGCACCTAATATGTAATTTGACATGAGGACACTAGATACATAATTTTAAACATCTGGTAAGCCTCTTGGTGCAATGAAGGTAACATTATGTTAAACGTAGCTGGTCTTTTGTTACTGAGGTTAAGAATTAGCGAATTGTCACTGTATGTGATTGATGTAACTTCAGCTACATGTAACCTTTGAAATAGAATTTGAAGGTGTTTAGAACTGAGAAATTAATAGAAATCGATTCCAGACTAAAAAACTCACATTCAATGAATCAACCAATTAATTCAACTAATAGTAAAAAAAAAAAAATATATATATATATAATATATTACGTATAAGGGTTTGAATGATGTGTGTGCATGAGTGAGTTTATAATTGTGGTTGGGTGTGAGTGGTATGTGTGTGTGGGTGGGTGTGTGTGTGGGTGGGTGTGCATGTGGGTATGAGTGTGTGTATATATGTTTGTGTATGTGTGTGCGGGGGTATGTGTGTTGGTATGACTGTGCTGTGGCGTAGGTGTGTGTATTTGTGGTGTGCTGTAGGTGTGTGTGTGCATGTGTGTGAGTTTGTGTGTTGTGACATAGGTGTGTGTGTGCATATGTGGAGTGGCGTAGGTGTCTGTGTGTGTGGTGTGTTGTAGGTGTGTGTGTTTGTGTGGTGTTGGTGCGTGTGGATTTGTGTGTTTGTGTGGTGTTTTGTACGCATGTGTGTGGTGTGGTGTAGGTGCTTGTGGATATGTGTGTGTGCTTGTGTGGTGGTGCGTGTGTGTGTGTGTGTGTGTGTGTGTGTGTGTGTGTTGTGTGGTGTTGCGTACATGTGTGTGTGGATGTGTGTGTGTGTGTGTTTTTTTTCCATTGTGTTTCGTAAGTGTGTCTGTGTGTGTAGCTACGTGTGTGTGTTTGTGTACAGAGGGGCAGAGCTCTCTGCAGGTTACAGTCCTGTTGGCATGTGGTGGAGGTGGCAGTGAGGGGCTGATGGCCAGCTCTCCAGTGGAGGTGTTCTATCAGTGAAGGCCTTGGTGCATTTGAAGCTTGCTGAATGTAAGCGCGCCGGCGTCTCTGTGCTGATGATCACAGGATGGGATGGAACTGCCACCGCTGGCTGGATTTGGAGAGCTCAAACGAATACATCTAATTACCCAATTAATTGGACAACTTTAACATATCCCAGTGGGGATGAGTCAAACTCAGTCTTTATAAATTTAACAGAGAATTGCAGTGATTAAAAAAAATATATATAGAGAAAAACAACTAATTATGTCAAGCTGTATTAAAGATTCAAAAGTGTTTTACGAGATGATTGAGAAAGTGGGACAAAATGGAAAATAAATTCACGCTAGGCTAGCCCCCACCAGACAGGAGGCTAGCACTGTAATCCACTGGCCAACTGTGGCGGGGCAGTGACAGGAAGTGACATGATGCGAGGTGAGTTTCAAGAGACTGCAGATCCTTCCTCCTTCCTCCCGACCCTGCGACCCAGACCCCCCGGGTACGACCCCACCCCTGTCTCGCTCTGAACCGGTCACTGATTTTAGAACAGGGGGTGTGTGTGTGGGGGGGCAGGGGGGGGGAGTAAGACTTTCAGCTTGGGGGGGGGGAGCGGAGACGGGAATTTTCCGAGCCTCCTCACAGGCCGCCTGGTCGTCCGGCCTCTGCCTCTCCTTATAAGGCTGGTCTGGGAGAGCGGGGAGACGGCAGACGGAGCACCGAACACGCTGTCCTGTACACCCAGGCAAGGTGATCACGGGTTTATACCTCACCCTTTAAGAGGCTGGGGCTCTCGCAAGCCAACTGGAAGCTCAGTGTCACCGCTCAGGGCCCACAGGCCAAAACTGATGTTTGTCTTTATTTACTTTATTATTTATTTATATTTGTTATTACTGTGAATATGTGTCTAATTCACACCAATTTTGTTTTCCTTTGACATGTATTATTACTTTAATTTAAAGCTGCATGAGAAACAGCATAGCGACTATTTACTTGCTTAGCTAACTAGCTTAGCTGACTAAGGTTTTACATTTCATGCGTTCATGCCCCCTGGATATTTTACTGAAGTAATTTCGGCAAAGTGCCTTAATCCACCACACATACAACAACAGGGCCCTGCCCTGGATTCTGACCTGGAACTTTCCTGTTGGAAAGTCCAGTCCCCCTCACCGCCACACCACATTGCCATGTGCGCTGAGATGGTGGGTTGTCTTTCGACTGAAGTTAACCGTCTGACACCAACGTAAGATGGGAAGTCCAATCTGTTCATGACGTCAACCTGGGAAAAGGGCAGGAAGACACTTCTGACCCGTTACGTAGCTGGCAGCACGTATTGCAATAAACAAAAACAAGCTGAACTGAAATGTGGTTCACGTCGCTGGGACGTTCCATGTCCCTTTCCTGGTTTAGAGAGGAGGAGGAAGTGAAATCGATGGGGTTATACGGCAATAAAACAGGAGACAGGGAGGGGAATTGTATTTTTTTTTTTTTTTAAAAAAAAAAAAAAGCTTTTGCTGTGGGAAAAATAAATCGGGAGGGGTGGATGGAGAGAGGGATGGTAAGCGATAGAGGGAATATAATATTTTGCTCTTGATGGATGGATTGACGGATGGGGACTGCAGCTCCCCAGATCTGAGGCTATTACCCCCCAGAGGAACGGGGGAGGCTGTTTTCAAAGCCAGTGCTGGGGGACAGGGGACCTGGCTCTGCTACCCCCAGCGGTGGCTTTCTGTACTGTCACCCCTCTGCCTGCAAGCACCCGCCCCACGCACACACACACACACCGGAGCATCCCTGGGCCCCAGCAGCCCACGAACAATGGCTAGCGAGGGCCGTCTCTGCCGGCGTGGATGGGCAGGCTCAGAGGAAGTGGGCATGGGGGGCCACTGGGAGCCAGTCATGTGGCCCTGAGATCCCTGAGGCCCCCAGAGCCCCTTGGGGAGGGCAGTTCGGATAGGAGCGGGGAGGCATCCAGTATCCCTGTACCAGGGAAAATCAGATGAAAGAGCTATCTGCTGGAGAACGCAGCTCTCTCCCTCTCACTCGCTCTCCCTCTGCATCTCTTGCTCTCTCGCTCTCTCTCCCCTGTTCCATTCCCCCTGCACAGCCGCTATGCAAATTTCCCCCTGCACATCTGAAACATTCTTTAATTTGACGTATTTCAATACACTGCCAGCCTCGCGGCTCGCACCTCGGCACAAGAAGGGAAAAAAAAAAAGACGAAAAAAAGGCAATCGCTCGGCAGTCGCTCTCTATAAATTTTAAATAAGTCTTTACAAAAACAGACTGCGCTTCCCAAAAGCAGCTCCTCTTATTTCAATATTAAAAATAATATCTACGCTGAATTGTTATAAAGACCTACTCCCCCACCCAGCTTTCATTCCCTCAACAACCCCCCATTCCACAAGCTCTCTCTCTCTCTCTCTCTCTCTCACAAAAATCTGCATAATTTTCTTAAGCATATTCTGATGTATGCATGTGAATAATAAGGCAGGCCTGCGTGCCATGCGAGCCTGCCACTGTTCATTACTGCTTTGCACAGCAAAGCCAAGCTCCATGGGGCACTCATTAAACATTCCGATCAGAATAAAAGGCTGCCTCTCTCTCTCTTTCCCTCTACCTCTCTGTCTCTCTCTCTCGCTCTCGATCTCGTTGTGGTCAGACAGGATCCTGCACAGTGTGAGTTAGACCACAGGCAGGGGGAGACAGGGAGACAGAGAGTGTGATGTGTGTTTGTGTGTGTGTTGGGGGGGGGGTTACAGAGGCTAGGTGTGGTGTAGAGTGAAAGGGGCACACTCGTAGGAGGGGGGAACTGTGGGAATATTCAATTTTCATCTTGCTTTTTTCCCCCGATTTTGAAAATCCAGGAAATGACTCATCAAGTGGCCCATTCGACCCCTCAACTAACCTAAGGGTCATTTAATTTCTTATTCACTTTTTTCACTTCAGTTACATTTGAAGTGTTTTTAATATTATTATGACCATTTTTAATTCTGAGGGCTCCTTTAGCATGCATATGCTTTGCACACCAACAGTACTAAAAATGTATTCTCTAATAAATTTCATCAGAAAGTTTAATCGGTTGCAGGAGCCAATCATCAATGCATTTATGGTGACAGTGAGCAATGGTCGCATCCTGTGGCTCTCATACAGACCCTCTCTCTCTCTCTCTCTCT